>CM039482.1:8062141-8122948 GCA_022433065.1 Begonia loranthoides | reverse complement strand
GCACAGATCCTAACAAATGGTATCAAAGCAGATTAATTAAAATTTTTGTGCGATATTGTGATTGATTGGATATATTTGCTTGAAATTGCATAAATTAGTTAAATTTTTCTTGTTGAAAATTATTGGAATAATTTTGATTGAATATTGTGATTTTATAATTGATTATAGATTTCAATACTTATGTTGAAGGACAATCTACAACTAGACCTCCATTATTTGATGGTATTGATTATTTATATTGGAGATTTAGGATAAAAATATTTGTTCAATCAATTGACTCTAATTTATGGCATATCATTGAAAATAGAATAAACATTCCTAGATTATCATGTAAACTCAATTATATTGAGGAAAATAATTTGTGCTTAAATGCTAAAGTCATCAATATTTTATTTTGTGCTCTAAGTAGAAATGAATTCGATAAAATTTAAACATGTGTGAGTGCTTATGATATATGGAAATCTCTTAAGCTAACACATGTAGGTTCAAATCAAATTGAAAATGAAGAAAACACATCCTCCGAAGTAAATGAATTGACCAACATATGCTTCATGGCCAATGAATGAAAATGAGGTAAATGATTCCTCTAATGATATGGATAATGATTTTGATTAGGATGAATTACTAGATGTTTTTCATGAATTATTTGATCAATATAATGTGCTTAAACGAAAATATAAGTTGTTGAAAAAGGATAATGACAATTTGATAAAAAAAGCATGTTGATATTGTCAAATCTTTTGAAAATCAAATTGTTGAGTTGAAGAGCATGAAAGATAATTTGGATGCTACTATTAACTCTTATGAGTTTGATATTAGTGAATTAAAATTGAAAAATGATAATTTAAATTCTATTGTGCTTAAATTCACTAATGATAGCAAAAATTTGAATATGCTTTTAGGAAATCAAATGGTAACTTTTGATAAGGGTGGAATCAATTATGAATCTTTTAAAAAGAAAAAGGTTTATAATAATTTATTTGTTTGCTCATCTATTTGTAATACTTGTAATTGCATAGGGCATAAATATTTTGTTTGTCCATTGAACTTGAATATTAATTTGAAATCAAATTTAAGTTCTAAATTTGTATGGGTTTCTAAAGAAATCAAACCTATAACTAATGGATCCAAAAAGATTTGGGTACCAAAAAAACCGAACTGAGTTTTGTTATAGGTTGGAGGTTCTCCCAAAGAGCTTAAAGAGATGTATAATTGAATATCCAAAACATAAATGGAGAAATCTCAATAGTGTGCCTCCAATACAATAAAGATAAAGATGCACTTGTTGAGGTACACAATAGGTTTCTTTTATCATACTTGCATATAAGTTTAAATTTGCATATACTCTTGATTTTGATTGGTTTGAATTGACTTTAATTCTTCAATTGATATTTTTGGATTTAGTTTTGATATTCTGACAATTGGTATCATAAATTGAATATATTTTGAATTGTTGGTTGAATTAGTTCTTTTTAATGAAATGAGCTATTGTGATTTGGTTTTAAAATTGGTATCCATTTGTGGTTTAATTTGGATTTTAATATTTGAAATCTTATAGCTCAATATTTGATAATCCAGCAAGTGGTTCATAGCTCTTCATTAATTTAAAAGTGTTTATTCATATAGGTGGAGAAGATAGTTTTTTAATTTGAACATTTTTGGTAACATTCCATAACTTTTACTGTATAAAAATTTTCTTCCCTTTAAAACATTTGCGTGAGAGAAAAACCAGAGTAACAAACAGCGGAAGTCTTAACCATAAAACCATACAATTTTAGCAGTTTGAAAACATTAAACCAACATTAATACTTGAACACTATTAAAAATATCTATCTCAATAGCACATCATTTAAAACAATTGAAATACGTAGTATATTAAAATTCATTTCTTGAGCCATAACCCACCAAGGTCAACATCGCCAATAGCACAAACTGCTCAACCCAGCAACACTCCATCAGCTGCTTCCTCAATGAGTTTTATCCAATCATTGGCTCTTTACCTATATCATAGGATCTAACTATGAGCTTAAAGCTCAATAAGTGGTATAAACGTAAAATATGAAACACACATGCAACTTTTAAAGTATGTAATAAATTTTCTGTTTTCCATTACGTATTAGTTACTATTGCCTTTTACTGTGATTTCTTATGTTTCTATGCCGGACGTAACTAACCGGACTACACAAATAGCTATTTATTTTTATTCTATTTAATTTTGTTACAGTTCCAATTTCATTTAGTTCCAGTTATCCATACAGGTGTTAAAGATGTCAACTTGACAAGGTAGAGCGGTTTATGCATAAGGCGGCCATCTCATGGCACACACCTAATACACTGCCCAAGCAGTCATCCCGTGGCACACACCTATGCGACCAACTCAAGAACCCACATCTCTAACCACCTATTTACGTTTATTCACTTTTGTATATTTTAGGATTCTATTAACGTTGTTGTGAGCATACAATTCTATCTAACGTGATCCATTCCTAACTAAGAAACTGAACTTAATTCTAATAAACATACAATTCAAACAATCAAGCAGCAGTACATCTCCCAAATAATGTTAACATAACCTATATCTCTAGTAAATGCAAGCATCAAACAAACTCTAATTCCCGTGATGTAGGCGTTTCAGACAAAAGCATGCAGAACCACTTACCTGGAATCCTTAGCTTTAACGAGTTAGCACTTAAAGTTTCTTCACAAAACCTATTCATTAGTCACATGAAATTATCAATAATGATTGTCCAATAATCAACCCTAATTACAAGCAATTCATTGCTTAACAGATCTGCTCAATCCAAACTTAACAATTTATTCCAACTACCACCTTATCTAGAATATTAACTATTGCCTATAGGTTTCCATAGCATACTAATTCCTTTCCTTAAAGTCTATCATGCATGATCATACCAACATAATATAATTTCCAATCTAACAGTATATCCCAAATTCATCAGCATAAACACATGTATATACAGTAAACTCATTCACATGCAATAACCAATATTCTTTAAATTAATTCCAACCTTATCCAACAACTTATCTTAACCACTCAAATATAACCAAAATTTATACCCATACCCATACCCATTAACAATCAATGCAATCGAGGCCATAACAATTCCAACAATCATTATTTCAACCCAATAACTAATCTAATATTTTCATGAATACTTTCTTTCAATAATACGCATATTCTTTTAGCAACAATTATGCAGTGGCTAATCAATTTCCAACTTAGTAACCAAGAAAAATATTCCAAGCAGTAGTTTACAAACAATAATTCATTTTCCAGGCAGAAACCAACAGACATAATTCTATTATCAACAGAGAACAAAACCCAGAACTCATATATCCAATACAATTACTCGACAAAAACTATGGAAAAAGAATTTGTTACCTGAATCACCTCAGAACATGAAACTAAAGAGAACTCTTTCCTCTTCACCTTCACAAATTCCCTGCCACTCACATGGTTCTCCTATTGTCGAATATAACTCACAGTTCCTCACAGTTTTCAGAACTCCAGAGACTTCAAACCCCAACCTCATAGTCTCACAAACACAAACTCCAGAAACAACACTCTTCAATTTTCTTTTTCTCCTCAAACTCAGCCACAATTTCTCACTGTCCAAACAACACAAAATATCCTCACAATTTTTTTTCTCAAAATCACAGAACCCTCTCGGCCTTTCCCACTCTTTCTAAACTGCTAGAACCTCCCCACGGTTTTTCCAAAACTTCATTGCTTCAATCTGTCATCTCCTATTTATAGTACATCATCCACCAACCCTTCAGCGTCCCTATAAAGATAGAAGGCCAAAGGAAAGACTCCTCATTGTCCAGATGCGTTAAACGTCAACCTAGAAGCTTCTAGGCGATGGCGTTTCCATTTCCTAGTGACTTTCTGAATCACCGGTCGATCGATTCCCCTTCGGACGATCGATCGCCAATTCAATTGATCAGTTGCTGTTTTCCAAATTACATGCTGATCGCGCCATGCGATCGACGTCATTAGACGAACGGCTACACTTCCAAATCAATCGTCCGCCATTATTTCCTTCTTCAAATATATATTTTCAATATATCAATATCTATATATATATACTTATACTTATATCATCAATATAACATAACCCATTTTTTTCCAAATTATCCAAAATGTTTCATTCACATTATTCTATCCAATATATTCATAAATGTTAACAACCTTATTATTCTCAACCTTTCTATATCCACTTATATCCAAATATATTTTCTCATATCAATATATTAAATAAAAACTTTTATTTGTCACCCCCAATTTCACTGACTATACATCACTAATCTAATTTTATTATCATTCTGTTTAATTTCAAATGTCACCGAATAATTCTCCAATAACTTTAATCTTTCTCCCCAAAACTTAATAATCTGGATATCATGGTTTGCTTTATCTAAACATGTTTCACTTGACTAATATCTTAAATTACCCAAGTTAATTCTAATAAATCCTAAATCATTCACCTAAGCTTAATATGAACATAATTCGGGGTATCATAATTCACTTCTTCCAAATATGTTTCTCTTGTCGTCCATTTTAGCTCCAATTACCTAACAATTATTACTTAAATCGTATGCTTAGCATAACAAAAATTTGGGATATTACATTTTTTTCAAAAGCTTATAAGATTTTGATATTTCAATTTGCTTATTTGAGCTTGAAAATTTTATTAATCCAACAAGTGGTATAATGAATTGCATACATTAAAAGATTGATGGAATTTTGTTTTGATGTATGCATCTCCCCATTGATTTGAAATTGGATATTTAAATAGAGGGGGAGAGAATAAGTTTATCTTGATATTTTTTGTTAAAAAAAAGAAGGTTTTTATTTCTCAACAAGTGGTTAAATTAAATGATTTTTCTTGGTATATAATTGGATGTTTCTCCCAAAAATTGATATACTAAGGGGGAGACATAATTGTTTTTGTTTTGATGGTAGTTCCCCAACTATTATGTATACTTAATTGACAAAGGAGAAGAATTAATTAGTTTGAGATATTTTGTTTTAATAGTTTGTATATTTTCCCAACAGAAATGAATTGATGTTGAATATTGGTAAAGGGGAAGAAATTTTTTTACAACAATTTGTATTAATAAATTTCTTTCTATTGGTAATCTAACAATTATATTATATGATATAAGGTTTTAATTAGTGGACGTAGATGGGATTTGCCGAACCATATGAACAAATTGTTTGCACCTCTCTATCCCTTATATCTTTATTTTATTGCATATATTTGTGATTGTGTAGTATGTGTTGGATGGGTCCCTGTATGACTATTCTTGATGTTTTAAAAGAGAAAAACGATGCATGCCTATCTTTGTGATATAGCTATCTATGTATACAACATGTTTTGATGAGAGTCTCATCGATGACCATAGGCCTGTTTTGATAAAAATGATGAAGAGATTTCAAGTGATTTAAAAATCCATGTACGAAAAAAAAAAACATGACTTTGGTTTTCTGAAAAAAATGAAAAACCATTTTCGCGTGCATTACATCTAGTTTAGATTTCCTTACTGAGTTAGTCACTCACCCCAAACGACCCCTTCCCATTCCAAATAAAGGCAAGAGCGGCTAGGGATTTCAGAGTAGGAGTTTTCCCTTGTATTCCGTTTATTTTAGAGTGTTTAAACTAAGTTCCTTATGAGAATAATTTGATGGTTTGTAAAACTTATAATTGTTGGTTTGGATTTGTTGCACAATACTTTCTATTTTATTACTTTCATGCACTATTATTGTCATAATTGCTATACAAACATTGACCCATACTTCTCAGGTTGCGCTCAAACTTAAAAGTTTTCCTTTGACAACCTAGATTTGTGCTGGGCGATTGAGTTTGTTAGCCTAATAGACATTAGGCTTAATTGTTTTGATAATGATTGAATTAACTTGATTATAAATTATTTATCATTTGAATATATATTGAATTTATTATTATGTTTATCTTTGATCTTCAATGAAAATACTTTTAATATGGTTATTAATATTTATTAATATGTTTATCTAAGTCCATATAGTTAAATGATAGATCATTTGGATTTAGAAGCTTCAAAGAGTGCAAAACACAGTGTATAGGTCGACTGGGTGGTCGACTAGAAAGGCTACTGAAAGACAAACTAGCGGGAGCGGTCAACCAGGGCATGATGGTGGTCGACCAAAATTCTTACTGAAAGTTCCGCATTTTGAAGCAGTGTGAAGCGGTCAATCGGTATAGATGATGTGGTCGATCGAAAATTGGATAGAGAGCAGACTCTATTTCGGTCTATAGGATGCGGTCGACTGGGGCTGGAATAGAATTCGATCGGACCTGACAAAATTGCAATGGTAACAATCCAATGGTCAAGCAGCGGTCGATCGAAATGTTGAATGGTTGACCATTGTGCAATTTTTATAAATAGAAGTCACTCCAAATTGCAAAGTAAAAGTGATGAGAATCCATTACGAAGTGCTGCCAAATTCATACTAGATTTCTCTTTAACAAATGAGTGCATAGCCCTAACTCTCTTTACCCTTACACTTGAGATTTTATATCTTTGAGACTTCGGCTTCTAAATTGTATTATTTCAATTCCTCCATTGTAATCCTACGACAATCAAGGGTGACGCCCTGTAATAGTCAAAGGAAAGGGTAACGCCCCACAGCAGTCAAAGTGTAATGTTTTGATTGATGCCCGTGAAGTTCAATCAATAATAAACGGGGAGGTTATTGGTTTAAGAAATCATCAAGGGAGAACCTTGAAGCACAGATGTAGTTAAGAGTGGTCGAACTGAGTTAACAAATAGTTGTTAACTTTCTATCCCTTACTCTTATATTTGATATTTCTTGCATATTTATTTGTGATAAATCACTTAGGGTATAAAAGTATAATATCAACAAAAAAAGTTAGATAGTCTAATTACATCCACCCTATTAGGACTATCATAGTCATTTCAAGGTTATCTTTGCTAATCGGGTCGTCTGACCCAGCATTTACTAAGTTAGTCACTCTCCCCAAATGACCCCTCCTCATTCTAGGTAAAAGCAAGAGCAGCTAAGAATTCCAGATTTGGAGCTTTCCCTTATTTCTGTCTATTTTAGGGCATTTGAACTTATTATCCAGTGAGAATATTTGATAGTCTATATAAACTTATAATTAATAGTTGGGATTTGTTGCACAGTACCTTCTATTTTATTTCTTTTATGCACTATTATTCTCGTGATTGTTATACAGACTTTGGCCTATATTTCTCAAACTGTGCTCAAACATAAAAGTCTTCCGCTGAAATCCTAACTTTGGGCTAGACAATTTGGATCTCTCTGAGAATTGGGTAGCCTAACCAGCGTTTCTGTTAAGCCCGACTCCGGGTCATGACAGTTATACTTTTATTAAAAAAGATTGTAATATTATGATTATCCAACTAACATCTTTTCTCTTCATTGATTCCACAAATTGCAGATCAGGCTCTGCAAATACCTCTTGAATTATGTAAACAATATAATACAAGAGAGAGCTGGCTGATAAAGCCTAGCTTTAAGATTCAGCCAAACAATGAGTACGAAATGCAGAATACAGACATCAAATTGCTATGAGATTGCAAAATCGTACATTAGAATGTTAAATAGCTTATAATTGGAGTGATGTTTGTTTAAAGATTTTGAACGGTTTCAAGGGACCAAAGAAAAGAAAGATTTTTGGAAGTATCCATTAAATGCATATGTGCTTTGATTTGTATGGCAACTTGGGTAAAAAAAATTTGCAAATTCTGTTCTTGCCAACAAGATATTATATGCTTTGAACCTTACCTATTTGTTTTTTATTTTATCCAAAGTACATTTTGTTAGTGATTTCCTCTTCTTTTTTCTAAGTGACATCAGATTGTCTAGCTCTCTCACTATTTACAAGCTGGCGACCATTATTGCCTTTAGGAGATGGGTTATCAAAAAATAATAAAGAGTGATGCCTAAAGAAAGTATTATTAGATGTATATTGTGTTGACGTTTGTTTTATTATGTTGGTACTAGTTATATGGATTAAAAACTATCAACTTGCAAATATGATATGGTATTTTTTATAGTATATACTTCATAAAATGTCTATGTACATTTCACTTAATTTCTTGATAGAAGAAGCTTATAAATAAAAAGTATTGAGTGTTGGAGTTTCGTTAAGCCTAACTCATAAAGTATAATACACCATTGAATTAGAGATCATTTGAAGATTTAGAAAAAAAATAAATAGAAGATGAGACAAATCAAGAGTTATGAAATCTGAGTATTATTGTAAGCTTAGAAATAACAAAAGAAATATAAAATTAATCATATGATCCCATTGTAATTGACATACCTAATCATTTTTATGGGTATGGTCGAAGATTTGGAGTTGACCCAAGCTCCACCTGGTAAAATCCTTTTGTGAATCAGAATTCAGAAACTCAAAGCTGCTGAAATTTACCAAGTGGTGGAAAAGACATTTCTGTTTCTTCCTCTCCGCATACCCAAATCGATGGGATTTATCCATAATCTCTCTAGCCTTACAATTCCTCTGTTGTTTGTCCGTACTTTTACTTTTTCGTAGTAATACGCTTCCGAAATTGTTTTAAGGATTGATCATGGTTGTAAAGCTCTCCTGCTCTCCCCTTTCTTCATTTTTCTCTCATCAAATTACCCGGCCCGAAGTCACTCGTCTCAGTTTTATCACTTAATTCGAATGCCCTGTTCTCAAAATCTCACACTTCTTCTGTAAGTTATTCGTTTTCTTCGTCAGATTTCAGTTGCAAATGCAGAAACCAGTTTTTTTGAGGGATCAGATACCCAGGTGGTAGGGGGATCGATTTCAGATCATGGGCTATTGGCGGAATTGATTTTGGAAATGCTCAATCTGTTTTGGAAGCATCTGCAGTGCTAACAGCCATAATTATTGTTCACGAGGGCGGCCATTTTCTAGCTGCTTATCTACAGGGAATCTGTGTAAGCAAATTTGCGGTAGGGTTCTGTCCGATTCTTGCGAAATTCAATTCGAACAATGTAGAATATTCTATCAGAGCTTTTCCGTTAGGTGGGTTTGTGGGTTTCCCTGATAATGATCCAGATAGCGATTTTCCAGTTGATGATGTAAATTTGCTCAAGAACAGACCCATTTTGGATAGATTTACAGTAATTTCAGCCGGTGTAGTCGCCAATACAATTTTTGCCTATTTGATTGTCTTTATTCAAGTGATATCAGTTGGTTTACCAGTTCAAGAAGCCTACCCTGGTGTGCTTGTACCTGAGGTTCGGCCTTTTTCAGCTGCCTCTCGAGATGGATTACTTCCTGGCGATATAATTCTTGCAGTTGATGGAAATGAGTTGCCAAAAGTAGGATCTATTGCAGTTTCGGAGTTAGTAGATTATATTAAGAAGAATCCTAGAAAAAAATGTACTGATCAAGATTGAAAGAGGACAGAAAGACTTTGGAATCGGGATTACCCCCGATGAAAATTTTGATGGAACTGGAGAAATTGGGGTTCAGTTGTCTCCCAACGTGCAGGTTTCAAAGGCAATAGCAAGAAATCCGGCCGAAGCCTTCACTTATGCTGGAAAAGAATTTTGGGGGCTGTCATCAAACATTGTGGATAGCTTAAAACAAACATTTCTAAACTTCTCACAATCAGCTAGCAAGGTTTCTGGCCCTGTTGCCATTATAGCTGTAGGTGCAGAAGTTGCAAGATCGAATAGTGAGGGGCTATATCAAGTTGCAGCAGTGCTTAATCTTAACCGTGCTGTTATAAACCTTCTCCCTTTACCAGCTTTGGATGGAGGTTCTTTGCCTCTGATCCTCGTAGAAGCCGCCAGAGGAGGTAGAAAGCTGCCAGTGGAAGTAGAACAACTGATCACGTCCTCGGGGATTATGCTTGTAATAATTCTCGGGTTATTCCTCGTCATTCTAAATCTGGAATTTCATGAACTAAAATCCAGTCAAAATCGAACCAAAATCTAAATTCAACTAAATCTGCAGGGACAAAACCTTTTACACCTAATAAAAATTCATTTAAATTTAATCAAAAATCTTTTAGCTTTATCATTATTTTCGTTTGAAGTTTCTCTTCCATAGGACGGCTCCCATCTTCATTCCTGGAATCCGATATTTCTTTTGATCTTGGATTCTTCGAGAATCCTCGTGGTTGGATTTGGACAATAATTTTGAAGGATCAGTGAATACAATTCATTAATTATTCTCAATGTCAACTTCTATTAGTTAAAATGAATTACGTATATTTGAAGAATAAGATTATATTGAAATCAATTATAAATAATTAACATAAATCATTAATTACTCCAATGAAGATAACAAGGAAGAGCAAATATAAGTTTGTCCATATTTTAATCTTGGACAAAACTAGACCTACATTAGATGTTTGAATCGCTGCACGAGGTCAGTAGTGCATTTCTAACTATGTTAAAATTGGATAAATGGCAATAAAATTTTGTCGACTCTAATTGCATTATCATGGAGAGTCTGTCGTAATCTCTCCGCAAGATGGTTTTTACAAAAGACACCAATTTTTCTCTTTATACAAATTTTGTAATGATAAAAACTATATGAATTATTTGCTTTAAAATGGTGTTTTCGGTAATTCTCAATAATTAACTCTCTTGAGTTATAGTGACGTCAGTGCTTTGACCAACTACTGGGTTCCTTTCCTTAAGTTGGTAACTGTCACATCCTAAAATTTTCGCCGTGCGAAATAGCGGCGATTGCTTGTGACCGGCGTCGAAGTCTCACTCCTACCAGCCTTCCAAGGATGCTTGTTCGATGCGAACACAAACGTCCGAAATAATAAACACTTAGCCAACACACGTTTATGAAAGCCTCACCCCCAACCTGTTCTTTCTATTCCGAATAAAAGAACCTAGGATAAAATCTATCAATGGACACCACAAAATGCTCAAGGGTGGCTATTTCTCTTAAACAGCTCTCTCCCTTAGCCGGTGACTCAAAGATTATATTTATACATAAATGAGAAAACCCTAATACATTTAAACTAAAGATTCGAATTTGCCACGTGTCTGCTGATCCACTCCGTGCAGTGCGCACGGTTGGCGCGCCGTAGATCTCCCTGCCGCGCAGAATCCCTGGAAATCTGGGATTCTGTCGGATTTCCGCTAGGCGCGCCTGTGGCCCAACGACGGGCCCAAGCGAGCACAGCTCCAGCCCAGGCCCAGCGCCCCTGCGATGCTGGATTTGGTTCTAGCCCAATAGTCTAATGCTTTGGTGTTCTCAGTCCAACCCCTCGTTGGTTCACTTACAGCGCGCCCCACCTAACCGAGGCTTTCCAACATACTCCGAGTGTGTTAGAATGTTGTCTGAACGTTGACATAACCCGCATAGCTGTGTCCTTGCCGAACGTGTGTATCGCCTGTTGTGTCTGACCGCCTACGCCTACTGCGCGCTCGCGAGGCTTCCCAGAAGCCTCCCCTCGGGCTGCGCCCGTTACGCCTTGTGTGAGTGGGGGCGTGGGACGTGACAGTAACCATGATTATCCACCAAAACAAACGGCTTCGATTCGCCCATTCATGATCATCTTTGCCTGATCATTTCTGCAAACAAATCCAAACTTTTTTTTTTAAAAAAAAAAAACAACAAAAAAACCAAAGAACAAATCGAACGTTCCTTGATTTGAGACTACATCATTCTGCCCATAATAAACTTCTCTAGTTTCAGAACAGACGCCTCTCGATTTAAAACTACGTTGTTCAGGTCACAACGGACGTCCATCTTTAGTTGAGGGACATCCGTCTTTGGTCGTTGTGTTGGATTTTGATGGATTTTGACAGGAAACGTTGCTGCGAGGTCAATGTCGTTCTTTTTCTATAGTTTAAGGTTTTAGTTGTCTACATATTTTCTTCAGGGTTTGACTTGTCATTGATCTCAAACTATAGGGTCTATAGTGTTAATTTCCCATATTCATTAAATAGAAAAATATTGTAATATTATTTTTCCTAGTAATGTCTTTCTTGATTCGATTTTTTTCCCAATTTAGGTTTTCTTTAAATTCTCAATGTTTATTTGTCTATTATCTACCAAACATTTGTAATTACATTGGGAAAATGACAAATCAACTATCGTACTTTGTGATCAATGACAAGTCAACCATTAAACTATTTTTACTAACAATTTAACAATTGAACTATGAGAAATCGTTGCTGCGAATATCGCCATTAATTTTCTGAAAATAACAGTGGAAAAGAACAAATACTCATGGAAAAAATGGAAAAAACGAAAAGAACTCATGATTTTAGAAGAGATTTTCAGTGGAAAATCCATGAAGAATGGATTAAGAAGATTTTGGACTTTGTAAAAGAATGGATTTAAAAGATTTCAAATTTTATAATTTAGAAAATTTTGTAAAAGAATGTTAATATTTTAGTTTTCGGATGATTTAGAATTCTTTTAAAGTTCATAGGAGAGTCATAATTTGTCTGTGTTGTATGTGTTTTTCTACGAAGAAGATAATGATTGAGATGATCTGCGGTGGATCGTGTAGTAATCCGCGGCAGCTTGACGACGAACCGCGGCGGATTGACAACGAACCGCGGCAGATTGACGACGAAATGCGGCGGATTGAAGACGATACGTGGCGGCTTGACCACGATCCGCATCGGATTGTTAAGAAGAAAATTTCTTTCTTTCACCTAGTATGATGATGAATCTTTTCATATCGATAATTCTCTCCATTTTCAACGGTTTTGGACGCATGAGGACTCCTTTTCCATCATCTTTTCATGATGCATAGGTAGGAAACAACTGTTTTGTCAATTTGCGCCGCCGCATCAAGAAGAAACCGTTCTCTGAACGTGCGAAGCTACACAATTTTGAATTGTGTAAGGGAAATTGGATGACTTAGAAGCATTTTTAGGCCTCAAAAGTGGGACAAGCTGCCTTTGGCAAGTTGCTAGCGTGTAGATCTCAAAAAGTTATGCGAAATAAAAAAAAAATTGTCCAAATTGGTCGACTGAGCACAAAGTTTTGGCCTTCCGAAGTTTTTGAGTAAATGATCTCATTTTTTCTTGCATGAATCTACTCTGATGTGCAACGAATGACAAAACAGATCTCTCCTACTTGTGCATCACGAAAAGACGATGGAAAATGAGTCATCAAGCGTCCAAAACCATTGAAAATGGAGAGAATTATCGATCTGCAAAGATTTACCGTTTCTCTATATGAATGAAAGGAATCTCCTTATCAATCTGCCGTGGTTGTGGTCAAGCCGCCACGGTTCGTCGTCAATCTGCCACAGTTCGTCGTCCAAGTGTTTAACAACAAACGTGACAGTGATGTTGGCGGTGACTTTTTTTCATAGTTCAGTGGTTAATTTGTTAGCAAAAAAAGTTTAGTGGTTGATTTGTCATTTATCACAAAGTACGATGGTTGGTTTTTCATTTTCCCAATTATATTTTAATGATGTAAGAAATTATTCTCAATAATTTTTAATGTGCATTTGTTAGTGTTTTTTAAACTCTTTTTTCCCAATATATTTCTATGAGAGTTGTTAGAAATCGAACGATAACCAGAAAAGAAAATAGGATATGAGACATCAGATTTATGTAGAAAAATTATTTTGAAAAAAAAACAACCAACAAAAGAAAAAATCTATTGTAAAGATCGAAATAAAACTCGAGTTTTGCAACTTTATCTTATATGAATTTATAAAGAAAATTATAAATAAGATCTATAATGCGGGTCTACCTATGAAAATCCGGCTTTAATATTTAATTTAAGGAAAGATTGATTTCCTTTCTCTCTTATTCTGTAACTCCTCTTTTTCTTGGGAGCGTTGAGTTGGGTAAGGAAAGTTTCTTCCTTTTTCTTCCCCGATTCTCTCATTCCCTATCAAGTTGAGGAATTCCATTCTCCATCGCCACATCTCACTCTCGAGGAAACCCTTCCATCGAAGTTGTTATTCCTGGCCATTTGCATGAATTAGGAGACTATGTAACCGAGCCAAAGATATTGTCGTCATTAGTAAGTTGTTTCTTTCTTCTCCTTGTAATTTCCATTAACTGGTTAAGACACTCAAATTTTGCTTCCAATTTGCCGTTAGAAACTGTGCGATTTGAAGGGGTCGAGCTTAGGAGTTCTTTGATAGACATGGCTTCAACATTCGGAAAACTATCGGACGGTGGTATTCAAAAATCACCTTTTTAAAACACGTGCCATTTTGTATAAATTTTCTAAAATAAATTTATAAAAATGTAATTTTAAATTCATGCATGCTTAAACAACATTTCTTTTTATTAAAAATTATTAAATCTCTATTGAGTTTAATTAACTCACCCCAACGATACTTTTTCAGGATTTTAGCAGTCGAACTTCTAATTGCCGAGTCAAGATTAGATCCAGAGGATACCACATTATATTTTCGTACTTCAATAAATTTTCCTTGAAAGACTTTATAAGGAAAAACTTTATTATTTTTAAATTTTAATTCCTAATTTATTTTCTGGATAGTTCTTTTATTTGTATTATATTACTTTACTATATTATTTCACTTATTGGACCTGTTAAGCCTAATGTTTATTGGGATCTAGCTTTTAATTAATAAATTTTAGTTTTCTGTTTCTAATTAATAAATTTAAGTGAAATGAGTAGGACGATTTGATTCTTTTAGGCCGGATCATTCCTCATTCTATATCGGATCTCTAACAGATCATGACATTAAAAATTTGATTCAATAGAATTCAAGTTTCACCAAACTCTAGAAAAAAAAGAATTCACAAATCTTCTTTTTCTTTAACCCTTTTTTTACGTACCTTTATTTAATGAGTGTTACTATTTTAATCCCCTTTTTTTCGTACGGAGTTGCAAGAGATCAGTTTTGGGTAAATTCAGCCTTCAACCCATTATAGTCTTTCTGGAAATATGCCTTTGTAAATATTTACGTTATTGACATTCTTATCAATGTCTTCTTGTGTCTTGTTGATCTGTTTTTTGTGTGCTTGCTTGATGACCCTACCCTTGTGCTTGAGGGTTGTTTTTTTAAAGATAACTGCGCAATTCATCTGCACCCATTACTTGAGATTTTTGTTGTATTGGTCTTGGCGGTCCCTTCGACGATGAATGCTCATATGAGTCAGGATCTGTTTTTTGTGAGGCCCAATTGTTGTGCTATTCTTGTTTTCAGTGTTTTTGGGATGAAATGACGACATTTTAATACTACGGATGATGGTCTTGATGAATGACACTTTCGAATGCACAGTTTTTTCTCTAAACTTGCCAGTTTCATGAGGCCCAATTTATGTTTTACAAGGTATTTTTTTCAGAATTCAACTCTTGAAGAACCACAGACCATCCAGCCCAAGTTTCTTCGGCCTTTCTATGTTGTGAAAAGTTATAAAACAGAACATTGGCAAACTACTTGATCCAAGACCTTTTTCATTTGAGCTTTATTTACTCTTCAATTGCAAAGCCCAGCAAAACAAGAGCAGATATCCCGTCAATCGTCATACATCAAGCAGAAGCCTGCGAGGATCCTCGACAACATCTTTGATTCGGCGCAAGAAGAAAACAGCTTCTCTCCCATCAATCAGCCTATGATCGTATGTCAAGGCAATGTACATCATAGGCCTCGGCATAATACTTCCCCCAACGACCATTGGGCGATTCACAATTGAGTGCATGCCCAAAATGGCAGACTAGAGACAAAAAAAAAACAAGAATGGAAGTGAGAAATTCCTTGATTAGTACATAATATAAAGAAAATTTACAATCCCAAATACGCGAATTAGGAAACTATATTACATTGAATAAACACTTTTCTATTGTGCAAGTGACCATAGCATAACTAGCAAGATGTTATTCTTTTAATTTAATATTTGAGTGGAGCGCTTGGTACATAATAAGAACTTTTTGTAGGAGCAAACCTAATTGGGACGTAGAATTTCTTAATATCAATTGTTTTTTCTCTTTTGTTTTTTAGTATATAATGAGGATGACTATCAAGTTGATAGTGATTATAGAATACCTGTGGAGGGTTGATAATTGGTGTGCTCAAGAGGCTTCCATAAACACCACCGTTGGAAATTGTGAAAGTGCCACCCGCCATCTCATCAATTGATATGGTACCTAGAGTAGCTTTCTTGGCCAAGGTATTAATCTCTTTTTCTATATCAGCAAAGTTCATTTTCTCAGCATCGCGTATGACAGGAACGACAAGGCCCTTTTAGCAGAAGGAATTTCAAAGTCAGAAAATTTCTCCACGCTAAGCAGGAAAACTTCAATGTTGGTTACCTTAATGAGAGTATTCAGAAATATAAAAAATAAATAAAAATTGTGTTCCTTTTAAGGGGGTAAAGCAAAAGAGTTAAAACTAAAATATATATTGCCTAGTAGTTAACAAAAAATTGTCCTTCTCCTGTATAGTCTTCCCAAAAGATTTATTGATAATTCTTCAGGATATTGGTACTTAATGCCTCTTCAAAAACCAAAAAGTGGACAACAACATATTATTACTACAGCAGAAAATCAGCAATAACTTGTAAAAGTTTCCAAATTGATAGTAAAATTTGTATTTCTGAAAGGGTTCAAATAATGCTTAATTATCTTGCTTTTCAAATTTGAAGTAGGAATTATACCTTTGGAGTGCCAACAGCAATGCTGATATCTATGTAGTCTCTATAGATGATATCATCCCCATCAATTACAGCATTTACAGTTGGTTGGTGCTGAAGAGCACTAACAGCAGCCTAAAATTGAGTTATGCGGTAATCCAATAGCGATTAATAATTAGTGGCAGGTAATCTTCAAGCTCACCATTGAGCATCCTGAACATGAAAACTAAATTTACCACAATATTAAAAATTGCATTTAGTACCTTCACAAAGCCAGACATCAGCCCCAATTTCACACCATGCTTTTCAACAAAGGCATCTTTATACTCTGATCGAAGTTTCATTAGGTTAGTCCTGTAATAAATAGCAACGTCAACAAATAAACCATACCCTACCACAAAATATTACTCAGAATACAAAGATGGAAGTATCTGTGTTGAAATTGACAAAAAACCAATGCAGACAGTCATGGCGCACAATCAGACAAGGTATAAAACAACGTTTTGAATATGTGTAAATCGCTGCCTTCAACTTTACTGGATGATTAACCATCTGTTTTGAAAAGCTTTACTTACATATCAACTTCATTAAAAGTTGTCAACAATGCAAATGTATTCTGAGAATCCTTCAAGCGAGTGGCAACCCTTTTCCTAAGTCTTGTCATGGGAACCTAAAATGAAGGAAACAATATATTGTGGAAAATATTCTTGATCATTGGGGAAAAAAAGAGATGGCTATAACTTGTAAAAGTGTTACTTAAATGAATAGAAAACACAAAAACTTACTCGTCTTTCCCTCTCCTTTGGAGGAAGCTGGGGTTCTGAAGCTGCAGGTTTTGAAAATGGTCTAGAAGGCCCTTTTGCTGAGGATTGTGGCAGAGATGCTTCTTTAGGCTTCTCTTTCACTATTTCCTCTTTATGATCTTCTCTCTCAACTTTTTCTTTTTCTTTGGAAGGCGGTGCCTGAGCAGCAGCTGTCTCTGATGGAGCAGGTTCTGTTGGCCCTTCACCTGATTTTGAAATAACAGCAATCTTGGTGCCTGGTTCTACTGTTTCACCCTCCTTGGAAACAAACTACACAAATTGCAAATTGCATTGAGATTTCATCACTGGGTTATAAATTGACATACTGTCACTTTTTGGGAAAAATAAAGGGATGCAATAAACTTATAAACAAACCGTATCACCTCAAGATTAAGATATCACCTTTTGAATGAAGCCAGCTTCAGGGCTAACTACGTCAATTGTCACCTACTTAGAGAGCAAAAGAACTCAATCACATATTCACTTCAAGCAACATCCATTTTCCACAACAGTAGCTTATAAATCACTAACAGAATGAAAAAAAAGATTTTGTACCTTATCCGTTTCAATTTGAGCAATAGGTTCATCAACATTAACTTTGTCACCAGGCTCTGCCAAAAAAGATTCGCAAACATCAGTTTCACAGTTCAATTGTACTTGTCATCGTGTCCATGTATTAACACAAATTATAGAAACGAGAAAGTATCATGAGACAGCAGCTATGATAACATACGTTTCAGGAACTTTGCCAAAGTTCCATCAGTAATGGATTCACCCATGAAAGGAACAACAGCATCAACCAGATCTCCTGCAGCATATAAAATTTGGCATCCAAAATTTAATAATCCCAAATATGACCACACAATTCAATATAAGCGAGGACATAATAAGTTCACAAACAAGCACAAATATACCACAGCAAAAATATTATCTAGAATTCCAAATAGTATTGGAGTACTTGCCATTATCTGAACAAAATGATCTACTTCCATGCTGAAAGATTTTCTTATTATGCAATTGTGTACCTACTGTCCTGTAAGCATAATGTATGCAGAATATACATTAGGAAAACACCAGATTAAGCCCAAATAACAAACAGATCCTTTTATTATTTTCACGTTGCTTGTCAAAATTATAGTAATTCCTCAGCTTATTTGGTGGAGTGATTAGCTTAATTTTTTTAATGAAAAAGTAAAACAAGAAGCCAAAAAAATTACAAGGTTCAACACTATATGATCGTCTATTTTTAACATCAAGACATGAGATTTCATCCAAAAATAAAATTTAATTATTAAACGATTTGGGAAAAAGCTAATAGTTTCTTAATCTACAATCCCTCCTCACATGAAGAAACATTTCCCCATAAAAGTCTCCAACTATAATAATAATACCAGAAGTAATTGTTTTATCTATTAAAATATTTACTAGTATCCATTTCATTTTCAGTGATACTATTAAAATGTCCATCCCTTCATTATCATCAATATCATTACTACCACCAGCATTACTGGTAAAAAATATCTCAAGGTAGATTTGTTAAAACTATGGTTGTTGAATATATAAGCACAAAAAAGTGAGAGCTAACTAACCTCCTTGGCTTTAAATAAGTGTGTCCACCTATGCAAAAGATTTTAAATATATCAATACCAAAATTTGGAGGGTATCATGGAGAAGTAAAACAACCACATCAGTAAAAATAAACAGTTGTAAACATCAAAGAAGTTGTGACACGTTTTACCTAATAATATGTGATAACTGGAGATCTGAACTTGTTGAATTGCTTTTGCAATCAAAAGACCCTGCAGGGGTACAAAGCAATTTGAAGCATTCTGAGAAGACTACAAGCTATTCACGGTGAAACAAAATCCTTTATCATCGTAGAAACAACAAACTCATATGGCCAACTGACCCAGTCATTCCTAATGTCAAGACTTATATACATGTAAGATGAAAATTCAGAATTTTCATTTCACTAAAAATTACAGCCTTCCTCAAGATAATATATTAGGCATGACCATAGTTTGATATGCAGCCATACCAAATTCCAACCAACATAAAACATTTCTTCTTTACATAACACCAAAATTCCAGATATGGAATTAGAAAGCAGCTGAAAAAGTACATAAATACCTCTCTTTGTGCATTGCTATAACTTCTTTGGACGGGCACAGCAAAACCAACCTTCTGCACTGACTGTCCCAACACCTGAAACCATACAACCAAAATAAATAATTAAACATTAAACCCTACACATCAATAAAACTAAGGGAATAATTTGAAAATTAAATTACTCCAATACTAGAAAATACATTATGCTCACAACCATGAGGGAGCCCATAAAAATGCTTATCTAATTGCAACAGTGAATTAATAGATGCTATAATTACCGAAACAACTTTACGACGAAAGACACCCCAAATCATTTCTTCCACGCCTTGAAAAGCAACCTGAAGATCAAAAAAATCAATGATTATTATTAGAAGTTTTCGTTTTAACAGAACAATTTAACCAGTTACTGTTTGATATTTCAGAAAAAAACGAAAGCAAGACACTAAAAATGAAAAGTAAACCTCTAACTCAACATTAATGACGTTTTGACATAAAAATATAAAACTATTCAACTATATTATCCTGACGCATACAAAAGAGAACAACTCGTCCAAGAACTACACGGTTCAAAATTCTGTTTTCTCCGCGGCAATCAGATTAGTCTTCGAAGACATAATAGATAGCTGAACTATTCAGATCAAAATTTACACCTACCTCAAGCTAGCTACACAGAGAGCGATTAGCACAACGAACAATCACACAACCAACCAGATCTCGTAAACATTCAAAACAGAACCTCGTGTTGTCTATTCAAAAGTTACCTCGGAGAAAGAAAAGCAAAACGAACTCTGGAGAGAGATCCACGTCGAAATTGTGTACTTTTTCCAGTCGCCGGGACGACCATCAATTGTGCGTTTCAAATTTTGCTGCTGCTCTTTTATTTCTATTTTATTCCATCTCTCTCTCTCTCCGTAGAAGGTTCGAAGAGCAACGTGGCTTTCCTTGTATATTTTTGTTATTAGGTTTTAATTGAACAGTAGAGTACGGTGAGGGTGAACTCTCAAATTTAACATATTTTGCGCCACTAGGGCTAGTTTAGCCAGTCAATTGCTGAAAAGTGTCATAAGTTTAGTATTATGATAATTAGATATCAAAGTCGTATTCAAAAACATATTGAAAAATTACAAAAAAAAAATAATGATAATAAATACTTCCATTTATGAAAATCTTATTTCAAATCAAGAGTAAAGCAATATGAAATTAAATCTTTTAAATTATTTTTCAAATCTTAAAAACAGCTCAACAATACACTCTTGTATTGTTCTCCATGATCCTATTTTCACATTTTTGCTTGCTACCTTGGTGTTCCATTCTACTATAGAAATTTGTTATTTTCTAGGGAAAATGACAAACCAACAATCGTACTTTATTTTTAATGACAAACCAACCGTTGTACTTTTTTTGCTAACAAATTAGCCACTGAACTATGAAAAACGTCGTCGCAAACATCACTATCACGTTTGGTGTTAATGATCACGATCCGCGGCGGTTTGACGACGATCTGTGATGGCTTGACAACGAACTGCCGTAGATTGACTATGATCCGCGGCAGATTAATAAGAAGGAAATTTGTTTCTTTCATCTAGTGCGACGGTGAATCTTTGTAGATCGATAATTCTCTCAATTTTCAATGGTTTTTGACGCTTGAGGTCGTTTTCCATCATTTTTTCATGATATGCGATCAGGAAGCTTTATAGATTGGTTTGGGAGTTTTCGGACGCAAGATTTTGATGAAGGTGCAGACGAGATATGCTATCGAAAATGTGCAGAACACACAATGGTTAGTTTTCAACGGTAGGATGAAGTCGAACCAAAAAGAAGTGGTCGACCAAAAATGGATACTTCTATAAATACATGGACCTTTGAAGCTCATTCTAACAAATCAAGAATTGAGATGAAGCTCTGCCAAATTTCATACTCAATTCTAAACATATCCTTGAACTTGTAAACCTAACTCTCCCCATTCCTAAACTTGAGATTTACTTTAGGGAGAGTTAGGATTTAGATTGTACTTTCTATTCCGCAATCATTGTACTCCAATGCAAAGGGTGATGCCCTATGAATTCGTTAAGCAAGGGTGACGCTCTACAATAGTTAATCAAAGAGTGACGCCTCGAAACAATCATTGTAAAGGTTTGTTTGGCACCCGGAAGTCAAACATCGTCAACCGGGGGGTGTTAGACGGATAAGGATAAGGATCTCCAAGTTGGACGCTTGGAGCGCGGATGTAGGCGGGGTTGCCGAACCGCTTGAACAACATCGTTTACAATTTCTCTATCCCTTAATCTCTTTATTGTTTTTAATTGTATGATTTATATGTGATAAATCACTTAGGGATATAAAAACAAATATTGCACGAAAAAAATTTGGGTGTTTCTTATTGCTTACTTTCCCTCCTTATATGCTTGTTAATAATTTTATAAGGGGAGAGAAATTACTTGAAATGTGTATGGTATCATTTGGTATATTTTTCTTGAAAATTTGAATTGAATGTTTAAAATTTTCCCTCCACTGTGTTGTTTTTGGTATAATTGTTGACAAAGGGGGAATTGCATTTGTTTTGATTCAATTGGATGAATTTGATTAATTAAACTCTATTCTTTCCATAGATTCTTAATGATAACTCAATAGGGAGAGAAATTATTTTGATTGCTTAAATTGGTATAATCCTCCGATATTTTTTTTTATTTGAATATTGATAAAGGAGGAGTAATTCTTGATTTCCTTTTGTTTCCCTCCCCAATGTTTGCTTTTTTGATTATGACAAAAAGAGGAAGAAGAATATATAAGTTGTCATGGGAAGAGAAAAATTGTTATGGGGGAGAGACAAATGATAGCATCTTTGCATGTATTTAAAAGATTGATATATTGCATAAACTCAGGAGGAGAGATCAAATATGCAATAACTTATGCACATTTAGGAAAAATCAACTTATTAAATTTTGTCATCATCAAAAAGGGGGAGATTGTTAGCCTAAATGTGTTAGGCTCAATTATTTTGATGATGAATATTTTTATTGCAATTATAAGTTGTTTATTGAATTTATGTTTAATGGTATATCATTATATTTATATATATATTAATTGGAAATACCCTCAAAACGAGTATTAAATTGTGCTAACAAGTTTATCTAAGTATATGTAGTGAATATATATCATTTTGGGATTTAGAACTATCAAGGCATTATAAAGCAGGTAAAGAAGTGAAGGTTTTAGACATCCATCAAAGAAGAAGTGAAGTTTCGGACGTCCCTCAGCGAAGAATTTGTTAGCCGAGATGAAGTTTTCGACGTCCCTCAATGAGAAAAGAACGTCTGTCTTGAAGCCGTGGTGTAGAATTTAAACAGCGAAGAAATTGTGAAGGAACAGATGTCCCTCATGAAGGAAAGGACGTCCGTCTTAGAGCTGCTGGCGAAGAAATTGAAGAACGGACGAAACAGCGAAGGAACAGATGTTTCGTGTTTGAAGAATTGAAGAAACGAATGCTGGCTTACAAAGGAATTGAGAAACAGACATCCGTCAAGAGGAAAAAGGACTTCTGATATATTGAGTTAACGTAGCAGCGGTCAAAAGTGCAGGTCAAAAATTTCCTCTGAAAAGATTTATAGATTGCCTGGAATTTTTCGAACAAAGCAGCGGTCAAATTAGCAGACGAGATATGCGACCGAAAAGCTTTACAGATTGGTCCGAGAGTTTTCAGACGCAAGATTCGGATGAAGGCGTGGACGGGATATGCGACCAAAAATGTGTAGAACACACAACGGCTAGTTTTCAACAGTTGGTTAAGGTTGAATCAAAAAGAAGTGGTCGACCGAAAATGGACACTTTTATAAATATATGAACCTCCGAAGCTCATTCTAACAAACCAAGAATTGAGGTGAAGCTCTGCTAAATTTCATACTCAATTCTAAACATATTCTTGAGCTTGTAAACCTAACTCTCCTTATCCCTAAACTTGAAATTTACTTTAGGGAGAGTTAAGATTTAGATTGTACTTTCTATTTCGCAATCATTGTACTTCAACGCAAAGGGTGACGCTCTATGAATTTGACAAGCAAGGGTGACGCCCCGTAATAGTCAATCAAAGGGTGACACCTTGAAATAGTTATTGTAAAGGTTTGTTTGACACTCGAAAGTTAAACATCGTCAATCAGGGAGGTTCGATGGATAAGGATCTCCAAGTGGACACTTGGAGCGCGGACGTAGGAAGGGTTGCCGAACCACGTGAACAACATCGTTTGCAATTAATCTCTTTATTGTTTTTAATTGTATGATTTATATGTGACAATTAGGGGTAGAAAAACAAATATTGCACGAAAAAAATTAGAGCACCTAATTCACCCCCCCCCCCCCCCCTATAGGCGCATATTGATTTTTCATATCGGTATTTAGGGAAGACGTTTGGAAAATGGATAGTGTCTCAAGTTTTTAAACCACAGTTGTGAGAAGTTGACTGCTGTTGAAGGGCGGATGACAGGAACTCTGTGTGTTTACCTTGAAAATGTGTTGGAGCAGACAACCACGACTGGGGTGTGGACGTCTGGAACTTGTAATTTTAAGATGTTTTCTTTAGGTTTTAAACCATTGTTTAACCATTGCATAAACCCTTTTGGGAGAGTCTTGAGACATAGATAGAACATATCTAGATAGATGTATGAGACCATATCATGCATCATTCGTGTATGCTTAATAAAAAGATTTGCATGGTTCATATTACATACATTATTAGTATGTATTATATACATTCATATATGCATAGTGAGAATGTCAAATCATGTTTCATGAAAATATTTATATGTACAAAACTTATTATCCGGGTGGTATAATTGGTCCTAGAGAAACCCAATATACCTCGTCAGGTCATGTATTGTGTGACATATGTAATGTGAGAAATAGAAGAGGAGTGATTGTGGGTCCCCTTTGGGTTGAATATTCCTAGCCCTCCTCAGGTTATTATATTCATGGACACTCCTATTGGAGACAGTGGCTAGTATAGTGGGTTTTCATAGTCATGTGCAACTTTACATAAGATGATGTATGATAATTTATGTTGACAGTCATATAAATGTTGACATTCACAGATATGTTGGCATTCAAGTACATGTTAATAAAATGGTACTTGTTAAATAATATGACCATTTAATAATAAATGGATTATTGCACTGATTTACAGTAGCACTGCATCATTGTGAAAAGTGAGTCATGATATACATTTCATATCTATTTATTGTATAATTGTGGGACAGGGGATGACATAGTTAGATGGATTGTGATGGTATCTAAGCTATGATCTATTATATCATAAGTCTAGACATTGATATATGCATCATGTTGAGGAATTTCTTCACATAGAGAGATCATTGGTGATAGACATTAATTATAAATGTCTAGATAGTTTGTGATAGACATTAAATGGAAATATCTGGATAGTATGTGATAGATATTAATTAGAAATGTCTAGAAGTAAGGAAGTCCTTCATGCATATGATTATGTGGTTAAGGTATAGTTTATAATATACGTACCTTATAGAGGTCTAAATAGCAGGATAACTTGAGATTAAACACATATTAGAGATGAGTAATGTTTATGATAGACTAACCATAGAAGACCATGAGATGGTTTGAAAAATTAGACATTAATTAGAAATGTCTAAATTGTAATGGTTATAGATAAACTATAATAGCACGTAAAGTTTATGTTGAAAATATTTAATAATTAAATAAGTATGGGAATAAGTTGCGCACGAAAAGTAATTGCACATGAGAATGGAAAAAGGTAAGCTATGGTTATTTAAATCATAGATCTAAGTATTTATATATATGCATGAAACACTTCTTATATAAAAAAATGTATCACATAATTGAGATATTAATTAGAGATATCTAAAGATCTAGACAAAACATAGAACCTGAGATGTGTGATTATGAGAGTTGATCAGAAGTTAAATGTTAGAAGTTAAGGATATGAGGACAAATCATGTTGGGTTTAGTACATGGTTAATTGTGATATTTGTACGGTTTATTGAATCCTTATATTAGGATTTTTACTGAGTACAAAAAGATCATGGTTCTATTTATCTTGTTTTTCAGGAACATGAGGTAGCAGTTTAAGGACAAATAAAGATCAGTTGGACAGATGATTAGTATAACATAGGCCCAGTAATATGGTTTGAGTTTTATTGTGATGTATTTAGTTTTAATTTGGTTCATGTTGGTAAAATAAACTTGGACAAAATTTTGTAAATAAATAATAGCGTACAACTTTTCTGTTTGGGTAGATTTTTATATTTATGTAGCCCAATTGCGCGAGTGCAATGTGTATGATTAGTGAGCTTCCGCTGCAAGTTGTGAGTTGTGTGATCATTCTCCAGGAGGAGAATCCGGTTTGTGCGGTGTTCCTGAAGGGATCAGGGGCCTAATCATGACATTTACCACTCGGTAACACCCAATTTTATTGATTTTGACTATTTGACAAAAAATTCACACGTGTCTGCTAAGCGACAAACATGTTAACTTTTCAACACCTTGATCAAATATTTACGCGAAAAATTACACGTGAAATTTATTATTATAAAATAGTGCCTTTTACAAGGTATCCACGAGAATGTTGGTGTCCGTAGAAGCATTGGTGTTCGCAAAAGTTATGTGTCCACGAAAAGATATATGTACGTGGCAGGTAGTGATTGACGGACAATGTTAGGAGGTATTTGCAGGATGAAATGTCCGCAGAAACATTAGTGTCCACAAAAGTGTTGGTGATCACAGAAGTAAAGTGTGAAATGTGAACATGGTGGGTATTGATTGGCAAACAATGCAACTAGAGCTGATATCCATAGTTGATACTCGCAATGGAAGCATATGAGTTAGTGATGAAAGCACATGCGCCTGTGGCAACTAAACGGGAATACTTCAGAATACTTTGTCCCCAGAATTTTCGAACTGCATATTTATAGAAAAAGAAAGTTAAGATGAAACTCTATTAGAAGCCACGAGAGTTTGCATTCTTCCTCTCAAGCTATCTGAAGGTACGTCTATTACAAATTAGGAATATGACCTCTTACATATTCATTTAAAGTTTTTCATTTTATGACAAACTTTCCCTATAAATAGGGAACTCCTTAACACTTCTTAGCATCTAAAACAAAAGAAGGAGAAGAGAAGAGGGAAAGAGGAAAAATAGAGAATTATTTTTAAGGAGAGAAAAGAAAGCGTGTTAAGGGAAAAATAGGTTAAGTGCTTTTGTGCATATTGTGAAATCTAAGAGTGATGATTTTTTCTTTGTGAATATTCTCTAGAATATTCAGTTTCTAGTACAATATTGTAAGTTATATTTTTCATAGTAAGATCTTTATGGACTCAGTCCTCGTGATTTTTTTTTTATTTGGGTTTCCATGTAAAATTTTTGTGCCTATTTTTACTATTATTTCTCTTACTCTTGACCGTTATATCTTAACAGATGGGAAATTATTCATTATATTTTTGGATTGAATCTGCCATCATTTTTCGTACTGTCTATTTAGTGATTGTTTGAAAAGTTAATTCTATCCAAGGAGATTGTTTGAAACAGTCTTTCCTAGGAATTATCCTGATCAGTACTATCCATGCTATCATGACTCTATTTTATTATTTTTTCCAACAAGCGATATTAGAGTCTCGTTACTACGGCGTGAAGAGTTGAAATTGAAAAATTCAACAAAAATAATTTTTCATTGTGAAAATTAAAAATGAAGGCAATATTGTAGAAAGATGGTTGTGTTATGGCTATCAGCAATAAATTGACTATTCTTGAAGATGAAAAATAGATCAAAGTAGATAGGGATGTATCACAAATTCGCATCTTGCACTAGTAGATGGAATTTCATCACGTTTCTAAGAAATAACAACCGCTAAGCAAATATAGGATACACTGACAAAATTATATGAGGAAAAGTTATTGTATAACAAAATTTTCTTGAAAAGAAAATTATATACTTCTCAGCTGTTAGAATCGATATTGGTGACTGACTATATCAATACTCTCAATACATTATTTTCTCAACTTACAGCAATGGAGTACAAAATTGATGAAAATAAATGAACAAAACTTTTACTTCAAAGTTTGCATGATTCATATGATCACCTCATTATAAATTTGGCTAATGGTGCTACAAAGACAACATTGATGTTCAATGACATTGCAGTTGCGGTTCTTGAAGAAGAAAGTAGACGGAAGAACAAGGATCATTCTTTCATGCAAGCCTTATCAGTAACGAGAGGGAGATCAAAGAAACATGTGACCTCTAGAACCAGCATGTCAAGAAGATCAAAATAAAGAAGTAAAAAGAGCATCAACTGCTATCATTATGGCATAATGTGTCACATGAAAAAAGATTACTATAAGTTGAAGAAAGAACAAAGCACAAATAGTGCTAAAGGGGAGACGAAGAATACGACTACAACTGCTTCTGAGGGTGAAGATGTTCTTATATGCAAAGATATTGTCAACCTTATAACTCATGAATCATGTTGGGTATATGATTCTAGTGCAATTTATCATATTATCTCAAAGGTAGAATAATTTACATTTTACACTAGTGATGACTTTGGCATCATTAAAATGGGGAACTGTCATGTTTCCAAAATAATTGAAAAATACGACATTGGTATCCATACCAGTGCAAGTTGTGAGTTGGTTGCTCAAAAATGTCAGAAATGTTCCAAATATTAGACTAAATCTAATATCAATCGGTGCTCTTGATAATTCTAGATACAAGAGCAAATTTGTTGCGACGTAAATGGAAGCTCAGCAAAGGTGCGCTAGTTATAGCAAGATGAATCAAAGAATCTAAGTTGTATATAACTCAAGCGGCTGTGAGAGAAGAAGCATAAGTAAACATTGTGCAAGATAACTTATCTATTGAGTTATGCCACAGACGGCTTGGTCACATAAGCAAGAAAAAACTTTAAATATTTGGCATGAGAGAATATCTTTCACATCTCAGAAATAAAGCTTTGTCAAGTTGTATTCATTATTTGGCAAGAAAACAACACATAGTTTCCTTTCAGAAAAATTTTGTATCAAGGAAACCATGTGTTAGAAGTCATCTATTTAGATGTCTACGGTTCCATGTCAACAAAAATATTAGGTAGTGCCCAATACATGGTCACATTTATTGACAATCATTCAATGAAAGTTTGGGCTTATGAACTCAAGTCCAAAAATAAGGTGTTTAATGTTTTTATATAGTTTCATGCTCTCAAAGAGTGACAAACCAGAAAGAAGTTAAAATGCATTTGCATAGATAATAGCGGCAAATACAAGGACTCCTTTGATGAATACTACAAAATGCACGAGATCATACACAAGAAATCAGTTCCAAAGACTCCTCAACAAAATGGGGTTGCATAAAGAATGAATAGAACAATTGTGGAGAAGATAAGGTGCATGTTATCATATTCAAGACTTCTCCAAACATTTTAAGGAGAAAAAATGAAGAATGTAATAGATATCATCAACTTATCTCTATTAGTACCATTGAGTGGAGAAGTGTCAAACAGACCATGGACAGGAAAAAAACATCTCTTATAAGCATCTAAAGGTGTTTGGATGCAGGGCGTTACATGTTCATCTTCCCAAAGATGAGAGGTCTAAGCTAGACAACAAAGCTAAAGAATGCATATCCCTCAGATATGGAAATGATGCATTTAGATATAAGCTTTGGAATCTGGTTGACAAAAAGATTTTCGAAAGCTGAGATGTTGTCTTTTTTAGGATCAAACCATTGAAGACAAAAAGAAAGATGTAGAGATCACTGATAAGCATCTAGTAAGAGTTGATTTGGTGAAATCAACTTTTGATGGTGTAGATGCTAGAGAATTTAGTGATTAACTAGTGGATGAAGTTGACCAATGAGAAATAGAGACTTTCCCAGAATCAATTGTAGAACACGAGCCGAAAAAGTCAACAAGAGATTGTCGACCATTAAGAAGATACTCTGTAAACGAGTATGTCATGATCACTGATGGCGATGAACCTGAGTGTTATGAGGAAGCTATGAAGTATCAACATAAGAAGAACTAGTTGAATGCAATATAAGATAAGATAAGATAATTATATAAAAACCACACATGTGAATTAGTTAAGCTTCTAGAGGGGCAAAAGGAACTCAAGAACAAATGGGTATACAGGCTCAAAGCTGAAGAAAAATATTCACAACCAAGGCATAAGGCAAAAGGAGTCATGAAATACTTTGGAATAAAGACATTGACTTTGAAGAAATATTTTCACATGTTGTGAAAATTTCATCCATATGAGTGGTACTTGGATTAAGCTCAAGTATAAACTTAGAGATCGAACAACTCTATAGTAAGAACACTTTCTTACATGGTGAACTAGAAGAAGAGATCTACATGGAATAACCAGACGGATTCGTTGCTGAACGAAATGAACATCTAGTATGTAGATTGAAGAAGAGCTTGTATGGATTAAATCAAGCCACACAATAATGGTATGAGAAATTTGATTCCTATATGGTCAATCAAGGATAGACCATTGTATGTTTGTGAAAAGATTCACATATGGTACATTCATAATTCTCCTACTTTATGTTGATGGCATGTTGATTGTGGACCTAGATAGAGAAAAGATTGTTAATTTAAAGAAAGAACTTTGAACAGAGTCCTTCTACTGAAGAAGAAAAAATAAAAATATAGAGAATTCCATATGCCTCAGCAGTCGACAGTTCGATGTATGTTATGGTTTGTACAAGACTTGATGTTTCACATTCAGTTGGATTAGTTAGCCAATTTCTATCAAATCCAAGTAGAGAGTATTGGAATATAGTGAAATGAATTCTTAAGTATCTTAGAGGTATTTCTGAATTAAGTTTGTGTTTTGGTAGTAAAGAGTCTTCAATAAGAGGTTATACTAATGTAGACATATCTGGAGACATTAATTCAAGAATATCAACATCGGGGTATCTAGTTATATTTGAAGGGGGAGCGATATCATGGTTGTAATACCTGGCCCAACCCATCTCAAACAAAAAAAAAAGTTTTTTAAACTATACTCCCCCTTTCAGGGGAGTTGCCGAAGATTGGGGGGAGGCCCTATTTCATAAAAGTGGGGAAGATGGAACTCCCCACTTTCCTATCCTCTCTTCTAGTGATCTCTCCAAATAGGAAGGGGTTGTGCAGGTGAAACCATCTGACTGCTTACTGTTCTTGTTGGTTCACCGCGGTAAGTATCTATTCCCTCAGACTTCCTTCTCTTTGCTTCTCCATAACTCGGAAATTAACGAGTGAGATGATTTTATTTGAAGTTTTGCTGTGGGTATCGAAGTTCTGAAGTCAACAATGGCTAGATTGTGGTCAGGGCAGTGTCAATCATCTGGTGAGTGTTGATCTCCTCTGTTTTTGTTCTTTATTCGCGGGTTTGTGGTTAACAAGAAATCAAGGTTTTCTTAAAGGTTAAGTGTTGGACATTTATCTTTTTTAAGGAGTTTCCAGCGAAGGAGAAGGAGCTTCACAAAAAAGTGAATTACTTCGGGTGAGAATCTGGATTGTCAATTTTGTTTCCAAAATTTTCTGTTGAATAATGGATTGTTGAATTTGGTTCTTGAATTTAGAGATAATTGCATTTTCTGTTTAATTCTGAAGTGTTAATTGTACGCCGGAGGTTGGGAAGGATTCCTAACCGAAAAAGTTTCGGCCTTTTGGCCAAGAACATCCTTAAAAAATCAGCAATGTTGATATGTTGGATTTCTAAATTTAGGTTTGGGTATTGTTGATATTGTGGAAGTCTCCATGATTGGGAGGAGACAACCGGTCGGGGAGTATTTTCAGCCCCTCTGTATCCATTGCCTACCAGCGAGAGTCGCTAAGAAGAAACAAGTCACGACTTGGGAATGCCCAAGTAGTGAGACAACTTTTTTGGACCATAGCCCATAAAACTTCTTGGGCCGCGACCCATATTGGATAAGGTCTTAGGACCAAGTACAAAAGTCTTTGGGCCTAATTGTTGGGCCATGGAACCATTGGCCAAAATTTTATTCTTTATTTTTTTTAGGGCCATGTTACCTGGGTCTTTGACCCTAGCTAACTAATACACTATATATCAAATTATTATGTCCTTGTTACTTGGATTAGGTTCACGCTCTACGGTGGGTCGAGTTATACTCTTTTAAGACCAAAAATCAAATAAGTGATTTTAAATTTGAAATTCTAATAATTAGTAAAAATTATTGATTAGGTTCAAGACCTAAGTGCTATTGGACGTGTTACCGTCATGTCTCAGCAATTATTTTGGATTGGGCTTTAGCATTGGTTGACCTAGTTTCGAGGTAGGGGTTATTTTATATTTAACGCACATTAAATTATAAAATGTCTAATATTGTTTTACTTTAAACATGTTCATTCACTGTTTCGTTCGTTGAGTTTAATATTTCATTTATTTATTGTTATTGTTAACTAGAGTAATGAAACAGCTGAATATGTCGTGTCCCTAGGCGCAATACCCTAAACCTGATTAGGGTCTGTTTGGCTATCGCGATTGCCTGAATATCGCCGTTGTGAAATTCTGTTCATTATTTTATTGTTTATTTTGTTACATCTTATATCAAATTGTAGATAATAAGATATTAGAACCTCAAACATAATTCATATAAAATATAAGCTGAATATAAAGTAATTCCTACTGAGTTTATCGACTCACCCCAAATTTGACTATATTTTTTAGGAAATAATCATAGTAGTTCTCGTTATTACCTCACGAGAAAAATTTGGAGTTTCCCCAAATTTAGTTATTTTAGACTAAAGATATTTTAGTGAGGTTTGTAACCTAGTTTTATTTTATGTTATTTATGCTAAATTTTAGACCTTGTTAAATTGGATTATATTATTGTCACTTCTGGACCTTTATTTTTTTGGGTATGAACGTGAATGTTTAAGTCTTCCGCTGCTATTTATTGGATTTAAGTGAGGGTCAGACGATTCGGTCCTTTCGAGTCGAATTGTTCTCCGTTCTGTCTCAGATCCCCTTTGGGGGGTGAAAATGGCAATCTAAGTGCAAAAATTAGTTGATTATCAACAACGGAAAACTGAGTTCATAGCAGTTACAAAAACTTATAAAGTAGTTTTGTGAATGTAAAAACTTCTAATAGAGTTGGGTTATAAACAAAACAAATATATATTCTATTGTGATAGTCAAAATGCTATTCATTTGAACAAGAATCTCAGCTTTCATTTGAAGTCAAAATACATAGATATCAAGTATCATTGTGTATGAGATGTGTTGGACACAAAACAAGTATATCTTGAGAAAATTCACACAGATGAAAATGACTCAGACATGATGACAAAGATTTTGTAGAAAAGTAAACATGAATTCTGAAGAAACTCTGCTTGACGAAGACCTACCTCATCATAAGTCAGGAGGGGGAGATTCATATGGTCCCTCCTTACTGATGAGGAACTCATGTGTCTAAATAAAACAAAAGTCTCCATTTGCTCTGAAAGGAAGAAGTCTTCCTTCATATTTGGCTTCTTTTAGCACCTCCCTTCCTTAAATTAAGGAAGATATTTTACATGAAAACCTCTATAAATAGAGGCTTGAAGAGAGTTTTTTTGTATCTGGAGAAGAAACAAAAAAAAAAAAGGAATGAGGAAGAGAGAAATAGTGAGAATTATTTTTGAAGGAGAGAAAAGATATAGTATGAGAGAAAAATAGATAAGATACTTTTGTATACATCGTGAAATCTAAACGTGGTGATTTTTTCTTAGTGAATATTTTCTATAATATTCAGTTTCTAAAAGAATATTGTAAATCTTATTTTTCATAGTGAAATCTTTCTATACTCGGTTTCGTGATTTTTCCTGATTTGGGTTTCCATGTAAAATTGTCAGTGTTTATTTTTTATATTATTTCTCTTATTTCTGGACTGCTATATCTTAACGGTATGGGAAATTATTCCTGATATTATTTTTTTTATCGCATCTGCTATCATTTTTTGTACCGCTTACTCAGTGGTGTAATTGTTGTAATGCCTTGTTTTTCTTAACTTTTTTTTGAACAAGCGATTCATAAAACTTGTTTAACTTAACTTTGAAAATTCTTAGCATAGCGAAAGACTTTTCTTTATAATTATAAAAGGTTCATTATTTCTTTTTCAATAAATATAAAACATGTCACTTACCATCATTGTCATAAAAACATTCATTCTATTTCATGAACACAAAACACATTTACATATCATTATTACAATCCATATTTTACAAAACAGTGTCTTAGAACAATTATAATTTAATACTTAAACTTGTTTCTAAAACATTTATACATAAACAAAACATAATACGTAAAAGCATACTATCTTGAGTCATAACCATCCAGTCAAGTCGCCAAACAATGCAAAATGCTCAACATAGCTGTACTTCATCAACTACATCATTATCATCATCATTCTCTAACCCCTCATCTAATATAAGATCAGGGCCTACATCACAAGATTTAACTATGAATCTAATACTCAATAAGAGATATAATAATGATATGCTCGTGTTAGCCGCTGGGGTATCACCATACAATGGAGAGTCACACCTCCGGATCCATTTATGGCAGTCATCTCAAACCCCATACCTCACAATGTCCATTTACATTTGCTCCATTACTTTTCATTTTTCTTTAATTTCACTTACCCATACAAGCATTGTGGTATCACCGTACAAGGGAGAGTGATACCTACTGACCTATTTAGGACACCCATCTCGAACCTCTTACCTCGCAACGTTTATTTATGTTTATTTTTAGTCTATCATTTATAAACATATGCATGAAAATATTTTCTTATTCTTTTTTTGAAATTGTGATGCATGAAATGTGCACGTAAACAATACAATGCACATCATTCTCTAATAATCCTATATCATAATGACACATTGCATTTCTTCATTTATCATAGCATATCAATCATTAAACAACTAACATTTTGTTCTTTTTTAAGGATCAATACTATCCTCATATATTTCATAGCATACTAATCATAGTGATAGTATACAAACAACCAAATCATTCATAATACTATCCTCATATGGTATAACATATCAAATCACATCATAATACCAACACTATACATAACATGTCAACCAAACCCTTTAGCTCCAAAGCTCAAACCCACCCATCATAGTGCATAATAACATAACAATTCATTTTGGATAAATTCTTATGTATGCATAAGATAAAACATATAAAAAATCTCAATCTATTATGCACTAATTCCATTTTACCTTCACATTTTTTATCCAATTTTATCAATTCATAACTTACAAAATACTCAACCAAATTCACAATTCCAGAGTCTATGTTTTCCTTGAGATGTCTAATATAACATTGTAGCTACCCATTTTTCCTTATCATTTTTCATGATATATTTTTTTTATTAAACAAAACATGTGAGAGATATGAGTAAATATGTAGCAGAAGTATTTCACATTTAATTAACACATCTCAAAGGATACACTTTAACATTTAAATATTTAAAAGATTTTTAACATAACACTACCAATCTTTACGTAACTTTATACAATACAAATAAGATAGTTTCCCAGAGCTAGATGAGTCATAACCCATTAGTCAAAAACACCAGCTAATGTAAGCGCTCGACGTAACTATTCTCCTTCCTCTGTAGTCCATGTCATCATTCTATATTTCCCTCAATATGATCAAATTTCTAACCTACATCACAAAATTTAACTATGAATTTAACACTCAGTAAGAGATAAAATGCATATAGACAATGTGATGCTCATATCATGCAATATTACAATAGTAAAAGGGCATTTCCTTTCAATTCATTACTTATACCCATGTAACAGACAGACATTGGAGATTATCAATCCAAGGAAAAAGATACATCATATGGTCCATCTTAGGTAGAACCGTCACTCAATCCCGACCAGGGAAGAGTACATTATTATGTAGTTCTTCTAAGCTAAACCGTCACTAAACCCCCCAACCTCCAACGCCTATATACATTTACTAAGTCCATTTCAATTTCATTAACAATGTATATGTATATGTAAACAGTTTCATTACTTTTCACAAACCATGATGCATGACATATATGCATTTCATTCAAACTATCAATCCCAAACTTTTTAGCACATTATGCCTATCAAATTCTATACTAACTTTCTACCATAAACAACACAAAAAACAAACATCACCAAATCAAAACAAATCTAATATTTTGTGATGTAGGCCAAAATGGGTAAAGACATGCATATCTCTTGCCTTAAGTCTGTAGTGTGCTTTCAATACTTAGAATATCTTCTTGAACAATAACACTTTCACAACCAACAATATTCCCATCAATGACTATATAATATATTCAACACAAAGTATAACTACTACAATCTTTTCCAACAATATGCTCATTACATAATCACTTAACATTTATCACTTGCCTAAGACTAAAGTAATGCATTTTTAAACTCCAATCCATTATGCATACTATCTAGGGTGTCTCTTCCGATTTTCATCTATTTTAAACTATCCACAACTTTTTCCACACTAAACCAAATTCATAAATTTCACAACCTATTTCTTCCTCTACATGTCCTTAACAACACATCTAATTGGTTTTACTCAAACATTTCAGAAAGATGAGTAACAAACATCAAATGCTCTAACAACCCGAATGAACCTTTTTTTTCATCTATTACTTCTTTCCTCCATTACAACTACTATAACTTCATATGATTCATACAAATTATAAAGAACATCTATAGTACCTTCAAATTTTTGAGAAGAAGGAAGGAAGAATATCCTTAAAAGCTCTTGAGAGATTCCTTTCTTAAAACTTATGAAATTTTAGTTTCCTCTAGCCTATGGAGTACTTAAGCACTCCCTCACTAGCCATAAGCACGAGGTGCAGCCTTCTAAATCGTGACTAGGTAAGACACTTCCTTCTCAAGCTAATCAAAACTTTATTTTTGTGACTTTTCATCTTACCGATTGACCACTTTTCAATGACCGGTCAACCACAAATCTACCAGCGCTTAAATATTCCATTTCATTATAATGTTGGTTGACCAAATCCTTCCTGTCGATAGACCATAAAACCATCTGAGAATCGTAAATTCCAATCTGCCATGTTTTCGGTCGACCGCCTCCAAATTTCTGGGCAACTGCAAAACAACCTGAGAGTATCAAAATTTTATTTGCCCAAGTCTGGTCGATCAATCAACATTTTGGTCGACCGCCCATAAATCAAATGTCCTTAACCATTGAAAATTTCACTCCTCCTTAAGCCATAGCACAATCCTTCACAAAACCACTTCATTTAACATAATTTCAACAAACAAAAATCCCAACAATCATTCAAATATCATTATTTCTAAATGTGTCACTATCATCAAAATATGTTTCATACATAATTGTATATGAAGTAAACAAAGAATTTCCAAATATTACAATCCTCCCTCCTTAATAAAATTTTATCCTCAAAATTTGATCAACGAAATAATTCCGGATATCTAGCTTCCATATCTTCCTTTCATTCCCAAGTGGCTTCTTTAGTTGAATGGTTTTGCTATAAAACTTTAACTAACGTAATTTGCTTGTATAGGAGTTCCTTAATTCTTAAATCCAATAATTGTATAGGTTTTTCTTCATAGCTTAAACTTGGTTGAGCTTCAATATCTTATTGCTGTACTACTTGAACTGAATCTCCAATACATTTTTTCAACATTGACACATGAAAGACGTTATGAATCCCCTCCATTGACACTGGTAATTCAAATTAATAAGCAGTTTTTCCTATTTTTTTTATAATCGAAAACAGACCAATGTACGTTAGACTTAATTTTTCTTTCTTCTAAATCTCATAATTCTTTTAAATGGTGACACTTTTAAAAATACCAAATCTTTTTCTTCAAATTCCAATTCTCGACGTCGATGATTTGCATAACTTTTATGTCAACTTTGAGCAGCTAACATTCTTTGATGAATAAATGCAATAATATCCGTTGTTTGTTGAACAATTTCAAGTCCATATAACTCTGCTTCACCAACTTCATCCCAAGGAAATTGGCATTTTCTCCCATGTAGGCCTTCGTATGGTGTCATTTCAATAGTAGCTTAAAAACTATTATTATAAGTAAATTCTACTAATGACAATATCTTTCCCCAACTTACTTGAAATTCCAGCACACATGATCTTAACATATATTTCAGAATTTGGATCATTCTTTCACTTTGCCCATTAGTTTGCAGATGAAATACAATACTAAACTTCAATTCTATGCCCATAACTTTATATAATCCTTTCCAAAATGCAGATGTAAACCTCGAATCACGATCTGATACAATTGACATTGATACTCCGTGCAACTGAATTATCTCTCTAACATATAATTCTGCAAATTGATTCATTGTATGGGTCATCTTAACTGGTAAGAAGTGTGCAACTTTCGTTAATCTATCGATGATCACCTATATTGCATCATGTCCTTTAACAGTCCTAGGTAATCCTATCATGAAATCCATAGTAATATGCTTTCATTTCCATTCAGGTATTGGCAATGATTGTAAAGTTCCTTCATGCCTTTGATGTTCAGCTTTTACTTGTTGACAAATTAAACAACATTCCACTTGTTTAGCGATATCCACTTTCATACCAGGCCACCCAAAATGTAGATTGAGATCTTTATACATCTTAGTGCATTTAGGATGAATAGAAAAACTTGAAGAGTGAGCTTCAAGTAATATTTCTATTTGTAACTGTGAATACAACAGAACATACCATCTATTTTTAAATTTTACAATCTTATCACCCAAAATAGAGTAATTAGCATACTTTCCCAAGGTTAGATCCGATTTAAAACTTATACATTTAGAATCATGCTTCTGAGCTTCTATAATCTTTTCCAATATTATATATAGGCTTCAAAGTCATAGCTGAATAGTGTGGATGCTAATTGTGAAGAAATTATTTGTACATCAAGCTCTTGCATATTTCTCCATAACATATTCATAGACACGGTTTTTCTACTTAATGCATTTGCTACAATGTTTGCTTTTCTAGGATGATATTTGATCTCACAATCATAATCTTTCACAAACCCAACCACTGTTGTTGCCTTATATTTAATTTCTTTTGAGTAAAAATATACTTCAAATTTTTATGATCGGTAAATATCTCACGTTGTTGTTCATATAAATAATGTCTTCATATTTTAAGTGCAAAAACAACAGCTGCAAGTTCTAAATCATGTGTCGAATAATTGCCCTCATATGGTTTTAACTGTCTTGATGCATATGCAATTACTCTTCTATTATGCATAAAACAGATCCCAGACCACTTCTCGAGGCATCACATTAAACACTATAATTTCTTTCTTCTATAGGTAAAGCCAAGATTGGAGCTATTGTCAACCTATGTTTCAACTCTTGAAAACTTTCTTTACATTCGTTTGACCACCAAAATCTTACATTCTTTCTGGTTAAACTGGTTAATGGTAAAACAATATTTCAAAATTCATTTATGAAACGTTGATAATACCCTACCAATCCAAGAAAACTTCTCACTTCACCAACACTTTTCGATTGTGACCAATCAAGAACTGCTTGAATTTTGGCTGGATCAACAATACCTTCTTTAGAAATTACGTGACCAAGACAAACTAACTTTTTCTAACCAAAACTCACACTTTGAAAACTTAGCATATAATTGATGTTTCTCTAAAATAGACAAGGTAATTTTCAAGTGCTCCATATGTTCCTCTTTTGTATGAGAATATATCAAGATATCATTAATAAAAATGATAATAAATTTATACATATAATCCTTAAAAATTTGATTCATTAAATCCATAACTGCAGCTAAGCATTAGTCAAACCAAATGACATAACAAAAAATTCATAATGTCTATATTTTGTTCTAAATGTTGTTTTTGAAATATCATCAGATTTTACCTTCAATTGATAATATCCTGACTGTAGATCAATTTTTGAAAACACGTAAGCACCTTGTAATTGGTCAAATAAATCGCTAATTCTTGGTAAATGATACTTATTCTTAATTGTTATCTTGTTTAATTCATAGTAATCTATACACATATGCATCAACCTATCATTTTTCTTAACAAATAGTTCTTGTGCTTCCCATGGTAAAAAACTAGGTTACATGAACCCTTTGTTTACTAATTCTTCTAACTGTACTTTCAATTCTTTTAACTCAGCATATGCCATTCTATATGGATTTTTAGAGATAGGTTCTGTACCAGGATATAAGTAAATTATAAATTTAATTTCTCTATCTAGCAGCAATCTTGGTAAATCATCCAAAAAAATTCTTGGAAAATTCTGAACTATAGAAATTTCCTAAGGTTTTATCTTTAATTTCATAGTCATATCCACTATGTTGGCAAAAAAACTCGTACACTCACTTCTCAATAATTGTTCCGCCTTGATTGCAGAAATTACAAATAACTTATTTTTACCACTAATTCCTTAAAAAACATATTGTTCACCACATGGAGGACGAAAATAAACTTTCCTCTTTCTATAGTTAATGGTAGTATAATGTTGAAATAACCAATCAATGCCCAAAATAACATCATACCCTTTCATATTAATAACAATCAGATCAACATGAAAAATACGATTATTTATTTTAATAGCACATTCCTTTAAAACACCATAAGATACTAGACTATCACTAGAAGGTAAAAGTACATTATACTCACGTTTAACCAATCCAGAAAAATAATTTATTTTCACACAGAATTATCATGCAATAAAAGAATGAGTAGCTCTAGAATCAATCAAAGTATATGCAGTTATGCCATTAATATAAATCGTACCTGACAATATTGCAGACAATTCCTCCTCTTCGTTTCCAAACAAAGAAAAAACCCTTGAAGCCACATTTTCTTGTTCTCCAATCAGAGTTGGGCAAAACTTAGCTATATGCCCTCATTTCCCACATTTATAGCATTGTATGATGTGTGTCCTACATTCTCCAAAGTGATGCTTTTTACATTTTAGACATTGACTAGCTTGAGTTGTCTTTGCATTTGATAGAGTGACAATTGGTTCATTCAAAATACGTTTATCTTTTCTTTGTTGTTCCTCATCATCCAATGACCTCTTTACTCCTCTATTCATTGGTTGTTTGCCCCTTTGTTGTTGTTGTTGTTGTTGTTGTTGGTTTTGATTGTTCTTCCAAAACCTTTTATTTATTTCTCTTTGTCTTGCTAGCATATATTCAGCCTCTTCCACTTCTGACGCCTTAGAAACAATCTTTTCATAGAGTGTATCTTGAGTACCATATATCTTAATACCTCTAAAGATTTCAACCTTCAACCCTTCAACAAATTGGTGAACCTTATGCTCATTGTTTGCCAAAAGGTGAGTTGCAAATCTAGATAATGTCTCAAATTTTTGTATAAATTATGGGGTCGGCGTAACTAAACAAACTCCACTAATTTTTGTGTTTGAATGGTGTGATTAAAATATTTGTCATAAAAGATTTCTTTGAATTGCTCCCACGTCATGGTTCTGATGTCCTGACTTGTCTTAACAAAATCTCACCGAAGCCCAGCATCTTAGACTAGTAAGTAAGTAACCTAAGAAACTTTCTCAGATTCTTGAATTTTTGCGTAGTCGAACATGTCCACCAAAGATCTTATCCATTCTTTTGTTCCCATGACAACAATAACATTTCCATAAAAACTTGGAAGTTTCAACCTTTTAAAATTTTCCCATTCAGCCTCTTTCTGAGCCATAATTGGACAAGGATTTCCAGACCCTTCCCTTTCCATGAAGTGTTCCAAATAGTGAAATTGACGCTCCACAATATTTGACAAATGACTAATTGGTTCATCTCGTTCATCTCGATTACATACATTTCCTCGGCCAATAGCCTTGTTTCTTTCATCATTGTTAGAAGCATGCATTCTTGTTTCTCTCACCATTATGTTATCCTACAATTAAATTTCATAACATAAAACAACAAATTGAAATTTTACGTAACATAACTAAACTTACAGTTGAAGAAGCATCTCCACGATAAGTCTTACGTCGTCGTCAGTCTACAGGAATACTTTTGACCAAGTTATACTCTAATACCATAATCGTAACGACCGTTTTTCCTTAACATTTTTCATATATATATAAACAAAATATGTGAGAGATATGAATAAACATACCATTACCAATCCTTACGTACCTTTATACAATACAAATAAGATAGTTTCCTAGAGCTAGGTGAGTCATAACCCATCTGTCAAAAGCACTGGGTAACGTAAGCACTCAATGTAGCTATGCCCTTCCTTTTTAGTCCATGCCATCATTCTATATTTCCCTCAATATAATCAAACTCCTCACCTATATTATAGACAAAGGGTTGCAAACTGGTCTGAGTGCCTAATAAGGAAAGAATTAGACTGAAATGGTAGAAGCGTACTTAATCCAATATGCATTACAATAACATAAAATTTTGACACAATCTTACTATGTAAGTGAATAAGTGAGCCTAAAAAATTCAGAGGCAGAAACAATCAGAAGAGGAATTTATGGATGACGGGGCACAAGCTGGTTCAAATAGGTACCAAAATTGTACCTATTGACTTCAATGGCCTCCAATAGTGGAGACACTCCAACTTGGATCTTAGTAAGTTTTCTATGCCTTTACTGGGGATTTCCATGCCATTATGCACTAATTCCATTTTACCTTCACAATTTTTATCCAACTTTATCAATTCATAACTTACAAAATACTCAACCAAATTCACAATTCCAGAGTCTATGTTTTCCTTGAGATGTCTAATATAACATTGTAACTACCCATTTTTCCTTATCCTTTTTCATGATATACTTTTTTTATTAAACAAAACATGTGAGAGATATGAGTAAATATGTAGCAGAAGTATTTCACATTCAATTAACACATCTCAAAGGATACACTTTAACATTTAAATATTTAAAAGATTTTTAACATAACATTACCAATCTTTACGTAACTTTATACAATACCAATAAGATAGTTTCCCAGAGCTAGATGAGTCATAACCCATCGGTCAAAAACACCGGGTAATGTAAGCGCTCGACGTAACTATTCTCCTTCTTCTGTAGTCCATGTCACCATTCTATATTTCCCTCAATATGATCAAATTTCTAACCTACATCACAAAATTTAACCATGAATTTAACACTCAGTAAGAGATAAAATGCATATAGATAATGTGATGCTCATATCATGCAATATTACAATAGTAAAAGGGCATTTCCTTTCAATTCATTACTTATACCCATGTAACAGTCCAGACATTGGAGATTATCAGTCCAAGGAAAAAGATACATCCTATGGTCCATCTTAGGTAGAACCGTCACTCAATCCCAACCAGGGAAGTGATACATCATCATGTAGTTCTCTTAAGCAGAACTGTCACTAAACACCCCAACTTCCAATGTACATTTATTCAGTCCATTTCAATTTCATTAACAATGTATATGTATATGTAAATAGTTTCATTACTTTGGCAAACCAAGATGCATGACATGTAGACATTTCATTTAGACTATCAATCCCAAACTTTTCAACACATTATGCCTATCAAATTCTATACTAACTTTCTACCAAAAACAACACAATAAATAAATATCATCAAATCAAAACAAATATAATATTGTGTGATGTAGGCCAAAATGGCCAAAGATATGCATATCTCTTACCTTAAGTCCGTAGTGTGCTTCCAATACTTAGAATATCTTCTTGAACAATAACATCTTCTGATGCACCATGGACCCCGATTAGTTTTTCTTTTTCTTTTTAATTTATATTATTTAATTTATCTCATTTAATTTTGTAATAACTAGTGGACATTGAGCTTGTTTAGTTTTGTTGTTGTCGTATGTGTGAGTGTGTTTTGTTAAGGGGTGTTACTTTTGTAATTTAGTCATTTGGACTTAACCCTAATTAGTGATGATATTTAAGCATCGCTTAGGACATTTTGTAAAGGAGAGTTGAATTTGAGAAAATAGAACATTTGTTCGAACTTGTGGAATTTTTCGTAGTTGCATCCTTCTTCGGTGAGTCATATCCGATTAAGCTTGTGTGTGTCAAAATTGATTTCACCCCGTTTGTGAGTTTTAAGTGATTCCTCTTATTGCTATTCCTTTCTCCATCTTCTTCTAGAGGTGGACATCCCCAGTAAAGGCATATAAAACTTACTAAGACCCAAGTTGGAGTATCTCCACTATTGGAGGCCATTGAAGTCAATAGGTATAATTTTGGTACCTATTCGAACCAGCTTGCGCCCCATCATCCATAACTTCCTCTCCCAATCGTTTCTGCCTCTGAATTTTTGAGGGTCTCTTATTCACTTACATAGTAAGATTGTGTTAAAATTTCATGTTATTGTAATGCATATTGAATTAGTTACGCTTTTGCCATTTTAGTCCAATTCTTTCCTTATTAGGCACTCGGACCAGTTTGCAACCCTTTGTCCATAACTTCCTTTTATGTACAAATTTTTTCACGATATTTTGAGAGTTTTTTCTTCACATATTTACTACTGTGTGGTTTAAATTTTGTTACAAAATTCATTTAATTGTTATATTTTTATCCATTCCAAACTTGCCCCACACAAAATTCATTTAATTGTTATATTTTTATCCATTCCAAACTTGCCCCACAAAATTGTCTTCTTACCATATTCGATTCCAAAGCACCTCTCACTTATGCAACCATAACTTTCTTTCTATAATGAGTTAGTCTATGAAACTTTGAGGGTATTTTCTAGACTTTTAACTGGTACTCTTGTCCAAAAATGCTGCTGAAAGCCTTCCATTTGGGTTGTTTTTGTTATCGTCAAAATTTGAATAGAATCTGTAAAACAGTTTCATTCTGCATTGTTCACAACTTTTTGAGTTGCTTATCAGTGGTGCATCACCTTCACAACCAACAATATTCTAATCAATGACTATATAATACATTCAGCACAAAGTATACCTACTACAATCGTTTTCAACAATATGCTCATTGCATAATCACTTAACATTTATCACTTGCATAGGACTAAAGTAATGCATTTTTAAGCACCAATTCATTATGCATACTATCTAGGGTTTCTCTTCCAATTTTCATCCATTTTCAACTATCCATAATGTAATATGTCGAGTTTTTATATCAGAATTTAATAAGGATAAATTAGAAAGTAATTGAGGGTATTCTGATTAGTCGAATATTTATCGAGGTATTACCCAGGGTGTAGTTGATAGATTATAATTTTAAGGGAATTTATTTGAGGATAATTAGGATTAATTTAAGAGGAGTATTATATTGGGTAATTAAATTTATGATGAAAAATATGTTCTGTAATCGTTAATGTGGGGCTTGATGCAGTGTAAATGAGGGAAGAAATATATTGGAAAAATTATAAAGTGAATAATGGTTTCGAATTTTGTATTTTACACATTCGGTCGAGTTGAGGTCGCGGTTTAGGTCGAATATTGCGTTTGAATTGTATTTTAGGACATTCCCTAGCATTTTCGGTCAACCCGCGGTTGATGCTCGGTCGGGTGTCTCAACTGAATTCTATTTCGGGCTACTCTCTGCCTTTTTGGTCATGTCAGGGTTGAGGTGGAGTTGAGGATCTCAACCTAAACACGTTCCAGATCACACTTGGGTTTTTCGGTTGATTTGCGATCGACTAGCGGTTGAGTTGCGGACGTGAAGGATTTGAATTTGTCGAATTTGTTGACGTTTCGGTCGATATGCGGTCGAGGATTTTGGAAGTCTTCCTCAACCAAAAAAACCAATTTAAAGCAAGAAACCCATTCTCTGTCAAACAGTCTCTCTCTCCCTCCTTCGATTTCCTCTCTCTCTTCCGACAAGAATCCCTCCCCCAAGAAGATAGGAACCTTTCCACATGGTTTTCTCCCAATGGACCACCTTCCATTCGTTTGGGTGATTTTCTCTTCACCCCTGCCATTCACATGGGTTCTCCTTTCCTGCCTATAAGTTGATGGAGTCACCAGGTAAGCATTCTGAATTATCCCTCCTTCCACTATGTGTGCTGCGACTGAGTGAAGAGAAGTGGTGAGTGCTACGTTTGTTCTGTGAGAGTGGTGAGTGTTGTCTGTGAGCTTTGGAGAAATTGAAGTGAGCTCTTGTTGTTTGAAATTCCTTGTTGTGCTGTTGTGCTGTTGTGCTAGCGAAAATCTCGTAGCTGTGAAGTATTGCAGTGGAGTGACATTGTGCTAAGGTAAGAGTTTGGTTTGGGATTTTATTGACTGATTATAAATCTCCATCTTTCATCAAGTTTTATGGGTTGCTTACCCACTAATCTTGTCTTTGTCTAGGAAGCATTGGGAGATCAACAGATTGGAATTTCAGTCTTGGCTGTTGCAAATCTTCAAGTAAGAATTGGGATGTTGTTGGCTAGAGGAGGCCCTACATCGCGGGTTTGTTTGTTGTTTGATATTGAGCTCTGCTTTAGTTATTCATTGTGGGATATAGAACTGTCTGGCTATTGATATTGAACACTGAACTGGTCCTTGCCGTGAGATGTTAGTGTGCAGTAATTAAGAGTAGTAATGTTAATCGTATATATACATGAAAGATTGATTCTTACAATAGAAATTATTCAAGTTATGAGTTGTTTCTTGTGGTCCTGTTTTGGTGAAAGTTGGGCTTACAAAGAGAAAGAAGACCAATTGAAATAAACAGCACAATCAGATGTCTCTAAAACGGAGCAGCGACTTCAAACAGATATAACTTTTCTTGCATAAGGCCAATAGACTTCAAATTTGCAGACTACCAAGATATATTAAAGAACTTATCTCAGTTCAAAAATTAAGATCAAATTCACAGTAATTTGGAAGATACGCATAAAAGAGTGGGTTGTCCGCAAAACAGATTCTGTAAAAACAATTTCGGCGACCTCTAGAAAATCATGCATCAAGATTTCTAATTCTCATCCCAATTAAACCAAATAAGTGCCCAAAGTTTCACAATCCAGCGAGTTTCAAATATCAAAATTACAGAACTAATAACTAGGAACAAAGAACATAACCAGAAACATACTACGAGTGGTCCACTGGAATCTCCACGGCTTGAGATTAGCGACTTTAATGGACCCTTTTTAAAGAGCCTCTCCAACTCATTTTCCTCCAACTTTCCGATCCTCCTCTCTTGAGTAACACTTTCAAGGGAGTATTGGGAGAATGCAATATAAAACTTTACCTCCAAAGATGGCAAAAACTTGAGGCAAAAAGTGTTGGAAAATTTGGTCTCGGCGAGCTCGACCAAGAATCTCCGGGAAGCTTCAGATTTAACTCCAAAGGAAAAGCAGCAGCTGCTGTGAAATTTTATAAAAAAAAAAAAAAAACTCCTCTTAGGGTTAGTTTAGAGGGACTAAGTAACCCTCCAAAACCCTTAATAATCCAATTACAAAAATGTCGTTGAAATAACCAAAATTTGGGCACAGCCGAGCACCCTTAGTACCACCTAAAGGTGTGACATAAAATTCACTCAAAAATCACCAAAACAAACATTAATCCCCAAAAAATATAAATTAAACATGAAATCAAACATAAATAAAAAAATAATTCATTGCTAAAAGACCGATTGCTCTTTGTGCTCTTGTTTCTCAAAATGGCCGAGGCTTGTGTGGATGATCTGAGGGTTATGTTCATCAGTCCAAGTGAGGAGGTGTTTTGGTGCCTCTTTATCTTCATGTTGAGGTGTTCCTTCTAAGTCTTCAAGGAGCATATTTCCTGCAAAATAACAATTTGTTAGAAAAGAGATGAGCCATTTGGCTTGAGCTCGGGTGATTGGACCCCATGGTGTATAATCATCCTAGGTTGGTTGAGGATTTGACCTCAAATCCAATGTTGGGATATCCTCCACTTTATCCACCTCTCCCACATAAGGTGACAAATCTTGCATGTTAAACGTTGAGGAAACTCCATACTCTTTCGGAAGTTTTAGCTGGTATGCATTGTTGTTGATCCTCCTTAGAACTTTAAAAGGACCATCCGCCCTAGGGAGTAACTTGCATTTGCGTTGATGCAGAAACCGTTCTTTTCGTAGATGTCACCAAACTAAATCGCCTTCTTCAAATATTCACTTCTTTTCTTCCCCAATTAGCTTGCTTGGCATACACTTCATTTTTAGTAGCAATGGCCCTAATCACCTTTTCATGCAATTCTTTGATCTTCTCAACTTTAGAGGCTCCATCTCTATTAACAAGATCGTTGAGAGGAAAAGGAATGTGATCCATCGGGGTAAGGGGATTAAACCTATAGACAACCTCAAATGGTGTACGCTGTGTCGTCCAGTGCATACTACGATTGTAGGCAAACTCAATGTATGGCAAGTGTAAGTCCCAGTTCGTTAACCGCTTGCTCACAATAGTTCTTAGAAGTGTCCCCAGTGTACGATTGATGACTTCCTTTTGTCCATCTGTTTGGGGATGAAATGAGGTGCTAAATAGTAGTTTAGTACCTAGTTTTCCCCACAAGTACTTTCCAAAACGAGCTCAGAAATTTTCTATCTCTATCGGAGACTATAGTTCGGGGAACTCCATGCAATCTTACAACATCTTTAAAGGATAAGTCTGCCACATGATTGGCGTCATTGGTCTTGTTGCATGCTATGAAATGAGCCATATTAGAGAATTAGTCTACCACTACCATAATAGAATCTTTAGCACAGGCGGTACGGGGGATTCCTAAGACAAAATTAACACTGACTTCCACCCAAAGGTGAGTGGGAATTGGTAAACGCATGTATAGCCCCTGTGGTAAAACTCGGGTCTTTGCTTTCTTGCACACGATACATTTCTCAATAAATCATTGGACATCCTTGAGAAGATGTGGCCAATAAAAATGTTCTTTAATAGTCTCTAGGGTCTTCTTTTTCTCCAAAATGACTAGCTAATCCAACACAATGAGCTTCTCAAACTAGGGAATCCCGAAGACTACAAACCAGAATAAAAATTTTTCCTTCTTTAAAAAGGAATCCTTCGGCTATATAATAAGGATGCTCGACCCTCTTTTGACAAGCTTAGAATATGTCTCCAAAATCTTTATCTTCGGCATAAGATGTTTTGATCCAGTCAAAACCAAGAAGTCTAGTGTTGAGCTCAGTTAATAAAGTATACCTTCAAGAGAGGGCGTCAGCTACTTGGATTGTGTCTCCCTTTTGTACTTAATAATATAGGGGTAACGTTCTAAGAACTCTACCCATTTTCCATGACATCGATTTAGTTTCCCTTGACTGCGGATATGCTTTAGAGCCTAATGGTCTGAATGAATGATGAATTCCCTCGAAATGAGATAGTGTTGCCACACCTCAAGGGAACGAATAACTGCATAGAATTCCTTGTCGTACGTAGAGTAGTTTAGGGCAGCTCCCTTTAGCTTTTCACTGAAGTAGGCAACCGTCATGCCCTCTTGCATTAGGACGGCACCAATACCCAACCTGGAGGCATTGCATGCTATCTCAAAAACTTTTACAAAATCAGGGAGTACTAATACTGGAGCATGACATAATTTCTCTTTAATAGATTCAAAGCTGGCTTGGCACGCCTTAGACCATAGGAATTCCTTCCCCCTTTTGGTGCAATCCATAATATGGGGCCATGATGGTACTAAAATCTTTGATAAATCGACGATAGAACGAAGCTAGGCTGTGGAAGCTTCTCACTTCGGAGACATTTTTAGGAATTGGCCACTCTCTAATGGCTTCGATCTTGGACTCATCTACTTCCATACCATTCTTGTGATAATGAAACCCAAGAAATAAACTCTTTCTTGAGCAAACGAACACTTCTTCAAATTTCCGTATAGCTTAGCGGTCTTGATGGTCTAAAAAAGAACTCGGAGATGCTCCAAATGTGATGGGAGATCAATGTTGTACACAAGAACATCGTGGAAATAAACGACGATAAACCACCTCATAAAATCTTTAAGGACATGATGCATAACCCACATAAAAGTACTCGGGGCATTGGAAAGTCCGAATGGCATTACCATCCACTCATAGAGACCGTACTTTGTCTTGAAAGCTATTTTCCACTCGTCCCCCTCTCGCATGCGGATTTGGTGATAACCACTCTTAAGATCAATTTTGGAGAAAACTAAAGCACCACTGAGTTCATCAAGCTTGTCTTCAAGTCTAGGTATTGGAAACCTATACTTAATAGTGATTTGATTGATGACTCTACTATCAACACACATCCTCATAGAGCCGTCTTTTTTTGGAACAAGTAATGATGGAACCACGCAAGGACTGAGTGATTCACGGATATACCCTTTATCGAGGAGTTCATTATCTTGCTTGTGTAATTCTTTAGCTTCATCGGGATTTACTCGATAAGAAGGCCTGTGTGGTAAAATAGCACCCTGTACTAAATCAATTTGGTGTTCAATCCCACGAAGAAGTGGAAGTCCTGGAGGAAGCTCTTCAAGAAATATGTCTTCAAATTCTTCCACAAGGGGCGAGATAGAGTTGAGAATACTCCCCAACTCATCCATTCTTTCACGGAATAATAGCAATATTAAGGGGCCCATTTTTAGTAGGGCTTTCTTCAATTCCTTATTGTATATAAATAAGGAGTCCTCAGTTTTGTCACGCCTCAAACTTTCATAATCCTTAGCAATTTGATCTGGCCAAAGAGGAGCCAAGTTGATAGTCCTCCCATTCATCTTAAAAGAATAGAAGTTTGTAAATCCGTCATGAATCACTTTTCTGTCAAATTGTCACGACCTTCCCAACAAGAGGTGGCTTGCATTCATAGGTACTATATCAAAAAGGACTTCATCATTGTAACTGCCAATAGAGAAGGTAATTAGAGCTTGCTTGGAAACCTTCAAAGGTGCTTTGTCATTGAGCCAATTTAACTGATAAGGGTTGGGGTGGACAAGTGTTTCCAAACCCAACTTATCAACAACCTCCGTAGATGCTACGTTGGCACAACTGCCTCCATCAATAATCATGGAACATAATTTATCTCCCACCATGCATCGGGTGTGGAAGATAGTCTCCCTTTGATAGTTCTCCTCTCGGTTTTGAATGGAAAGATTTCTCTTCATCACAATTAAAAGAGGGTCGTCTTGTGCATAATAGGTATCCTCCAAAGACTCTTCCTCCTCACGGAAGGTTCCACAAATTTCATCTTCGCTAATAACCTCCTCGGTATCACCTTTTATAATAATTACTCGTTTGTTGGGGCATTGGGAAGTAACGTGACTAAGGCCGAGGCATTTAAGGCACTTGATATCTCTTGATCTAGTTTTAGTGCCCTCATTGTTGATTTTCCTTTCTTCAACATTCATGCCGTCATGAACTTTCTTAGGTAAACTCTTGTCATCTAGTTTCAGGATTGGTTTGAAGGGTGTGCTACTTTTTGGAAAAGGCCGTGAGGTGGACTCCTTTAACTTCCTCTTTCTTTGTCTTTCAATTTTGAGAGCTAGTTGGATCACATCATCCATAGTGTTGTATGATTGTAGTTCAACCAAATCACCAGTTTCTCTATGGAGGCCTTTGACAAATCTAGCAATAACTTGTTCTGTTGGTTCTTCGATGCCACACCGAATCTTTAGAGTTTCAAATTCGGTTAAGTAATCTTCCACCGATAGGTTGCCTTGCTTGAGATTTTGAAGTTGCAAAAATAGTTCTTGTTTGTAATGTGGAGGTACAAACCTGCATATGGGATTTCATAGTTCTCCAGTTTCTGATTTCATCCTTACCAACTCTTCTTCTTTGGGTCTTGAGATTTTCCCACCACAAACTTGCATAGCCAGATAGTTCCAATGATACCAACCAAATTTTTTCCTTCTCTAAATAATCATGACATTCAAAGATGCGTTCAACCTTCTCAACCCAATCCAAGTAGTCGTTGCCATTACAAAAACCCTTGAATGTAGGTATGGACACTTTAACATGCTTCAATTCATCATTGTTCCTTGAATTTCCTTTCGGACTTAAAAAATCCTCATCATCAGACCCTTCTTCATTTTCTTCAAAAAGACTTTCACTTCAGCCTCTAGAGTCCATAGAAGAGCTGGTCCTTCTTCTCGGTTTAGGAGTCCTTGGTCTTCTCACATGACCATTAGAGGGCTCTCCTTGATTTTGTTGGAATTTTAAGAACATCTCCCTCAATTCATTAAGCTGATGCTGAAAGCTCATCTCGAGTTGTTCTTGATCACTTTCTGTGGGTGGCGAATTGGGATTAGGCATTGCCCTTTTTCCTTCACAGTAGTAAACACCACTTATAGTGCTCATCCTCAATATAAATAGAAATCCAAAGTCATACACAAAACACCTAACCAGGCTTTGATACCAAATGATGGGCTTCCAAAGAGAAAGAAGACCAATTGAAATAAACAGCACAATTAGATGTCTCTAAAACAGAACAACGACTTCAAATAGATATAACTTTTCTTGCATATGGCCAATAGACTTCAAATTTGCAGCATACCAATAAATATTAAAGAACTTATCTCAGTTCAAAAATTAAGATCAAATTCACCGTAATTTGGAAGATACGCATAAAAGAGTGGATTGTCTGCAAAATAGATTATGTAAAAACAGTTTCGGTGATCTCTAGAAAATCATGCATCAAGATTTCGAATTCTCATCCAAATTAAACCAAATCAATGCCCAAAGTTTCACAATCCAACGAGCTTCAAAATATCAAAATTATAGAACTAATAACTAGGAAAAAAGAACATAACCAGAAACGTACTACAAGTGGTCCGCTGGAATCTCCATGGCTTGAGATTAAAGACTTTAATGGACCCTTTTTAAAGAGCCTCTCCAACTCGTTTTCCTTTAATTTTCTAATCCTCCTCTCTTGATCAATACTTCCAAGGGAGTATTAGGAGATTGCAGTACAAAACTTTACCTCCAAAGATGGCAAAAATGTGAGGCAAAGAGTGTTGGAAAATCTGGTCTTGGTGAGCTCGACCAAGAATCTCCGGGAAGCTTCAGATTTGACTCCAAAGGAAAGGCAACAACTGCTGTGAAATTTTATCCAAAAAAATCTCCTCTTAGGGTTAGCTTAGAGGGACTAAGTAACCCTCCAAAATCTTTAATAATCCAATTACAAAAATGTCGTTGAAATAACTAAAATTTGGGCATGAGTGCTCAGCTAACATGCTAGCCGAGCACCCTTAGTAGGGGTGGAAACGGTTCGATTCGATTCAGTTTTTGGCCAAATTAGAACCAAACAGACTTGATTCGGTTTTGAAAATTTTAAACCAAAAATTATAAAAACCGAACCAAAAACTGAACCTCGGTTTCGGTTCTAATCGGTTCGGTTTCGATTTCGGTTCGGTTTTTTCATGAACTCAATTTTTATATGTTCGGTTCACTTTTTCAGTTTTTTACTCGGTTTTCAAGTCGGTTCGGCAGTTTGGTTCTTTAAGTTTAATATAGTCAAAATAATTAAAAATGAGTACATAGGTTCAATCCCTTGCAAACATTCAACCGTTCAACAAACGGATCAACACTCAACAATTCACCAAGTCATCAGTAGTTCTTCTCCCTAATAGAAGATAGCTCATCCATGCCTCCATGGTGAATATCAATCGTTTACCCTATTTCATTAAAAAAAAAAAAGCTTAAATCTAGCTGAAATTGACGATTTTAGAAATGCAAAATAAGATTACCTCTATATTCAACTAGTTTCAAAATAAGAGTTGTGCATCTATGCCTCTTTTCATCCCATGTTGATTTTCCAATCGCATTGCTGCATATTCATCTACAACAAAGAGAATTGGCCAAACAGAAGTTAATCTCCATAACCAGTTGCAACATCTGAGTTGTAGACACAAAATGTTTATTTGTCTGTTCTTCTTTAAACATAACTCCATAAGGATAATAATCATTATTGAGGGACCAGTTTAGTAACCAAGAGTTAAATGCAACTCTTGAAAAACAAAAAATGGAAATGGGAAGCTTAGAAAGATTATGAAACCAGCATGAACAGATAAGAATTTGACAGTTGCTGATGTTAAAATATATAAAACTTGGACATAAAACATTTAGAGTCTCAGAGGTACAACTCTACAACATTCTAAACGATAGTAGTAACTTTGAAACAACAAATTCACGGATAATAGGAGCTACAAATGCCAAATATCAACTTCAACCCGATTAGATCTCTAAACTAGCATGAAATCCCAAACGACTAGAAAATCAATAGCCAACAACTTATACCTCTTGGGTCTCAACAACAGTCCAGGAGCATTAACCAAACACATCCAACAAATTTCATTTTTCTTCACGATTCCATAATTGTAAATCAGACACAACATCATTCAAACAAGACTAAACATCCGAAGAAAAAACTAAAACCAAAATGCCTCACCAAGTTCTGTTTTTAGCTTACTGATATCGAAAGATAGGCTCGATTTTGGGGTTGTTGTCTCAATGGTCAGGGTTTGAACAAAGCTTACGCCCTAGCTTGGAGTGTCCTTGGACAAATTGCACTTGTCTGTGCTCCATTCCCGTTTGTTTGCAGTTGGAGGGACTGCTCGGATGTTCGAGTCCCTTGTCTCGGTCTCCCTCCTTGCAAGACACTCTTGGTTGCAGCTCGAACACTCAGACGGCGTCAACCATCATCGCCCAGTTGTTGTCATCGCTTGGGATCGATTCTCTTCCGTGGATCATCTCTCTCTCTCTCTTGCCAAGGTCACTCTCCCTCTATCAATCTCTCTCTCCAGCCAAATGCAGAAGCCAAAAAGGGGGGAAGAAATACGAAGACTTAACCTAATTTCTTTACCCAATCAACAATATCACGATTTGGGGAAGAAGAGAATTTCTTTACCCTATCAACAATATCACAATTTGGGGAAGAAGAGAAGTGAGATTGAACTGAAGTACANCCTATCAACAATATCACAATTTGGGGAAGAAGAGAAGTGAGATTGAACTGAAGTACAGATGAGATGAAGGGAAGGAGACACTAGACAGAGACTTGAGGGACGCGTTTTCGGGTCTCGAGATGTAGAAAACGCCGACAGCCTTTCAGAAAGTTTATGTTACTTTAACTTGGCAGTGATGAATGGTGTAGGGTAGGCTCTGGCGCAAGGCCCGAAGGGAAAAATAGACAATGACGGTTCGGTTCGGTTTATCCGAATTTTCACTTTACAAAAATCGAGAATCGAACCGAAAATATCAGTTCGGATCGGTTCGGTTATAAAATGATTTTTTTCATGTTAGAACCGAACTGAACCGACTAAAAGTGCTCGGTTCGGTTCGGTTCGGTTATCCAATTCAAACCAAACCGATTCCCACCCCTAACCCTTAGTACCACTTAAAGGTGTGACATAAAATTCACTCAAAAATCACCAAAACAAACATTAATTCCCAAAAATATAAATTAACCACGAAATCAAACATAAATGAAAACATAATTCATTGCTAAAGGATCGATTGGTCTTTGTACTCTTGTTTCTCAAAATGGTCAAGGCTTGTGTGGATGATCCAAGGGTTATGTTCATCACTTCAAGTGAGGAGGTGTTTTGGTGCCTCTTTATCTTCATGTTGAGGTGTTCCTTCAAAGTCTTCAAGGAGCATATTTCCTTCAAAATAACAATTTGTTAGTGAAAGAGATGAGCTGTTTGGCTTGAGCTCGGGTGACAGGACCCCATGGTGCATTAGTGAATCTATGATTTTTGTTTAATGTCGTTGGAAGTCTTTACTGTCATATTGATAAGAAGAATTAGAGATGGTTAATGCTAACAAATCTAATATATTGGAATGGTCTGCACTAATGGTTTCTTATTTCTGTCGAGGGTCTAGACTGTAACGCCCCGTTTATTTAAAACATTTTTTCCTTATTTAAAATCTATCACATAAATTTTTTTTTTTTTTGTTTAATTTATTCAACATTCGAATTTCAAGACGAACAATTTCAATTTGAAGAAAACATTTTAGGATAAATTGAGCGGAAAGAGAATTAGATTGCAAAACGTAGTGTAAATTGTTTCCCAAAAGTTCTTGTCTTTACAACTTTTCTAAACAAAGTGACAAAACTATCAAAATACCAACATCCGGTGAGCCACAACCATCAGATCAAGTCGGCTGATAACCCAAGAGATCATCCTAGAACACCTCCTCCTCAATTGGTATATCACTATCATCAAAAACGTCACCTACATCATGGGGAAAAACAATGAGCCTAAAGGTTAGGAATAATCAGAATGAAATGCAATGCAAATGTTATGCATGATCATACAATGCATTACAGAAAGGAGTCTTATCCCTTTTGGAAGCCAAGAGTGAGATACACCCTAGGGTCGTGTGGTCTAATCAGTCTCTCCAATAAGGAGATATATCCATCGGGGATGTTCCACATGCAAGTACCACACTCCTTGTTTACAGACATTGGGGATTTTAGAACGGGAAAAAAATGACCTTAGATCCTATGTAGCTAACTCACACCTCACTACTCTCTATGTGAGAGTAACCTACTAATGGAAAGTCACCAATCTCCTGAATCCCCACACACCTATTTACATATATAGGTATATCATACAATATGCTCACAATTTCATAAACCCTAAGTGTGATGCATGGATGTCAAGTATAATGCACATAATATGAAGAGATTACACAAAAAGCAATTAAAGATAAAACAATTGCTAAGAACATAGCGAATTGTCCACTGTTCAACAGGATACAATGAATTCCCTATTGTTCTAATAGAATACAGCGAGTACTTAAAACAATCCAATTTCACTGTTATAACTTGAATAGTGTTAAAAGCTATTACACATCTTAGCAATTTACCATGGAAGTCCACAACAAGCTTTATATACCAATACTCAACAATCAAGGATCTTTCCATGCTTTTAGCTGTAGCAATATCCAACAAATAGAGAATCAACCAAGCATAAGGTTCTTAATATAGATGAAAATAAATCCTTAACAGAGAACTATGATAACCTACTAGCATGTATTATCTTTAGCAACCATGTTCAGTTTAATTCCACAGCAAACTATGTTAAGTTAATTCCACAACAATAGTCAATAACTACTCATTCATTAATGGAATAGCTCCCTTTCAACTTCAACATGAGCAGAATAAATCATAAACACGTATAGGAGCAGTTCACAACATAGTCATTGTTCTATCAACAGATTGTGAGAGCTAAGAAATAAAACAAACAGAATCCTCCTCAATTCTTTCATAGTTCACATAGAGCCATAATCTATTCAGAACAGAAATCAAACAATTCAAGCAAAACCCCACGATGTAGGGCCTCCTCTAGCCAACTACATCATTCAAATTCTTACCTCTTATTATGACTGAAATGTTCAATCGCTCGATCCTCCAATCGGTCCTTCACGACAGTACACTCCACGCAACACAATTTCCAGAGTAATAACAAAGCACGAAACAGAAATTCACCACTCTATCTTTCACCACGTAGCACTCACCTCTTGTTGCGCACTCGCCTCTTGTTAGTCATTGCTTCTAGATTAAAATCTAGATGTAGCCCTCGACCATGTTTTTATAGACAACAAAGGATAAGCTTCTTCTATAGGGAAGAAGAGGTGAAGTGGCACACCCACACAAAAGGAGTGAGGTCCTATGTATTGGAGCCACGTGGAAGCTCCAGAGAATAAGAGACGTGTTGCAGAATGAGGAAAAATTGAAGAGGAAATGAAAATGAGGGAGAGAGAACGTCAGATTTAAATGGGTTTCTCGATTATTTTTGACCTTTTGGACGAGGGGAAACGTCCGCACCTCATTCACATTTGTCTGAATAGCGTTTTCGGGCGAAGATAAGCATCCTCACCATTCGTCCGCAGTAATTGGACAGATTCAAAATCTTTGTGTTTGAAATCATCCGCATTCGTCCGAACATCATTGTGGATGAAGGAAGGCGTCTGCATCATTCGTTCGCATCGTCCGAAACTATCCAAAAATTGGACAGAGTCGAATTCGTCTCGTTCGCAGGCGTCCGTACCATTCCAAAATGATTTGGATGCGAAACCTCGTCCCCATGTCGTCCCAAAGTGTTTACGGACACGATATCCCATCTACGTGTCGTTCGCATGAGTCCGAATTCTTCAAGTTGTACAAATTTTGTAAAGTCTTCACACTTTAATTATTTCCCAACATCAATCCCATATTTTCCAATCATAAATTAACGCATACCAATGCGCAACATGATATATATTACTTATCTAAAATTAAATACATCGACTAAACGAGAAAATATTTTTGGGGTATTACATAGACATTGCCTTGACTGGATGTTATGATTTGCTAAGTTGAATCCTGTTCATGGTGGTCTTTACTTTGTTCTATAAAATGATAACTCAAATATGAATTTAACCAGTGAACTCACATGACTATTCCCTGTTAATAAGCGGTAAAACGGTTGGGATTAGTAGTGGTTGTTCTCTGCCAAGCAACACACACGATTTACCCCTTTGTAGATTTCTAAATTATCACTGTTAATAATTGTTTAGTTTGATTATTGGTTCTCTCCTGACCTTTAAATTGTTCTTCATGAATTATTGCTAAATGTTATGTTTCCTTTTAAATATATTGTGAACTGTACGTGACATTCATGCATCATACTTAGGACTTATGAAATTGTGAGCATATTGCATGACATGCCTAATATATGTAAATAGGCATGTGGAGATTCGGGAGAATTGGTGACGGTCCATCTGTGCTGACTCCTCGAATGGTTGTATCTCCTCTCACGTAGGGAGCGGAGTAACGGTTACCCTAGGATGTATCATCTTCTCTTGTACGAAAATCCCTAATGTCTTAAACAAAAGAGTATGTTGACGGCATGTGGTGACACCCGAATGGATGTGTCTCATCGTCGGAGTAACGGTTAAGCCACACGACCATCAGACGTATCCATCTCTCAGCTTACCAGAAAAAATAGGTTCTTTTCTGTAACCCATCGCATGAGCTACATGAGCATTAACATTGCATTCCCTGTGATGTAGGTATATGAAGAGAACAGATTTGGAGCATTTGATGAAGGATTTGCAATTGCAAGTCTTGTGGTTGGCTACATTAAAAGAAGTTAAATGGAAACAAATCATAAAAGGTTTTGTAATATAATTAATTTATATTCTTAAATGTTTTGTTTAAATAATAAGTCTTCCGCTGTATTTTCTAAAAGGTAATTATCGTTTCAATAATGCAAGGTATTTAGTTAAAATTGAAAAAGATTTGTATTACTTCCGCTGTAATTTATAAAAATGTTTTAAGTAAAGAATTCAATGATCGGGTTTTATGAAAGAAAAAGCTTCCAATGTTTTTATAAAAGAGTTTTAAATTTTACGATATTTTTAAAGAGAATAAAACTCGGGTCGTTACACATAACTTTTTTCACACTTAACCAATTTCATAATTTCCACAACCTATTTCTTCCTCAAGATGTCCTTAACAACACATCTAATTGGTTTTACTCAAAAGTTTTAGAAAAATAAGCAACAAACATCAAATGTTCTGACCACCGTTTTAACTTTTTTCTTCATCTTTTACTTCTTTCCTTCATTACAACTACTATAACTTCATATAATTCATACAAATTATAAATAACATCTATGGTACCTTCAAATTGTTGAGAAGAAGGAAGAAAGAATGTCCTTGAGAGCTCTTGAGAGATTCCTTTCTTAAAACTTATGAAATTTTAGTTTCTTCTAGCTTATGGAGTACTTAAGCACTTTCTCACCAGCCATAAGCAGGAGGTGCAACCTTTTTAGTCGTGACTAGGTAAGGCGCCCCATTCTCAAGCCAATAAAGACTCTATTTTTATGACTTTTCATCTTCGTGACGCCCCGCATCAAATTCCTCCTTAACTTTCTCCCTTTTTACTTAGCGTATAAAAAATTTTCTTTTGATTTATTTAAAACAAGTGAGAGTAAAACTTACGGCGAGCAAAGAAATGTTAAATGCATAATTAAATCAGAGTAAAAGCAAAAACATGAGATGCGTTAAATAAAGTCAGATTTAAGAGCGGAAATATAACTGAATTCAAAATATGGTTTGAAGGTTAGGGTAAGAGTTAACAGTTTACAAAACAATGTCCTTTTTCAAACCATTTCAAAATAGTGATTTCTTTCCTTCTTCTTTCGAGCTATAACCTACTCAGGTCGATTCAGCCGGATAACCTACAGGCTTAACGAGAAATGCATCCTCTTTTGCTCCTAGAATTATTATGTCCTAACAATTTCCTACACCACAAATAAAACAGTGAGCCTAAATGCTCAGTAAGGAGTGAGGTATGCAGTATGATGTATGCCTCTAACTCATTATTTTGGAATGAGTTCCGCCCTAAACCGTTCTTTTCTTTACGTTTTCTTCTTTCATTCATAACTCATACGTCGAGCGAGAGATTGGAGAAATCTGTGTCGGAGGGAATAGTCTCTTGTCGGCTTCTAACCACCTAGGGTAGATAGTGCCGTACCCGATAAGGGAAGGGCATAATTCTAGTCTACTTGATTAGATCCGAACTACCCCTCCATCCCCCAACTCCTTTTTTTCCTTTGCTTCCATTCATTTCGTTTATTCATTTTCCTCACGTAAATACATATGAGTACCACCCCATAGGTGGCACTTCCTACTTATTTCTATTATCATGATGCAATACTAAAATTACGACTATTAAGAAGTGAATAACATCGAATAAAAGAATGAACAGAACAGCGAAATAAGACAGTGAATATCACAACAAAGTAACATGCTATAAATTTATAGATCATAACAGCAAAGAAAACGATGAATTTAACATGCTATTAAACTGAGATAAAATGGTAAATTGCAGCGAGATACTCAAACGAATTAGGTATGCTTGAAAATAGTACGATGGCATGAAATAAACATGGATATAACAAGTAAATGGAAACATGCTTAGTAAACAATAGGAGTTAATGACATGAATCAATTATAAACGAGTGTACCAAAGACAGTGTACATCCGAAAGTAAAACATGGTTCAACGACATTATTTTCAGCTAGAGTTAACAATCTATTTCATAGTTACAAAAAGGTAAATGAGTTATATTAGAGGTTTATTTATGCATGGATATATCAAGGAATTAGCAGTTCCTATCTATCATAAAGGTTAAATAGCAACATCATTGCTTGGGTCTAACATTGCAACAATCAAGATAATATACAGCACATCTAACAAAACAGAATCACTAGTAATGAAGTAACTCACAGCTCATTCATACGTAACATGACATAGAACACTCTTCAGTTCATCATTTTGCATTATAGGACTAAACGTCAGAGACTATAA
>CM039482.1:7960856-8057150 GCA_022433065.1 Begonia loranthoides | reverse complement strand
CTTTCACGTTTCTCAGCTTACAGACCTCACACCCAACACACACGTCTAGCTTGAAAGAACACACTCAACTCAAAACTCACAAAGAGCACACACACACTCCATAGGGATTTCTCTCATGAATAGGGAAGATGAAACGTAGAGTATACCAGGAAAGGGCACAACTAGACACTTAAACCACGAAGCCATACCTGGGTGTGATAGTCGCTCACCTATCAGGATGGGAGGGCTCACTTCGACGTGGAGGAGGTGCTGTCCAGGTGTGGGGGAGGCGTTCTTCTATCGTCTAAGTGGGTTTTTAATGCCTAAACAACAAAATAACCTAATATTTAAAACATATTTCCTCGCAAACCTGTGTGTTTTCGGACGAGGGAAGGCGTCCTTGCCTCGTCCACGTTCGTCCGAATTCCTCATTTCCCAGATAAATTTGCATTTTCAGACGAAGGAAGGCGTCCACGCCTTCGTCCACATGCGTTCGAAACATCTAATAATTTGGACAGATTCAAACTCTCATCGTCCACCATCGCCCGCAGGTCGTCCGACCTCATTTGAAAACTCGCGCTATAGACAGAGGACAAATTCGGATGCGAAACGTCATCCTGCCTCGTCCCAAAACGCAAGGGACGACTTGAAATGCGTTTTTGGACGCAAACTCAAGTCTGCTTGTCATCCGCATGCGTCCGAAAACTTCAAATAAACATTTTTCCAACAAAACTTTATACTTTGACTACTGTATAATATTTTCCCCATATGTATACAGCATTGCACAACACGTATTGTCCTGCAACATAACATATTAATTGCTTCAAACTTCATTACATCAATTAAACGGGAGAAATATTATCGGGGTATTACAATCTTACCGGTCGACCGGAAATCTACCTGAGGCTCAAATATTTCATTTCATTATAATGGTGGTTGACCAAATCCTTCCTGTCGATCGACCACAAGACTGTCTGAGAATCGAAAATTCCAATCTGCCATATTTCTGGTCGACCGCCTCCACATTTCTGGGCAACAACAAAACAACCTGAGAGTATCAAAATTTTGTTTGCCCAAATTCGGTCAATCAACCAACATTTTGGTTGATCACACATGAATCAAAATGTCCTTAACCATTGAAAATTTCACTCCTCCTTAAGCCATAACACAATCCTTCACAAAACCATTTCATTTAACATAATTTTAACAAACAACAATCCCGACAATCATTCAAATATCATTATTTCTAAACATGTCACCATTATCAAAATATATTTCCTACATAATTTTATATTAAGTAAATAAAGAATTTTCGGATATTACAAACATACTAGAATGGTTTTGAATTTGAAATTCATTAAGACAATTTTAACTTCAAAACACCAATACTGCACAATTTTACCAATTTCATGCTATCTACCATTTTTAGCTTATAAACTTATCCCAACTTCGTAAAATTCCTTAAAACCATAGAAAGAACTTTTATTACCTTCTAAGGGTTGAGACAAAGAACCACTTTTTTGAGAGCTTTTGGTCTTTAATGTTTCTTCATAGTTAAAAGTTCTTTTCTTTCAAGAAACCTTCTTAAACATTCTCCCTATCTCTCAGCTTGAGGTGTCAAGATTATCGGCCATAATCCTTCTTAGTCATGACATTTTCCCCTTTTAAAACATGACACCTAATCATATTACAGGTGACCTTTCGTATTATAGGTCTATCACTAACTAGCTCTAGTCGACCACTCTCTTATATTTCAAAGAAAAATCATATACCGAACGTTCCTCTGCGAACGTCCAACCCTTTGCAGAAAGTCGTTTATACACTGTTGCGGACGATAGCAACTTCATGTCTGGTCGACTGCATATGTACATGTGGCTAAAACTTACAATCTATCTATGGATCAGTCAATTGCACCCTCAACTCCAAGCGACCACAAAACTACCCGAGGCAGATACATTCTATGTCTTTGGATCGGTCGACCGCACTCTTAGCCTAGTCGATTGCAATATCACCCAAGAGCTTATGGGTATGCAATCTGGACATCTGCACCCTTCCGCAGATACTCATAGTTACCTTGGTCTGGTTGGCCACACTCTTATTTCGGTTGACCACAAATCTATCCAAGAACAATTTAACTAAGTCCTTGTACACTTAACCTCCGCCCCTTCCTTTAACATCAATTTGTCCATAATATCAAACAACTTCTAAATATACAATTCAACCATATTAACATCAAATCATTAAACATCGTCATTGCACAACTTTACGCTTAACGTAATAAAATTCTCGGATGTTACAATTGAACTGTATAAGTAAGTTTTGTCAAATGAGACTAAATTTTAAATAGGACCCAACCTTTTATGAGAACTTATTTGGAAAATTAATTCTATTTAAGGAGATTTCATGTTATAATCTTTTTTAAAAATTATCCTGATTAGTACTATTTACGTTATTACAGTACTATTTTATTTATCATTTGTTAGTTGTTTTTTCATTGGTCATATATTTTTTTATTAGTAATATGTTTTGTTTCACTTATTTTCAACTTCCTTCCTCCATTTACTATGCTATTGTTTTAAGTTTTTATTCGCTTCGCACTCTTCATTAATTTTTAAGTTTTAAATTATGTCACTGCTAACTAGAAAGATCTTATCATTGTTCAACAATTCATAAATAGAACTATCGATTATAGAAATACAATGTCGAATATATAATGTAAAAAAAAAAAAAATTAATTACTCAACTCTGCTTAATTAATAAAAGCATTTATTTATTCATTTTTTAAATTTGTGGGAAAGTAAGACAAGTGTTTGTACCATCATGTAAACAGCGAGGCACGATTGCTGGCAGTATCGTAAATAAATAATAACTAAATATTAATCTAGAAACTTCGACGTGGCAATTAACAAACACCGCATTAAGGGTTCAAAGCCTGCGCAGTTAAGGCAAGCATCTTATACAGACTGAAGAAGAACACGCTCTCTCCCTCGCTCTCTGTTGAAGAAGATGATACGGCTACTCTACTTGGTGATTGCAGCCGAAGTGGTTCTGATTCTATGCCTACTCTTCAAGACGCCCTTCAGGAAGCTCTTGATTATGACGTTGGATCGGGTCAAACGAGGAAGGGGACCAGTTGTCATCAAGACCGTTGGCGGAACTGTGCTCGTCGTTCTATCGTCCAGCGTCTACAGCATGGTTCAGATCCGGAGTCGAACTGATGAATCTGGCGCGGTTAATCCGACGGATCAGGTTCTTCAGTCGAAGCACTTACTTGAAGCTTCTCTTATGGGTAATTATTTCCTCAATTTGCCTTTTCTCACAGTTTGGTTTTATCTATTCCCGTTCTTGTTTGATGCTTCCTCAGGGAAAATGCATAATATCTTAATTAAATTCTATTGGTTGCGCTGATTCGTAAATTAATGATTTCGATATTTCATTTTTGGGTTCCATTAGACTGTGGGCGCCAAACGACTAACTACAGGTTTTAGATACTGGAAAATTTTCCTTCTCTGCTTGCATTTCTCTTTATTTACTATAATTTAGAAATAATGCTTTAAGACTTGTCTGCAATTTCGAAGAAATTTGATTAGTGCATTGCCTAATTCTAGGATTAAATACTGTAATTTGGTATGTTTATGCTGTATAAAAGTTGATTGTTGGAATGCTTTTGTCACTGTAGGATTGCTTTCATAAGCAGAAACGAACCATTCCTTTGATTTGAATTGATAGATAAGTGCGTGAGATGAACATTTATGTAGTCAAACTAGAGCTTTTTGCTTCTGTTGCCTTCCTTTTAAAATTAGAAAAAATGCATCCTGGAGAAATTTTATTGTACATTGATTATCTGCATTGTTAATATCTAAGTCACAATTCTAATTGATATTTGGCTTGAGCAGTTGATTAAGATGACGAATATGATGCTTCTTTTTGTGTTTCTCTTGAAGGTGGTAAAAAACAGCTTAGAGTTTTTGGGTTTTTTTTTTTATGCAAGGAGCTATTTTCTTCCATTATTTTTAATTTAATAAAATAATCACGTTCTCCTGAATATTATTTCTATGCCTATTTACTTTCCGGAGTCATAAATAGAGAATCTATAATCCATCATCAAGGGTAGTGCAGTGTCTAGGGAAATGATGAATGTAAAAATTATTTTAAAGGACAAAGAAAGCTGCAGGGAATCGACTGGCTATTAGAAAGCTCCAGGGAATCCACTGGCTATTAACTACAAGTCATGTGAAAAAAGTGATTCCTTTCTTTGCAAAAGTTTGCTTGTAATTAGATTGTCTAAGGAAATTCATCAAATTTTCATTCAACTTGATGTGTGTGCTGTCTCGTGCATTTTCTAATTGTTCAATGTGTTCGTGTGGAAGGATATGATACATTTGCTTCACATTGTGATTTCACCATGGTTTCACTTACTCAAATCGATTGGAAATTTATTTTTATTTTATTCAGGATTTTTGCTGTTTCTATCATTAATGATAGATAGGTTACACCATTACATCAGAGAGCTTCGATTTCTGAGGAAATCCATGGAAGCTGTGAAGAAACAATCACGAGGGTCAGAGGATGGGAAAAGTGATGTTGCTGAGGATCTTAAACTAAAAGCTCTGAGAGAAGAGGTTGATAACCTGAAGAAACGAATCAAGAAAATGGAGTCTGATAGTGAGGTAAAGGCGAAAGAGGCAAAGGCTGCAGCAGATGAAGCAGAAGCTCTGAGGAAGCAATCTGAAGGACTACTCCTAGAATACGATCGATTGCTGGAGGATAATCAGAACCTTCGAAATCAATTAGAATCATTCGATCATGGCATCACATCGCACTCCGAAGGCAAGAAGAACATGTGAGAATCGGTTGGAAACACAGGGTACAAGCTTCTCATATATTTGTATCTTTTGCGAATTTACCCTCCCATCTTTGTTTCTAGTTTGTTTTGAAAAGGAAATATGAGGATTGTGTTATAGAAGTTTGAAGATTTGTTGGGCATGTTGGAATGGAAGTTCAAAAGAAATCTAGTGAACATTCAATTGACCACAATTTCGAACCCAATTCATATATATATATAGATATGAGAAAATAGCATGCTTCTAAATGGCATTATATTGGGCCTTCTTATCGTCTAGACTTTCTATTTCATCTCTACCCAATCTTTTATGAAGAACAAATTGGTATACTTTCATAATTCCAAATATACATTGGTGGTGATTTCGACAAGTAGATAAAAGGGATTTGGATGCAACCCATTCCCATTTTTCAGACATCTCCCTTGGGGTTTAATCGTAAAATACGATCATCAAAATCAACGGTCAGTATCTGAGCGACCATATTTAAAAGCTACGTATTCACACACCATATAAAAAAATTCCAATCTAAATCTTCATTTCAAATGTAAAAGAGAGGGAAAGCTTCTCTCCATTTCTCAACGACTGAACCTTTCCCAAATTCCAACTCTCCGGAAACCCTAGCTTGATTTCTGTTCAATTTTCGCGTTGTTTTTTTGTACAATGGTTGAAAGTCTGAGCCCTAATCCTTCGGCAGTGCAGAAACAGAGGCGCGCTATGGCTTCTCAGATTCAATCTCCGACAAGCCCATTCTACTTAGGCTCCAATGACGACAAGCTCGAACGCGCTCAGGCTCGTGCAGCGCGCGCCGCTGCAATACGCCGCAAGAACACTGCGGTGAATGTACCTCCTCCTAGCGACGATATTGGACAATGCCTGGGCAAGCAGCAAATTCTGGATCTGTTCCACAATTGCATCAAACTCGCCAGTGAAAATGTCTGCAACTCTTTAGTCTCTAGTATTGTTTACTCAAATTTTGAATTTATTTGAGCATGTATTGTTGTGTCTCGTTCCATGGAACAGAAAATCAATCAGAAGAATACTTGGGAGTTGAAATTGATTGACCATCTAACAGAGATCATTAAAGCGGAAGAAGAAGATGACACAGAGACTAATTTCCAGAAGGTGCATTCATATGGTGAAAAGCGTAGTTCTTGAAATCTGATTTATACAAAAAAACAAGTTTTAATGTCGGTCTCTTTCTTCCAAATATTAGGGACCTGACAACCTACTAGTTTTTTTTTTTTTAATTTTTATTGCAGCATTTTATTTTAAGAGGCTTGATATTGTATTCACTATGTTATTTTAGTTATTTCAATTTTTGTGGTTGAAGTACTAAATTTTTCTATCATGTATTATACAAAAAGATCATCTCAATATGGGTGCATGAAATCATGCAGGCCAGTTGCACTCTTGAAGCTGGGGTAAAGATATATTCATTAAGAGTGGATTCTGTGCATTCTGAAGCATATAAGGTCCTGGGAGGGATGAACAGAGCAGGTCAAGAAAATGAACAAGGTGAAACTTGTTAACTTGGTGCTTATTTATCTTAGTAATATCCAGTAATTATTCTCTAATCTACTCTGTTTAATCTATCTTGTTTAATGTAATACTTAAAGAAGCTCATTCACACTAATGTTTTCCTCTCACATGAGTGTTGGTTCTTGTATTGCAGATGCCACAATACCCGAAGACAGCCTAGAGAATGAGAAAGGAGCCCAATCAAAAAAAGATATTGATAGAAAGGTTTGTATTTTTTCATCTATAAAACAATTTTTTGTCGGGGAACTATATTTCAACATAAGTTTTTGATGGCAGTTGTCACCTTTATCAACATTGGAATCATCGTTTGAGGCTCTCAATGTGAAGAAGTTTGATGGTAATCACAATTTGTGTTTTCTTTGCTCTACCACAACCAGGAAATTTTAGGCCTTAATATATCTTGGTTTTCAGTTGCATTTGCCATTGATCCACTCTACCATCAGACGTCTGCTCAATTTGATGAAGGTGGGGCCAAGGGTCTGTTGATGAATAATCTTGGAATATACAATGGATGTAGAGTGCTCTTTGATTCAGAGGAGATTCCTGGGAAACCAAGGGCTGTTGAAGAAAGATGTGACAACTCAGATACGATTGATATTTCATTTGCCAGAGGTGAGCCTTTATGTGTAGTTTTCTATATGATGTTTAAAAGGACCAGTACCTATCATAATTTTTTTTGTCTTTTTGTCATAGAATGCATCGAGACAATGGTGTTGAATATTCGAGTGACAGATGAAATTTCACCGACACTGAGGCATATAGTAAATCTTTTTAATGAAGATAATAGACGCCCATCAGACTTCTCAAAACAGAAATCAACAGAAGAATTTCAGAAAGCCTGTGTTGACAATAGTCAGTTTGATGGTGAGACATGTGACAACTTTGAGTCCTGCAATTATGATCATGAGGAACAAGCAAGTGCAGTTGATGACAGGCACTATGATGGAGATTCTAGTTTTCCAAGCTATAATGAGGTTGTTTGACATGATGTTCATACAATTTGTCTCGCTTTGCATCATCCCATTTATATTTTTCTTGCTTATTTGAAGGACTATCTGTGTTTTTTTCCCAATGCATGAAAATTTGCAGGAAAATGGAACTTTTACTTTCCGTGACCCAGATGTAGATGATAGATTTGAAAGAGTTGAAGAATATTTGTTCCTTAGTCTTGGTTTACCTTCAAAACGAAATGCTTGGGCAGGTCCTGATCACTGGAAGTATAAGAAATTTAAAGGTGAAATATGAATTCTACTTCATTGTTAGGTACATGTATCGTTGTTTATATGAATGCTACCAATAGAATAATGAAACGTGAAATTTGTGTTGTAGGTTCAGAAATTGATTCTGCAATAGAAAGCGTGTCTCAAATGGAAACCAAGAAACCTACAAGTAAAAAACAAGCAGAGAGTGATATTAATTTTACAAAGTCCTTGGAAATTGAAATGCCGGATCTCTTTGCTCCTCCTAGAAATCCCAGATCATTATTGTTGCCTAAAAATAGATTGGCCTGTAATACGAAACTACCTGAAGATTGCCATTATCAGCCAGAGGATCTTGTAAAATTATTTCTTTTACCTAATGTGAAGGTAAAAGTTGTCACAAATGTGACAACTCTTTTGCATATCTAGAATTGTCCCTAATCAAGTTCATTTTTCTTTAAATATTTTTAACTTATACGAACTTTAATTTTAAATGCAGTGCATGGGAAAGAGAAGAAAATTTCTTTCAGGTACACTCTCCCCATGATATTTTTGTAAATTATAATCTTAATTGTGTTTTTGCAGAAGTCATTTATTTTCCTTTTACATTTGACATAAAATTTGTAGATCACAGAAAGTAAATAATATAATAAGGTTATTTTTGCATGTTTTCTTCTCTTAGATGAATCGATGCAAAATTATGATGATCATGAGCCAATATCCTCATGGGATGATGATCATGTTTTTGGTGGCCAATTTGATGATGGTAGCATCCAAAGCGATGTAGAGGACTCAAGCACACTTGTTACACAACCTCGCCAGGTCTGTATATCAATTGCAGCTGGTAAAATCTTGTCATTAGCTTTCAGTTATGACTTTGATATGAATCAGAGAGGTCGAAAAGACATTGAGGCAGAATTCAGCTGGATTTCCAGATTTTATCTTTACTCAATGTTTTGATTGATGATATAACACATGCATTTGCCCATTTTTTATGTTCCAGTAAAGAGAAAAATCGGCTGCTTTATCAAACCTTGAACTTTTAGTATGAAATGATCTGATATTCTTTGGGTGGGTTGCTCATGCATTTGTTAATGGTATTAATGAAACAGGTTAATAAAATTGAAGTACAGTATGACAAAACTTCCAAACAAGTCGATGTCCAAGCATTAAAAGATACACTTTGGGATCGTATGCACGAATCTCTAATTACTTCAAAGGTATACATTGTTTTTTAGCAGTATACATGGTTAATCAATGATTCTTTCATCTTACGTGAAATTTTTACTAAAGAAAAAAGAGTTCTAATTTCAGTATTTCTCTTTTCTGCAAAGGGGGAAGAAGGGTCGTTATCTTTTAAGCAGATTTTGGCCGGGTTTCCAACTGATTGCAGAGCTGTGGAAGCCATCAGTGATATCTCGCCGCACTTATGCTTCATATGCTTGTTGCATTTGGCAAACGAACATGGATTGAGCATACATGGGTGTGCCAACTTAAATGATCTCAGCATTCACCTTCCTCGTTGAGGTAGTTGTTTGATACTAAAAAAAATCATAGTTTTAGCTCACTCACTTGACTTCCCATGTTCATACATTCCCCGTCATAATTGTGATTTTGTTGTGCTATTAAGTGTATATTGCTGGCTGTAAAAACTTGATTCAGTGCTTCAAATTAGAAGTTTTAATTTGTACTCCATTTAAAATGGTGACTTATGGAAAGCTTTATCGGATGAAAGTCATTGATGCACTGTTGGAATCAAGAAAACAAACAACAGAAGGAGATGGAGGAATAAAGCTGGTGAAACAGCTTGATTTCAACAGCCTATCTTTTCAAGAATTGGAGTATATTCATCTTAACTTCTGAGTCACAGTTTATAGTCTTGCAAGCACTTTGTCTATGACCCTGATCTCGAGCATTGGCGGCGTTGGTGTCCCCCTTCACTCCATCCATGCTGACAAGCTCTTTGATCCACATTGCTGTAAGTTTCTTTTGGGTCGCCAAAGTTGCTTCCGCTTACTCTCTTGGTTCTTCACTGGTCTCCATTCCATGTCCTGTGATGTTTGTTTTTTAGCCTCAAAAAGTGCCATGTCAGATCGTCGCTGACTTTCCCAAGCCTAAGCCTCTCGTGTTCCTCTCCCAACAACTCCACAAAATTCTTTGCAGAATCCGTCAAAATTCTTTTATAGGGATAGATGCGTATGAGTTGTAAATTTGCGAAAAGTTTAATTGCGAAGAATGGAGCGCAAGATATAATAAATAAAAAATTTTAGATAATAGATTTGCCTCTGTTTTAGTGAAATTTGTATAATAATTCAAACCTTTTATGGGTTCATGTCGAGCAACTCACGCATGGTCATAAGTTTAATGATCCCAGACATTCACACATCAAATCTTCAACGTGACGTGAAGATGTCTGATCAGCCTCATCATGTATGAAAACTATTTGTACTAGTTATTTATTTAAGGTTGATATGGTGAGTGCGACTTGCTCCATGGATAATGTTTTTCTACTCATGATGTGAATCTCTTTGGTTATATGCGCAGATGATAATATAATGATTTTGAGAGATACATCTCTTCAATATAGTTAAAGACAAAAAAATAATAAAAAGACAAGATTTGGTGCTTTTTTTTTGCAAAAATTATAGCATATATTTTCTCCAACTAGTTTGTCACTTCCTAACAAACTCTTCATGAGAGTCTCTCAAGCATTTTATATCCGAAAATAGAGAGAAAGTAGGAGAAGAGAAGAGCGAAAAAGAAAATAGTGAGAATTATTGAAGAAGAGAAAAAAAATAATGAGGATAAAATATGTGATGTGCATTTGTGCACATTGTGAAATTTAATAATAATAATTTTTTTTAGTGAATATTCTTTAGAATATTCGATTTCTAGAAGAATATTGTAAAACCTATTTTTCATAATGAGATCTTTCTAGATTTGGTCTCCATGATTTTTTTTTTTGATTTGAATTTCCACATAAAATTCGGAGTGTCTATTTTAGCTATTATTTCTCTTATTTCTTGTGAGTTAAATTATGACATTGCGAGAAAAATATTCTTGATATTTTTGGATCGTATCTGTTATCATTTTTTTTATACTATGTAAGTAGACTCTGTTTAATGAGACTTGATTTTAAGTGGAACCATTTATGACCCCTCAAATCATTATTGGAAACTTAGTTGGAAATGTAATTATGTTTAAGAAGATTATCAAGAACAGTATTTTCTAGAAATTATCTTGATTAGTATTATCCACGCTTATTTATCAACTCTTTATGTTATCCTTATTTCTTTCCCAACAAGTGGTATCATAACAAAGTTATTACGGCAGGAAGAGTTTAAATTGAAAAATTCAACGAAAATAATTTCTCATTATGGAAATTGAAAATGAAGGTATTATTGTGGAAAGATGGTTGTGCTATGACCATCAATAATAGACCCACGACCATTGAAGACGAAAAATAGATCAAAGTAGATGTGAATACTATCTCCAATTTGCATCTTGCTTTAGTAGATGGAATTTTATCAAGTGTTTTAGAAATGACATCTGCCAAGCAAATCTGAGATATGTTGACAAAAGTCATTGCATAATAAAATTTTCTTAAAAAGAAAATTATATATTATTTAGATGTCAGAGTTTACATTAGTGACAGACCATATTAATACTTTCAATAAACTATTTTCTCAACTTACATCAATGAAACACAAAATTGATGAGAATGAATGAGCCGAACTTTTACTTTAAAGTTTGTCTAATTCATATAATCACCTCATTATAAATTTGACTAACAGTATTGCAAAGACAATATTGATGATCAATTATATTACAACTGCAATTCTTGAAAAAGAAAGCAAACGAAAGAACAATGAGCAATCTTCCATGGAGGTCTTATTAATAATAAGAGGGAGATTAAAAGAATTGGGACCCCTAGAGCCAATAGGTTAGGAAGGTCAAAATCAAGAAGTAAAAAGAACGTCAAGTGCCATAATTGTGGCAAAATGAGCCATATGCAAAAAAAAGGGTTAGAAGTTGAAGAAAGAACAAGTTATAGAGAGTGCTAAAGTGGAGACGAAGAGTATAACTACATCGCCTCTAATGGTGAAGATGTAATTATATGTGAAGATGCTGTCAACCTCATGACTCATGAATCATGAATCATGTTGGGTGTGTGACTAGTGCTTCTTATCATATACCTCAAAGGCAAAATATTTTATATCTTACACCTGTGGTGATTTTGACATCGTTAAAATGGGGAACAATCATGTTTTCAAAATAATTAGGAAAGACGACATTTGTATCCACACCAACACAAGTTGTGAGTTGGTGTTCAAATATGTCTGACATGTTCAAGATATTAGATCAAATGTAATGTCAATCAATGCTCTTGATAATGTCAGATACAAGATCAAATTTGCTGAGGGTAAATGAAAACTCAGCAAAGGTGCTCTAGTTATAGTGAAAGGAATCATAAAATCTAGCTTGTACATGAATCAAGTGACTGTGAAAGAAGCATAAGTAAATATTGCCCAAGATAACTCATCTATTGAATTATTCCACAAATGGCTTGGTCACATAAGCATGAAAGAACTTTAACTACTTTGCAAGAGAGAATGTCTTCCACATATCAGAAAAAAAGCTTTGCCAAGTTATATTCATTGTTTGACTGAAAAAACAACACATAGTTTTCTTTCAGAAAAACTTTGCATCTAGGAAACTAAATGTGTTAGAAGTCATTTATTCAGATGTTTGAGGTCTTATGTCAACGAAAATGGTAGGCAGTGCCAAATACATGGTCACATTCATTGATGATTATTCAAGAAAAGTTTGGGTTTATGTACTCAAGTCTAAAGATGAGGTGTTTAACGTTTTCAAATAGTTTCATCCTTTCACATAGCAAGAAACTTGAAAGAAGTTAAAAATGCATTCGCACAGACAATGGTGGTGAATACATGAGATCCTTCGATGAATACTGCAGGATGCACAAAATCAGACATGAAAAATCAGTTCCAAAGACTCATTAACAAAATGGTGTTGCGGAGAGAATGAATAGAACAATCATGCAGAAGATAATGTGTATGTTATCACATTTAAGACTTCCCAAAACATTTTGGGGAGAAGCAATAAAGACTTCATTAAATATCATCAATTTTTCTCCATCAACACCATTGAATGAAGAAGTGTCAAATGAATTATGGACAGGAAAAAATAATTTCTTATAAGCATATAAAAATGTTTAGATATAGAGCGTTTGTCCATATTCCTAAATATGAGAGATCAAAGCTAGACAATAAAACTTAAGAATGCATATTACTCAGATATGGAAATAATGCATTCAAATATATGCTTTGAGATCTAGTTGATAAGAAAATTGTTAGAAGTAGAGATGTTGTCTTCATTGAAGATCAGACCACTGAAGACATTAAGAAAGATGTAGAGATCACTGATGAGCATCTAATAAGAGTTGATCAAGTGAAACCAATTTTTGATGGGGGAGGTGCTAAAGAATTTAATGATTAAACAATTGATAACGTTGACCAAGGAGAAGTAGAGAATTCTCCTGTATCAGTTGCAAAACATGAGACAATAAGGTTAACAAGAGATCCTCGGCCATTGAGAAGTTACTCTATAAACGAGTATGTTATGATCACTGATGACGATGAACCCGAGTACTATGAGAAAGTTATGAAGCATTCACATAAGAAGAATTAGTTGGATACAATGCACGATGAGATGCGATCATTACATGAGAACCACACATGCGAATTGATTCATCTTTCAAAGGGGTGAAAGACACTCAAGAAAAAATGGGTATATAGGCTCAAAGCTGAATACAAAAGTTCACAACCAAGGTATAAGACACAACTGGTCGTAAAAGCCTTTGGTCAGTAGAAAGACATTGGATTTGAAGAAATTTTTTCACTAGTCATGAAAATGTCATCCATATGAGTGTTACTTGGATTAGCCTCAAGTCTAAACTTAAAGATCGAACAATTCAATGTTAAGACTGCCTTTTTGCATGGTGAATTAGAAGAAAAGATCTACATAGAGCAACCAGAAGGATTCGTCATTGAAGGTAAGAAATATTTGGTATGTAGATTGAAGAAAAACTTATATGGATTAAAGCAAGCCCCACAAAAATGGTACAAGAAGTTTGATTACTTCATGGTTAATCAAGGATTAAAAAAAACTTCCTCAAACTATTGTGTGTTAGTGAAAAGATTCACAAACAGTACATCTATAATCATTTTACTTTATTTTGACGACATGCTGATTGTGGGCCCAAATAAAGAAAAGATTGCTAAGTTAAAGAAAGAACTTAGCAAGTCTTTTGCCATAAAAAATTTAAGACTGGTGAAACAGATACTTGAGATAAGTATCACTCGAGATAGGAAAAATGGAAAGTTATGGCTATTGTAGGAGAAATATATCAATAAAATTCTTAGATGATTCTATATGGATAAGGCGAAGCCGGTCAGTACTTTACTTGCTAAAAATTTCAAGTTTACTTCCAAACAAAGTCCTTTTACTGAAGAAAGAGAATCAGAAATGCAGAAAATTCCACATGCCTCTGCAGTTGGCAGCTTGATGTATGCTATGGTTTGTACGAGACCTGGTATTTCACATTCTGTTGGAGTAGTCAGTCAGTCCAATCCAGGTAGAGAGCATTAGAATGTAGTGAAGTTGATTCTTAAGTATTTTAGAGGTACTTCTAAATTAAGTTTGTTTTCTGGGAGTAAAGAGCCTTTGTCAGTAGGCTATACTAATGCAGACATGGCTGAAAATGTCGACTCCAGAAGATCAACATCAGGGTATTTGGTTACATTAGGAGGGAGAGTAGTGTCATGACAATCTAAGTAGGAAAAATTGGTAGCATTATCAATAATAAAAGCCAAGTTTATAGCAGCTGCAAAGGTTTGTAAAAAAGTTTTGTGGATGTAAAAAATTCTAACAGAGTTGAGTCGTAAACAAGACAAATATATATTTTATTGTGATAGTCAAAGTGCTATTTATTTCAGCGTGAATCCAACTTTTCATTCGAAGTCAAAACACATAGATATAATGTATCATTGGATACAAGATGTGTTTGACACCAACGAAGTATATTTGGAGAAGATTCACATGGATGAAAATGACTCAGACATGATGACAAAAATCTTACGGAAAAGTAAGCACGAATTTTGTAGAAGCTTAGCTAGACTAGACTTACCTCATCATAAATTGAGAATGAGAGATTTATAAAGTATGTGTCCCTCTTTATGATGAGGGACACACCTCATCTATATAGTTAAAAGAAAAAAAATGGAAGAAGGAAGATAAGATTTCAGTGCTTTCATTCTTTGCAAAAGTTGTGGGATATGTTTCCCACAACTAGTTTTTCATTTAGTGATAGTGAAGATTATTTTTTAGGGACAGAAAAGAAAGAGTGAGAGAAAAATAGGTGAAGTGAATTTGTACATATTGTGAAACCTAAGAGAAGTGATTTTCTTTTAGTGAATATTTTTTAGAATATTAAGTTTCTAGAAAAATATTGTAAATCCTTTTTTTCATAATGAGATCTTACTGGACTTCGTCCCTGTGGTTTTTCCTGTTTTGAGTTTCCACATAAAATTATAATAGTGCGAAAAAAATATTTTTGATATTTTTATATCACATCTACTATCATTTTTTTTTTTGGTACTGGTTAGTAGTGTAATTGTACTATATAAACAAGTTCTATCTAAAGAGACTGAATTTTAAGTGAGACTGTTTGTAACCCCTCGAGTCTTTTCTGGGACCTTATTTGGAAAGGTAATTATGTTTAAGGAGATTGTCAAGAGCAGTCTTTCTAGAGAATTATCCTTATCAGTACTATTCACACATATTTCTATTATCTTTATTTTTCCCAACGTATCCTTTGGTGGTTGGCAAAAAAGGGTCGGTCGACGATTATGCATGACGAACTTAAAGGCCTCTTAGGCGAAAATCTCATGTTCATTAATCATCGCCCACTTTTGGTATGATATTTCCAACGACTTGCAAAAAAGTTGTACTTTTCACTTCATAGTATATGATTATTTGCTCGTAAAAATTTATCGTGAGCTTAATAAGATTTTGAGAAGTAAATAAAATTTGTCTTAAACTTAATTGCATAGTGTAAAAGATTATATGGTGAGGAGATGTGAAATTCATAAGTATCAACCCCACATTATTCTTAAATGGGAAATTAACAAATCAACTACTGTACTTTGTGATCAATGACAAGTTAACCACTAAAGTATTTTAGTTAACAATTTAATCACTGAACTATGAAAAATATACGCAACAAATATCGTTGTCACATGTGTCATTAAATATTTAAATTTTTGTTATGAGGTAGAAACACCACACATTTGACATTCCTACGTGGAACGACACTGCTAAATATGAAGGTTTTATGATGTTTCCTCTGAACAGGTGCAGAAAAAGCATAAAATTACAATTCAACAGGCCTGAACATTTTGCGTTCATGCAGGCCTGAACTGGTGGGATAAGGTATACTAGGGCAAAACTTGGAAACGTACTCTTCTCCATAAATGTACAAACGAAAGAAAGAAATGTGTAGCTGAATTCAAGACATTAAAACTTATTCATCATATGATGACATGGGGAAATGGTCGACAATCAACCATGTTTCAATCATAAAAAGGAAAAATGTCATTTCTGAATCATCAACAATAAAGAAAAAGCTTGAGACAGTGGAACTCGTAGATACATTAGATCATAAATATTTCAGAGTATAATTTCAACACCAGTCAGTCCAAAATTGAGAAAACATGGGCAAACTCCATCTCATTTAGGAGGAATAGACAGATTATTTTCGAGCATAAAAGAGAGATCATGCATCTGAGCAAGCAACCTCTGTACATCATCAGAATTTGACTTTGCAACATTAATATTACCTCCCTCTTTTATGACAGAAATATCTAATCCTTTCGCATTATCTTCTGAAGTATTTATTTCTCTGCCATTCCTAAAACATGTAAAAAAAAACTTTAGTAATGATGATCAACTCAAACGGTGGGTCTTGAGAAAAAGAAATTCATAACCAAAATTATAAAACACAGATTCTAACAAAATGTCCATAAACATGGAAAGAAGTTTCCGCAGTAAATGTTGCATGGCTTACTTCAGTAAGCTACTTAAACGAGATTACGAGACTAGTAAACAAAATTATGCAACATAAAAATTCTCATAAACATGAAATTGGTTACATTGTAGAGAATGATCCCTAGTGTAAAATGTCTATAAACTGTAGGGAAGAAGCAGTCAAATTCATTTGTAATATAACATTCCCTTTAATTAAATCAACATGATGTCCCATGCCAATAACGGATAGATAATCATGTTTATTTCATCTTCTTTTTACGATCCATATGTAGTACTGAAGGTGGCATTAGAATAGTAATAAAAAATTTTTAACCCAAAAGGGCATGTCTCTATAGCAGGTGCTAAACAAGGGCTATATTTCAACCCATAAGGTTGCTCTGAAAACAAATTTGATTGATTTTAATCACTCACCTGTATAAAGCAGAAGTTTCTAACTGCAGCGGTTCCTCTCCCGTCAAACCGTTTTGATAGTTAAAGGCTCCTGGATGCAAAGGATTACTGAAATCAACATCATGTAAGGTGGTTACAGAGCTGAAGTAATCAATTTCTGATCTTTCATTAACAGAAGGCACTGGATCCTCAAATGCTTGATTCCAAGAGCGATTCACTGGATTTGGTGTGCTAGTTGAGCTAGTAAAATTATTCCATGAATCAAAAGAGCCGTCATCATTATCAGAAGTCTTGTTATCAGGTTCTTGTTTCCTAGTGGGCCAATGATCTTCTTTACCCCAGTCAACACTTGAAGACATTGAGTTGTTTGTGTTCTCTGTAATTTTCATATTCCCAACTTTTGCAATTACATCAACTTGCTCATGCTGGGCTGAACTGGGATTACTCCATGGATCATTTTGAAACCAGTCATCAGACATTGAAGAGGACAATGTCTCTTCATTTTTTGCTTTTCCTTTGGTAGAGCCCTCTTGAGGACCAAATACTGAGTCCATTTGAATAGAAACATCACTTGAAGATGCTGCAAAAGGGTCAATTGATTTTGAGTCTTTATTGTGTATAGAAGAGCTAGCAGACTGAAAGCTTGCCTCCCAACCAGAAAAGGAGTCACCACTTTCAGGATCAGTAGATTTATTTATCTCAGGAGGTTTAAAATCTTCAAACATACTAAATTGTTCATTGGGTTGAACGGTAGCATTATCATTATTATTGGTTAGTTTATTGATTGTTGATTGCTCTTCAGCCAAAACAGAAGTTTTGTCTTCTTTTCCTTCAGAAAAGAAGTTATCAAGATCCACACCAGCCAAATTCAAGAGACCTTTACTCTGAACCTTTGACACATTTGAGGCGCTAGTCTCAACATTTTCTGATTTAGGAGACCACTTTATCTCTAAGTCCAATAGATCAGACAAGGGAAACTCATTAAGTGGCTCTCCTCTTTTCGCTTCTTTTACATCAATGAATGGCCCTGCCATCTCCTGGGAAAAAATTACCATAACCGTTTCAAAGGAAATTCATAAAGTATATTTATCCCCGTACTAAGTACAAACAAAAGAAAACAAACCACAAATGAAAGTATATTTATCCTCGTGCTTAAAGATCAGTACAAATAAAAGAAAACAAATCGTCAATGGAAGATAGAAAAAATGGGACAAACTCAAGCGGACAATGAGAAAATACCATTGGTAAGGGCTCGAGTACTGCATTAAGTGACCAAAACGGGTTTCCAAATAAGAAATGATTGATTGTAAAACAGCTAAGGTAAAAATAAAAAAAGATAAATGAATAAGATAAAGCCGTTTTCCAAATCTTTTGAGAAAAATTACTATCATCGACTTTTGGATTACGGGCATAAACAATTCAGCTTAACAAAAAGGAGCATAAGCAGTTCTCTTCATTGCAAATCCTAAATCAATATTTGAAAACTATCTTAATCCCGAACTTAAGTACAACAAACATAGGGGCTAACTAAAAGAAAATGAACTTCCTTTTCGTATTTCCCCTTAATTTCACAACCAAACTGGCAGGAGAAATATCTCAAGAGTTATACTATAACAGAAAATTACCGATCCGTTCAATTCCAGAGATTCAAGCAACCAACGGCACCCGACGGTAGTCCTATAATTGATTGCTTCAGGATGGACCCCCGCAATCTGGCTTTTACCACAGAAGATGCAAATTATAGACTCTAAATCTCTGAGCAGTCTGCCATTACAATGCTTGCACCGAAGGTAAGGCGGCGAGGGGTTAAGCTCTGCTATAGTCTCGTCTAATGAGGGCAATTCTAATAGCGAAGGGTCGTCCGAGTTGTAAGAGGAAATTTTAGCCTCTTTCCTAATTAAGATCTTCGTCTTACTTATGAGATCTGTAGGAATTTCGAACGCCATTGTTAGGGTTCTTCTCTCTCTCGCTCTCTGCTACGCTCTCGGACAGAATGGCAGAAGAGTTTAAGAAATCCAGATGATAAATGTCGCCGTCTGGCTATCGCCCTCGTCACCTGATTTTTAATTTATACAGAGACGGGCTATTTTGTTTTGAACCTGGCAACTCCGGTCCGTCTTATAGAAATAGTGAACTACTAAAAAGATAAATTCAATTTTATATTGAATTTTTTTATTATCAATTGAAGAAAGGAAATTAACAAATCAACTATTGTAATTTGAAATCAATAATAAGTTAATTACTGAATATTTTTGTTAACAATTTAACTACTGAACTATAAAAAATAGATGCTACAAACAGTGTTATCACGTTTACTGTTAAACGTATTAATTTTGTTCCGTGACGGAACACTACACGTTCCGCCGCAGAACGTCAATGCTAAATATGAAGATGCTTATTTGTTGTTCCTTCATGGAACGTTACGTTCCACGGTGGAACGTTAAGTTTCAGCTACGAAATACCAACTTTTCGCCATAGAAAGTATTGCATTCTCTACCTTATATACATTCACACTACACTAATCGAGATTTTCTCAGCGACTTTCTCAGCGATTAGCGAACCCCATAGATTTTAGAGAGCAAAAGTGTATTGCATGTTGGTGAAGTTGAAGCGTTAGTAATTGTTGAATACCAATGATGTTTGGGAGTGTTGAGAAATATGTTAACTGCCTATTTAAAGTAGAGCTCGCGTCCACAATTTTGGCACATGATGTACGTACAATTGGAGATGAAGCTACTATAGTGGTGCATTCCGTCTCGGTAACTCTAGACAAGGAGGAGCTCCATTCATTATGCGAATCTAGTGACAAAGATATGGACATGGCAAAAAGTAGGCCTCGATGACCACCACAAGCAGAATGCATATTCACTAATGTGGGTTTTAGTAAGAAGTATAGTTCATTGAATAAAATTAGAGAAGAAATCGTCAATCATGCGTTGAAGAATGGGTACAGGATAAAATTCACCCACAGTGACTCTCATCGGTTGAGGGTTGCATGCCAAGAAGATGCACATGGTGGATGCTTGCTTAAAAAATACAAGGTGAAATAACGTTTCAAATTAAGAGCTATAACGATGTTCACACTTGCTTAAAAAAGATGGAAAGCTGTCATGCCTTTGCCAAATGGGTGGCAACGCATTACTTGGATAGATTTAAAAGTCAGGCCGACTGGGACCTTCCTTCTATAATTAAAACAGTCAATAAGGATTCTAATGTGAACATTACACCCACTCTTGCTAGAAGAGCAAGAAATGCGGCAAGAAAAAATGAATGAAGGGGATGAGAATGAGTAACACAAGCTCATATGGCCGTATGCCGAAGAGAATTGGAGGTCTAATCCTGAAAACTCTCTGCGTGTTTTGCTAGAGATGATTACATTTAAAAAGATGTACATGTGTTTGGTTGCATATAAGATGGGGCTATTGAACTGTGGTAGACTGATTATTTTTTTGGATGATTTCCACTTGAAGGGAGGGACTTTGGGCCACCTTGTTACTGTTGCAAGCATCGATGGGAATGATGAAATTTATCCGATTGCTGTAGCAGCGGTTGAAGTGGAATGTAGGGATTCTTGGAGTTGATTTTTGGAATTGTTGCTCGTGGATCTAAACACCCCGTCTGGCAATGAGTAGACAATAATTTCTAATTGACAAAAGGTGCAGTTGTTTGCTTTTGTCATCTATGTTTATGTTATACGTTGTGTGTTGGTTTTTAGGTTCCCTCGCACGGCGGAATTACCGATGTTCATAACAACGGTAACGTGCGTAACCTATGTATCATGAAAAACAATTTTAACATGAACATAAAATGGATCGTTGTTATAATATATTAATAATAATATGTATTTAAAATTTTTATTTAGATCTAATCTAAAAGATAAAGAATGTTACTTTTGTAGCTTACTTCACACGGGTACAAAATCAACCTTCGATCTTCTTCGCCAATTCTCCTTTCCTCGAATAAGCACGTGTGGGCGTGATGAACGAAATAAGATCACACTCAATTTATGAAAGATCGTATTCTCAACACATGAGACGATCTATTTGGATTTAGAAAATACTTCTCTAAATCCAACATGGAAGACATAAATTTTGCCCAAATGGATTTCTTAATCTCAAAGATTTCAACCTCAACTTCAACTTTAACTTTTTCACCAACCTTCATCTAATGAGGTTGGACCTTTATTTATAGTGGTATTACTCCATAATGGCCATTATGACATTTAGAGAAAAACACTACAAATTCCTCATTAAAGTTATAATTGATTTCATATATTTATAAAAATGTTATGGAAATTAAAGTCTTGTCACCATAGCTCAACACTTGGCATATTTAAGTTATAACACATTTATAACAAAAATGTTATGGAAAACAAAAGGTCATGACATTAAATCAAATTTGACATTAATTCAAATTGGACAAAATCCATTTTAAAAACTATTTTTAAAAGTTACTTTATATTTGTTAATTAATTGAATAATCAATAATTCAATTATTTCATTTAATGAAATATAACAAATATATTAACTTTGACAACTTTTGTCATTTTGTCTTAATTAATTGAATAATCAATTATTCAATTATTTCATCTAATGAAAAAAAAAACTTATTATTGAGTGTATTAAATAATTAATTCATAATTAATTATTTAATCTTCTTTGTTCATTTTTCTATTATTCGAATAATGATAGAAGATGACGAAGGGACCGATGGACCTATAGTTTTAAGCTCTAATAATATTTTGTTAATTAATATAAACTCTTTATATTAATTAACATAATTATTAACTCTAAAGTAATTCCATTAAATACTTAGAGTTACACTCTCAAAACTATAGAGTATATTTACTTAAAGTAATGTCCATTGATATAGTCATTACATATGTATTAACCCTCCATTTGCATTCGCAATAGAGCTAGGTTTATAATCCGTTAACCTCTCATATTGCTTCTTTATCCTTGACTACCATTAGTTCTTAATTGAATAATTAATTCATAATGATTATGAATTGCGTGCTAATTATTCGATCCTTGAACTAACAAACAAGAGAATCTATAGAAATGGATTTCATTATATCGATATTAACATTCCCAGCTATTCATTTTAATTTACTCCCAATATACAAGGTATACGAATCGTAACTTGTACAAAACTTTACCGAGTAAATCAAAGAATAAATTAAAATAAAATAGGAGTTTATTAAATACAATGAATTAGGATCATACATATATGACCATCATTATGATAAAATTAATTTTTCTATATTTAACGGAAATTATTTGAACAATATAATTTTATCTGGTCCAGTCCTATATAATCATATTATATAAAACATATTTATCTTATGTCACTACATATTTAGTTAGGATATGACTATACATTCTTAATGAGATAAATTATGTTTATGACTATGTACTATTTGAAGATTCCATACTTCAAATATAAGTCATGGACATATTCAAGTTATTACTCTTTATATTTTATCCCACATATATACAATATATATGTTAATATAAAGTCAACATAAATAACCAAGGAATTTTCTATGAATTTTATGAAACATAATCTAAAATGTTAACATAATATCAATCAATATAAATTTATTCATCTATTATAAAATTGTTCTATTATATTTGCTTATTGGACATATTACTCATAACATTGTGTACCAATTTTTTATTATACTGTTAATTTTTGTAGGGGCTAATGCCAATTGTCAGAGAGTTCGCAGGATAAGCAGAGCACAGTTTTTGTATCCGACACTTGTATGCAAATTCTCAAAAATAATTTAATGGTAGGTTGTTCAAGGATGCAATGTGGGGCACTTTTAGAGCCACAACATTAGCGCACTTTGAAAGAGAGATAAGGAAGCTATTTTTGCTTGACTGACAGCCTACACATATCTACGAGAAATAGATGTGAGATTCTGAGCCAAACATGCCTTCAGCTTTAACCCAAAGTGTGACATAAGCCTGAACAACTTAAGCGAGTCCTTCAATGCCTGCATCTTATTAGCCCAAGACAAACCAATTCTCAATATATTTGAGATTATAAGAAAGAGCATCATGTGTAGGATTGTTAAAAAACACAAAAAGATGGCGCGCTCGACAGAACTTTTGTGTTCGCAGGTCAAGAATCGGCTTGCCAGACTATAACTTGTAGGTCAAAATTAGAGTCTTATTTTTTTCAGGCACGACCCAGTTTGAGGTGAACAACGATAATGAATAGTACAACGTCGATTTGGACAAGTGTACTTTTAACTATTACCGGTGGGAGTTGACTGAGATCTCATGTGTCCATGCATCCTGTGTATACAATTTATGAGGAGATCTTCCGAGTACTTTGTGCATGAGTGCTACCACTGAGAAACATACATGACGATATACTCCTACTTTGTCCACTCGATCAGTGGACATATCATGTGGCCTCCTGTGATAGATCTTGATCCAATTATGTCACCACTATTTAAGAAATGTCCAGGAAGGCTACAAAAACTAAGAATAAGGGATGTTGACGAGGCCCCAACCTGGATAGTGCTACCCAGGAGACATCTGAACATGATGTGTGGCCGGTGTGGGAGTGTGGAGCACAATTCCCGCACGTGTGAAGGAAGAGGCCCAGAATCAAGGGCATGTGATGGCCACAGGTCTAGAGGCAGAGGCAGCAGAGGAAGCTCGCAGGGCACATTTATGGGTTTCACAGTTCCTGAGACAATTACCGACATAGTTCCTGAGAAACAAGTGAGTATATTATTATGTTTACGTTTTCATGTGTTATTTGAACTATGTTAATTTTATTTGCAATGTGCTATGCAAGAGTATAATGCACAAGATCCACAAATACAAACAAACACAAAATGTGGACCTTAACCTTCCTTGATTAGATTTGGCATTACCTTGATGAGATTGTTGGTGGGCAAAGACATACGAAGAAGTTAAATGAATGACAAGTTAGTGTTGCATCTTACCAGCCCGTGCCACACCGATTCTTAGTGCACATGTATATTATATGCTTGTAACGGAATTGATAAATTGGTTGGTGTCTGTAATGCACATATACATGACATGGTTGTAATTGAATTGATAAATTTGTTTGCGTTTGTAATGCCTATATACATGATATGGTTGTAATGGAATTGATAATTTTGTTGTTGATGATGAATAGAAATTGATTAGTATAAAAATGTAGATTTGGACAAAGTGGAATTGAGACAGATTAGAAATAGATTAAGTAGAATTATATAATTGAGATTGACGTTCCTCCGAGGAGCGTAGATATTCTATGTCGAAAAGTTGTCGTTCTGCAATGGAAAGTTGAAATTCCACGCCGGAACGTTATACTTTCCCCTGCAGAACGACGTATTTTCGTTGCGGAACGTCGACGTTCCTCGACAGAACTTCACATTCCTTTACATTATATATTTCAGTGTTATGCATAGGTTGCTTAAATTGTTGTAATTAACATGTTAATTGTTTGTTTGTTAATGATGAATGAAATGGATAATTTGGTTTGAGTCAGTTTTTTTCTTTCACTTTCAAAAAAATGAAAATTTTGCTAGAATTTCCCTTGTTTTAGTCTATCCCCTCGTGCCATTATGAAAACCAAAAATCCAACTCAACCATATATTTTCCAAACATAAATGTCAACATTGATTATCCAAGTCAAAACAATTAACTACGCAAAGAGAAAATTAACTACGCAAAGAGACAAAATCAATAACTACGCAAAGAGACAAAATTAACTACGCAAACGAAAACCAATTTTTTTATTATGTACAACAAAATGAATATGTCAATATGTATCCCTACACATCAACTACACTAAGTCGGTGCCGCCTTCTACTTGTGAGATTTCCCCTGTAAATCGGTGATTGTAAATGACAACTGCTGGTCCATGTACATTGGACCTTTTGGCGAACAATGGACTTTTATTGGGTAGATTTTCGTGAAGGTGGAAGCTGGGCTCCTTGTAATTTTAAAGCAGCCCTAACCCCTCACTCGTACACTGAAAGATGCCAGGTGGGCTGAAATGCGAAGGGAAAAATCATCATATAAGCGAAAAGCAATATGAAGCTACACAAAGGAAAAGATATATCGCTCTTTGTCCATTGGCACTACGATGATCGCAATTGCTTCAGGTAGCAACACCTGGTAAGGGTAGTGAGTGTGTAGGTCAACAAAAGACATAAAACACACTTCCTTTGGGTGTGACTGAAATGTAAATGAAGCACGCATTAGAACTATTCTTACATGAAAGACTAACCAGAAAAGTGAGATGTTTACTTACATGAATCCGCCCTATTGTCATTAGCAATTTTTGAAATTGAACGTTGAAGTATTCTTCTTCGTCCAATGCAAAGCACTACATACAAAGAACGTAAAGCAAGATTGAGTACTAAGATAAAATCTTCTAAACTACTTAATGTAACAGAACATAATTCTCACCGTGTTTATCATCACTTCTTGCTTCGGGAAGATGATCTTAGTGATGTGGTACTTATCCTAAACCTGAAAATGAAAACAGTAGGCAGAATATTGTAAGTATGCAGTCCAAAACACTTAATGGTACAAAATGAAAAAGCCTACAATAATTTTTGAAAGAATTATGCATGTCTCCAGGTTATTCCAAGTATTTGCACCAACATACTTTGTGAAAAGATCCATCAGTTGACCTGGCTGCAAAAAAAATTAACAAGTTACCGTCAAAATAATAAGACATGAATAAGTGCAGACTTGTAGATAACCAAATCGAAGACGTACCACGAGCATAGTTTTAAGTGGCGGAGGCTACGATCCACCTGACAGGACTATCAATGGAAGAATGGGAGCAACTATCTCCTACACCTTAGCAAGCATGACAAGAGGAGAAAGTTAGTGTCTGAGGGCAATGGTGCTACAAATTTCAGACACGTTATTACGTTGCATACAAATAAAATAAATAAACGAATTTACGTATAAACTAAATAACTCACAAGTAGTTTGTGCCTTCCATTGCTGAAGAGGACGCTGGAGAGGATGCTAGAGAGGCTGTTGGAGAGGCTACTACAGGGGCTGCTCAAGAGGCTTCTAGAGAGGATGGTGGAGGGGCTGCTCGTTGCCCCATTCTTTGCAATTTAACTAACATCTCATGATGGCGCTTCTCTGCTTGCTCCTCTATTCTTTGCGTTTAGAGCAGACCCCATTTGATGGTGCTTCTCCATCATTTGCATTTCACATAGCCCCATTTGTTATAGCTCCTCCATCCATACAAGTCGGTCCTCTATCCTTCGGACTGAATTCAACACCATTTCATGCCGCTCCTCCATTCTTCGTAACCAGCTGGCAATCTCCTCAGACATCATTATAAATTGAGATAACTGAGGAGGGGGTGGAGTCATTGGCTGTGGAGTATCATCCTCCATGTGCTGCAGGGGCGATGATAGAGGTTGTTCTTCCAAGGAGGCTGGAGGTTGTTCTTCCGAGGGGGTGGGAGGTTGTTTCTCCCATGGGGTTGGAGACTGTACAACTGAGAGGGGTGGAGGTCGTACGACTGGGGGGGGGGGGGGGAGGAGCTAGCGGCTGGGAAACTTTAGTTCACTTCTTCATGGTGGGCTTGGATAAAGTCTTGCATATCCATACCCCTTCAACTCTAGAGATCCCCATGCGGTCCACTTTCAATTTGTTGTAGACATTAGTTGTTTTCTCTTCGATTCTATGCTCCTCATTAGAGACCGGTACCTCGTAATGCTCAACAGTCCTCTTAATGAGTTGATTAAATGGTAGACTCTTGGCTGGGTTGTTGAGGACCTCGTACATGTGACTTAATCTTTAGATTGAACACCTTCTCTAGCATATAGAGATCCATGAGCTAACATGGTCTCAATGTCCATCCCAAGGTAAGATGGTGTGCGTCATGATGGTGTGGATCACACGAGCTTTGATGTTCAAGTCATTGGACTTTGGCTTCTTGAATGCTGCAATCTTGGGATCGTGGGGCAACAATCTAAGCATTGTCAGACCTTCTCCTCATCAATGCTCGGTTGGTTCCTCCGTCGAACATCCAAGTAGCAAGTTAATATCCTTGGGAGTCATTCTTAACTCTCGTCCAAACATGTAAGTCTGGACCTCTAATGGTTGGGTGGACAATTTTAATTTGTCATAAAAAAGTTTGATAATCCGTTCACATAAACTTTCACCTAATTTACACAACCCGGCTAAGCCAACCCCCTCAACCAATTCTTCAATTTCCAATTCAGCCAAAGACTTAAAGCCTACTCTTCTAGATACAATAATTGAATGATGTTTAACATCAGTTTCATATCGTTCGTTTGCTTCGGCTGTCCTGAAGAGTGAGGAGTGGAACCTCTCTATAGCAATGGACTTGCTGCTGGTTATTTTTGAGGTTGAGGTTAAGGTCGAGGTTGTGCTTCAACCTCGGCTTGTGTAACAAGGGCAACCGCGGGTGCTTCAATTTCAATCGCGACTGCTCCACCTTCAACTATGGGTGCTCCACCTTCAACCGTGGCTGGTACATTGCGGTGCAACTGACCGACAATGAATTTAGTTGCAAGCCGTTTGCAATCACGGGCCGAGTTCGTTTCTGTCGGGGGTTGCTGCTGAGACTGCGACGGAGCAGCCTTACGCTTGAGAGTCAATTTCTTTATCCTAGAATCTATTGGAATGGATGAAACAATGAGAAAATTCGCTCTGAGAGTACAAATGTTCATTGAGGATTTCGTGGTTCGCTAAAGAATTGGTGAACGCACTGGAGCGCACAGTTCATTCTTATATACCAGGGCACTGGAACGTACAATGACGCATGATGTTTTGTGGTGGAACGTCGTCATTCCACGGTGGATGTCATTCCGCGGTGGAAAGTTGACGTTCCATGGTAGAAATTTGTCATTCCGCGATGGAACGTTGTAAATTTTATTTAATACTGACCTTCCACAATAGAAAGTGTAACGTTCTGCCGCAGAATGTCAGTACTAAGACCTTCATATTTAGTAGTGACGTTCCACGGAGGAACGTGTAGTGTTCTACTGCGGATAAAAAATTTAAATGTTTAACAGCAACCGCGACAATGATATTTGCTGCATATATTTCCCATAGTTCAGAGGTTAAGTTGTTAGCCAAAATACTTTAGTTGTTAACTTGTCATTGACCACATAGTACAGTAGTTGATTTGTTAATTTTCCTTTGTCTAATATGTATAAAGTGACTTTTGAATCCGAAGTATGTATGATTAAGGATTATCTAATGAAAATGTTTATGCTCTTGACTTGAATAATATTTGATGTTTTGGTGAAAAGTGCTTTTATTCTGAATTCCTCTAGCGATTGTGAATCTTGGCTTAAAAGATTAGGGCATGTAGGAGTTGATTCTTTAGCTAAGATTTCTTGAAACAATGTTGTTTGAGGTCTTCCTATGATTACATTTGAAAAGGAAAAATTTGTGATGATTGTCAAATGGAAAAGCAAAACCAAGAGTTCATTTGCTTATAAAAATTTTGTATCATCATCCAAACCCCTCCAATTGCTTCACATGGATTTTTTTGTTAAATCAAAGAATGCTATATAAGAAAAAATTCTTTATGTATGTCATTGTACACAACCTCTCCTTAAATGATCATTTTCATTAAAACTGTTCTATCTATCCATGTCGCCTTGTTGACCTATGCAAAGGGCCGGTCGACAGCAATTTATATAGATTGTGCATAGAATTTATTGCTAAAGAAATCAGTTGATCTATACCTTGACTCAGTTCACCAAAAATTTGATACCCCCAATTTCAATTCAAAGGATTCGGTTGACAGCTGATTAGTATAGGTTGACCGCTGAATCATTTTAAAATTTAATTAGGTCAACCAAAACCCTCAACTACATAGATTTTTCTCTCTATTCCCAATGATTTTCTTCTCTCCAGTTAGCCTAAGTGTGTTAGGCGTATTTATTTTGATGATGATTAATATTAATGATGTTAATAAGTTGTTTATTTGGTGAATTTATTTTGCACGCAAATATTATGATTATATTGGAAACACCCTTAATGAGGGTATTAATATTGTCTAACAAGTTTGTCTAAGTCCATGTGTGAGTAGATATCATTGTGGGATTTAGAGAATTCGAGATATGTGAATAGAAAGTGAAGTATTTCATTCTGGCAATTTTTGGACGCACCACGGTCTTAGGTACGGTTGAGGGTCCCGTCCGAAAAAGGGTACAGTTTACTTAGGAAGTTTTCGGACGTGACGAGGTCGTAGTTGCGGTTGAAGACCTCGACTGAAAAAGCTCATAGTTTGAATATGTAATATTATGTGTCTTTTTCAGATGAGATGCGGTCAAAGGCTTGGACAAAGAATGTGACCAAAAATGCACACAGAAGCAATCTGTAATATTTTGTGTATTTTTCAGACACGATGTGGTCAAAGCCGCGATTGAAGAATGCAACCAAAAAAGGACGAAGTTTGCTTCTATAAGATTCTGTGTGTTTTGGACGTGACGTGGTTGAAGCCGTGAATGAAGACCTCGACCGAAAAAGTGCACAGAATGGTTCTGTAATATTTTTTGTCTTTTTTGGACTTGCTGCGGTCAAGGATGTAGTCGACGGTTGAGATCGAAAATGTACACAGCGCGCTCCAAAGTTTTTCAGACGCAAAGCGGTTGAAGGACCCAGTCGAGAGTTATGATCGAAAAAGTGCAGAAAGTGCAATGGCTAGTTTTCAACGGTCGGATGAGGTCGGCCAAAAGGATTGGGTCTACCAAAAGTAGAGAAATCTATAAATAGAAGGCACTCCAAGGATGGAGAACCAACGAGAAAAAGCACTGAAACTCTGCCAATTTTTGGACTCACATTCTTGCTTACAAAAAGTGTATGAACTCATCCCTCACAAAAACCTATTATTAATTGTAATTTGAGAGGTTGTTTGTAATAGTGTGTGAGCTTTGAGTTCGAAGAATTGTAATCGAACGTGAAGGGTAACACCCAAAGAATCAATTGTTGTAATGTTTAAATTGATGCCCGAGAAGTTCAATCAAGTGTAACCTGAGCTGTTGAAGTGAATACATCTTCAAGGGAGAGCCTTAAAGAATGAACGTAGGCGTGCTTTGCCGAACTGCGTTAACAATCCAGTTTCATATCCTCTAACCCTTCTCTTATTGTTCATTAATATTGTGTTAGATAAACCATTAATTGTATTAAATCATTTACGGTTAGTGAAATTGATAATCGTATGAAAAAGTTTAAAAACCTAATTCACCCCTCTCTTAGGTTATTTACGATCTTTCAATTGGTATCAGAGCAGGTTGCAAACTTTGTTGTGATTATTTGTTGAATTATTGCTTAAGAAAATCATATGGCTTCTAACATGAACAACATGAATGTAGATGGGCAATTCATCTCTAGGCCACCATTTTTTTATGGAAATAATTATGTGTATTGGAAAGCTAGAATGAGAATATACGTGCAATCTATTGCTTATGCTTTTGATGTGTCCCAAAAACCTTATCATGTGACCTTGTGCCATGAGGTCCACTTTTTATCTAACAAGTTATTGTTTGTAAGAATTACTTCATTAAGGAAACTTGAGGAGGAAACCGTGCTTAGGGAAAAATGGAAATCAACCAATATGTTCTCACGTGAAACCATGCAAACCCTAATCGGCTAGATTCACATTGTCTCGGCTTGGAGGAGCTCGCATTGGTCAAAGCTAACAAGGTCGAATAAGAGCGTTTCATTGAATTGTCCCCGTTAAACTTATTACTTTAGATGTTTTGATTGTTGGATGGCTAGTTAGGATTTATTTTTGGGAATTTTAGATCATTTTGTTGTTGTAGGAATGGAGGTGCTCGGTTCGCATGTAAACCAAGCTCTCATGCCCAATTTTTGTGGTTTCAAGGGCAAATATGTAATTTTCTTTATTGTATCATTAGAGTGGTATTTAATCATCTCTAATGAAACCTTAATGGGAGATTAGAAACCCCTTTTATCGAAATTGGATATTGCTTAGAGATTTCTCTCTAACTCTCCAAGGTGGTCTGAAGTGCTTCACAACTCCTTCACCATCATCTCCTTTGCTCTTGCGTGGCCTAGGAGGAGAGGACTCATACTACCTCTTCAAGAAACTTCATCTTGAGGTTGTCCTTGTGGTGTGGAGGTAGAAGACCATGGCAAAGCCAAGTTGGAGTGGTGCTTGTCCAAAGCATCCGAACTAGTCACCCCCTCGACCGAGTGAGGGACCCGCAGACCAATTTGGTGTTCTTCTTCTTGTTCGTCTTGATTTTCTTTAAAGGTGTTCTGTATTTCTTGATCCCCTGAAGTTGCCATTTTGTTTGTGTGAATTTGGTGAAGATATTTCTTGATTGGATTCTGAATATTAAAGTTATAAAAGGAAAGATATTGTTGCGCAAATTTGTTTTCCACAAACCATAGATCTGAGCTTCGGATTCTCTCATGCACAACTTTGTGTGTACGTGGCTTTTGAAGCTGATATTTAAGGGTGTTCATATATTGGTTATTGTATACTTGTCCTAAAATTTGGGGTCCAAAATGCTTATGCATGTCGAGTTTCATTCGTTCCAATTTTGGTAACTAGATTCTGTTTTTCTGAAAACCCTAACTCCGAGCAAGGGTTTTCCTCCACACACAACTCTGTGTGTGCGTCGTCTTTTAAACTGATTTTTATTGGTGATTTAATATAGTGTGTCTACTACTTGGTCTATAAATTTGAGGCGCAAAGGCCATATGTAGCTAGAGATCCATTCCTTTTAATTTCAGTGTCCGATTTTGAATATTGCCGATTGTCATTTTCACTCAGATTGAGTTTTGGAGTTTTGGGATCTATCATTTGGTATCAGAGCCTAAGTGGCTTATTGTGCAACTCTGTAGTTCAATTTTGTGGAAAAAATGAACAAAAGAAGTGGTGCTCAAAATGCTCTTAACAAGGACTCAATTCCGGTCACAAATCTGTCCACCGAGAAAGACCAAAAAAGGACCGATTATAGTTTGCAACACCAACTTGATGAGATTAAGGAAATGGTGCTTAAATTACAACAAAGTCAAGAGGAGCATTCTAGTGGGCATGTGAGGGGCCTTAAGACGTCTAGACCAAGGGAAAAATTCAACACATCCATCGAGTCAAGGGGCCAAAATAAAAACTTGTATGAGAGAAACCAATATGAAAGAGTTTCCGAATTTGAGAAGAAGATCTCATGGCGATAATGATGTGAAGAATGTGAAATTATCTATCCCTCCATTTAGAGGATTCAACAATGATATTGAGTTTGTCGATTGGTTGGAAAAAGTAGAGAAAATATTTGATGGTTATGAATTTTCGGATAAAGCAAAAGATAGGTTGGTTTCCTCAGAATTTATGGGCTATGCAAGATCTTGGTGGAAGCATTTGAGAGCTCAGAGGTAGCATGATGGTGAAGATGAAGTTATTATGTGGGGTATGATGAAAAAAATGATGAGAAAAAGATTTGACACCTCTAGTTCAAGGGCTAGAGACATCAATTGCTCTAAGTGCCTTGCATTTGGGCACTATGCTACAAAATGTCCAAATCAAAAGAGCATTGTACTTAAGGAATGTGCAGATTATAAGGAAGGCCAAGAGGACTCCTTGGCAGCAACTATTAAAGAAGAAGATTTAAAAGTAGAAATTATATATGCTCATGATGGTCCATTGATAACAATGGATGAAGAAAATTGTCCAGAAAAAGAAATCCTCTAAGAAACTCATAATGAGGGAGAAGAGTTAGAGGTGGAGATTTTCTCTCCTCATGAAAGTACACTTCAATAACATTTATTACCATTTAGAGGTGGAGATTTATTTAATTAACATTTATTACCCTTTTATTTATATAATCCTCCTTTTTAATTTATCCCCAATTAATCTAATAAATTTCTCAATTATCATTACATAATACCGTTATGGAAAATCAGGATATTACATTCCTCCCTTCTTATATAAATTTTTTCCTCTAAATTTGCTCAACATAATCACTTCCTTAAGTTAACAACCAAAATACTTGCTGTCAATCTTATCCTATACCTCTCAAAAGAGCTTTTGTCAATTTTTTCTCTTCTTTCATTCGCTAGGGAGTGGCAAGTTATTGCAACACTAGCTACTTTATCGCTCCAAACATATCTCTTAGACCTAGTTGGTTTTCATCCTTACTCATCTACTGCATTTTCCAAGGAGTAAATTCACCCAAACCACACTGAACTTATATCTTTAACGTTTTCATTTATCAAAATACCGCTCTTACTCTCCAAAACTCAATCTTAATTTGCGTTGTCAACAGTAGAAAACACCTTCAGTGTAACTATTTTTGGTTCCTCAAGCCAAAATTGAACTGTCTTTGACCAAATGACCACTCTCATTATCTTTAAAACACTGTTTTGAATTAACCAGACGCTTTCCGAGACGATCTCACTGCACTAAATTCCAAGTATGACTTATCATTTATCACACTCATCTTTCAAATTTATCCAAAGAAACATCACATCAATCAAAGTCATCCAACCTTATTGTGTGGGTTAAATACTTGTCACAAAATATCATCTTGAATTTCCAACCATGTCATTCTAGTCACATCTTTAGTTATCTTAATGGAATCCCACCAAAACCTCGCATCAAGAAATGACACACGTTACCTTCTCTTCATATTTTATCTTAGCATATGCAAACATGTTCAATTATTTCCTTAAATCTTCCCAGGTGTTGAAACCATTGTTTTGCTAAACTTGTCAACCGATTGATGGTCTTGAGGTTGCAACAATAATCACTCAGTGTTTCTTTATACTTGTCTTTAATTTTATTAGTCCTCAGCATTTACTAAGTTCAAACTTAATTACTCCAAAACACTCTTAATAATGTTCCTCATCATTTTCGAATCTTTCCTCAAATGAAATTTATTTGCTCACTAGTTTCTTTGTTTATAGGGAAAACGATCTTTTCCAATTTCTTTTTCCTAAGGTGGAGTAATATTGATATGTTCTCAAAATCCAACTTACTTTGAAATCCTCACATGTTCTTTTTATCCATTATAAATTTTTTCCCCATCTAATCATTTTCAATTTAGACAACCCCGTTTAATTGTTTACTAAATTTAGTTGTTGTCTTTCCATTGTTTCTTTTCTCCAATTAAAAATTTGGGTGGATTCTCTCACTTTTCTTTACCTCATAAAATTTAAGTAGTTCCAGTACTGTTTATCATTTCGCTTAATCCACAGGAAGAAAACACAGTCCAAATATAGTACTATCACATTTTCCATAGACCCACTCACTAATAAATTTTATTTTTTTTATTCTATTCCTTCATATTAGAAAATTGATTTCATATATTTATGGAGTATTAGGAATTTATTAGTGTAAGGGAGTAATTTTATTTATTTATTTATTTTCCATTCATCTAATTTACTTTTACAACCAAAATACGAAAAACACTTAAAATAATTCTATTGTGTACTTACAGTTGATGAAGTATTTCCACGTCGAAGTTTGTACTGGTAGGCGGTATACATAGCCGATTTTAAAACCCATTTACTCTGATACCAACTGTAACGACCCGATTTTTCTTTATTTTGAAAATCGTGTAAAATTTAAAACTTTTATAAAACAACTTAAATCTTCGTTAATTCTTTTATATTGATATCAGAGTTCTTTTCTTAAAATCAATCGTTAAAATCTTTTACTTAAAACCTTTTGCCCAATTTATTAGCAATAATAAATCATAGTATTTTCTTAAAATGCTTTTATAAATTAGCAACGGAATAAAATCATTTTTTCTTAAAACGCAGCAGAAGCATAAACATAGCGGAAGTATAAAATAAGATAATAATTAAACTATTTATTTAATTACAAAACTCTTTTTCACTTTTACCCCAACCAGCCACAAGATTCGCCCATGTAAATCCTTCATCAACTGCTCCTAATCTGTTTGTCTGTTTTCAAGCATATACCTACATCGCAAGACTTAAATAATGAGCCTAACGCTCAGTAAGTGATAGGAATAAAAACTACACAATGCACATGCTATGCTCTTTTCAAAACCATATGCGTTTCTGTTTTCTGTTTTCCTTTATCTTTCAGCTTTCTGTTTTCATGTCTTTGTGTTTTAGCTGGCACGTGGGGTGAGAGCAACCTCTTTAGTATCCGAACTCATCTGCACACTGGGTGAGAGCAACCTCTTTAGTTTTCGAACTCACCCACACGGATTTGTTTCCACGTGAGTGCAACCTCTTCAGTATCTGAATTCATGTAAAAATGAATCCGTTTATGTTTATTCACATTTCATTTCCGTTATTGTTTTCCTTTTCGAAACCATGCATGAAATCATTTTCGTAATCTTTGAAAACTGTGATGCATGATGCTCGTGGATACATACAACTTCTAACAGTTAATATGAAAACATAATTAAACATTCAACATGCGATTCACAGAACGTGCTATAAAAACTATAGACATGTTGAAAAACAGTAAACAACGAAACATGCTATTAACAACTGTAGACAAGCTATAAAACAGTAAACAACGAAATGTACTATTAACAACTGTAGACATGCTATAAAACAGTAAACAACGAAACATACTATTAAAATTGTAGACATGCTTAGAAGGCGGTAAACAACGAAACATGCATACCCTATTCTTCTTGCGATGAAGGGCCCGAAGACCAAAGTACATGCAGTCTGTGGCGCGTTTATCACTTTATTTTTTTCCTGTTACTACCTTCAAAATAATTAACATCTATTTTTTTAATACATTTATCGATTATGAACATTAACTTTGATACCGTTATTCCTTGTTTATTATTTAATATTACCATTTAACGACTTTCAGTTAATTTATCTTTATTAATTTTATGGCCAATAAAAGAATAATCATAATTTATACATTTTTCCCCTTAATTCACAATTATCCAATTTATACATAATTCGCAGTATAATTTCTTCAATCGCATCCAAATATTCTATCCTTAATTAATTCACCCAATCAATAGTTACCAAATGGTCATTTTTCATTAACCGAGTACAATCTATATTCTCCATCTTCCAAATCCGCAAACACCAATTTAGCAAAATATTATGTCCAAACCGTTAACAGCGCAATAACTATAACAGAGAACAATATCCATCAACAGATAAATCATTTTTCCATAAAATAATTCACAAAGAAACCAAATCCAATAACCGTGTCAAACACCCATATACCTTTTATCCATTTAGAGCAAACCATATATTCCAACTTAATAGCTTATTCTACTTAACAATAACCAATAGAAACTTAACCCAACAGAATGTAACCATCGAAGAAGCAATTCACTTTCACACTTAACAGCATCAAACAACATCATTTAAACCATCAGAGTCTTGAGCTAAACCAAACAACATAGAGAGCACATAACCATAATATACTTCAAAATCCATTTATCTTCTACTTATCACAGATAACATGAAGTCTTCGACCATAGCACAAACCCATCATCTAAGACATTCATGAAGTCCAACAATTATACAAGAAAAAGTTTCAATACCTGAAGACTATAGGAACCCGAGAGCAGGAGAGGCTTCACCACATCTTCTTCTTGGCCTTCAATCACTAGAGAGAGCCCTTTGTCTCTCTCACCTTCTTATTCTTTCCCAGCCAAAGACAGCACCAAAAGACAGGGAATTTATTTCCCAGCTTCCTCAGAAGGACCCGCGTCCATTCCCCCTTACATCCACAGCTATCTTGGCGACAAAGAGCAGTGGCAGTCATAAGGCGTGGAATAATTGTAGGAAATAATTGGGGAATACGCCAAAATATTTGATGAAGAACTGTCGACAGAACTCAATTCGCAAATCAGGTTAACAACAGAACCACCAGGCAGCAAGCCATCCACTGAAGCCTAACTGCAATCCGAGCAAAATCCCCTTGCCGATCTCAATCTCTGCCTTTGCTGTTCCTTCATCAATCAAATTCGCATATGTAATATCACAAATCACTAGCAACGGAGTTAAACTGAGAGTTTACCTCACTTCACTGTACATGGGAGAAATCGACCCGTAGCCCGAGCATTCTGCAACCCGCGCCATGGCAGCACACATTGTACAATCGAAACAATGGAGATTTCCTTAAACCGAAATGCTTACTTCGGTCAGTTGCAGAGAATACCGTAGCTTGCGCACACGATTTGTCCAATCCCACAGCCCTAGCCCCCAAAAACTAGTCGCTCCCCAAACCATGACTAGCAGCCTGCATGATCGCCAGACCACCCTCATCGTCGTCGTCGTCGTCTGACTCCAGCTCCACGCCACATGTCGTCTCTCCCATCGCCCGATTCCCTAGCGTCCCCCTTTCTCCCTCTCGGTTCTCTCTCTCTCCCCTGTCTTCCTTCTTCAGAAATCAACCCGCGGGTTTTCCTCAAAACAAATGGCCATGCTATTTGTTTTCTTTCCCCAAACAAAACCAAACCAATTAAAACCGACAAGACCGAACCGATCCTACTCCCCCATCCTTCCTTTTTAATTTTCCCTTTTATTTCTTAATTCCAATTACATTAATTTTAATTAACATTTATTACCCTTTTATTTAAATATTCCCCTTTTTTAATCTATCCTCGATTAATCTAATAAATTTCTCAATTATCTTTACTTAATCTCGTTATGGAAAATCAGGATATTACATGGCAACCAAAGGTGACAGCCATTCTAGAGGCCTGAGATCTCAAGGTCCTCAAGATGCAAGAACTCATTGGCTCTCTCATGAAACATGGATTACAATGAGAGCCAATGAGAAGGAGAAACTCAAAAAGAGAAAGAACTTCCCAAGAAGAAATCCATTGCCCTCAAGGCCATAACAAGTAAGAAACAAGAATCCGAGGAGGAAGAAGAGGATGACGAGATTGCATTCCTCTCTTTGAAAATCAGCAAACTCCTTCAACAGAGGAAGTGGCAAGGCAAAAGAAAATTCAAAGGAGAAAGGCCACAAAATGATAAGGAGTTTACTTGCTATGTGTGTGGAAAACCCGGGCATGTCAAAGCCGATTGTACACAAGGAAAGAAACAATGAAAGGATTCAAAAGGAAGGATCTAAAGGCAACATGAGATGATAGTGAAGAAGAGATATAATCCGAGGGCGAAGAGGTAGCCAACATGTGCTTCATGGCCAAGGAGGATAAGGTACACAAATCTCCTTTTTATAATGACTATAATGATGATAATGATGACATGGTTGATGAGTTTGATGAATTGCTTGAGAAATTTAACTTGCTTAAAGCTAAGTATAAGAAATTGAAAAAGAAAATTGATTGTGTTGTGAAAAAACATGTTAATGTAGTTCAATCATTTGAAAATGAAATTAGTGATTTGAAAACTAAAAATGATGAATTGAATGTGTATGTCAAATCACTTGAGAATGAGATTAGCATATTGAAGGTTAAAAATGTTGATTTGAATAAAGTTATGCTTAATTTCACTAGTGCTAGTAAGAATTTGAATATGCTCCTAGGGAAACAAAGGGTAACGTTTGACAAATTTGGGTTGGGATATCAACCCCTTCAAAAGAAAAAGAGCTATAAAAATTTATTTGTTAAAACGTCTACATGTTACACTTGTAAAGAAATTGGTCATAAATCATTTTATTGTCCTTCAAGAGTTATTAGAAATAGAAATGTTGATAAATTTGTTTAGGTTCTAAAAGGAACCAAGTTTAACCCCGAAGGACCCAAAAAGATTTGGGTACGTAAAAAGTCAACATGACTTGTGATTGTAGGTTGAAGGTTCTCCTGCAAAGGATGAGTGGTAGTTGGACAGTGGATGTTCAAGACATATGACGAGAGACTTCTCCAAGTTTATGTTCATCAAGGACAAGAAAGGAAGCATTACGTTTTGAGGTAACCAAAAGGGAAAAATTATTGGGATTGGTAACATAGGTAACCTTTCTAATCCCATAATTGAAGATGTGTTATTAGTGGATGACTTGAAACATAATTTGTTGAATATTAGTCAATTATGTGATAAAGGGTATAAAGTTATTTTTTAGGCTAAGTCTTGCAAGATTATTGATGGTTCAAATGGAAAAATCTTGTTTATGGGATATAGACTTGATAATATTTATGCAATTGATTTGAATAGCGTATCATGTAATAATGAAAAGTGTTTTAGTGCTAATGATTCTAATAATTCTTGGACTTGGCATAGAAGATTAGGACATGTAGAAATAGATACCCTAGCTAGGATTTTGAAAAACAATCTAGTTAGGTGTTTTCCTAGAATGTTGTTTGAAAACGATAGAGTTTGTGTTGCTTGTTAAAAAGGAAAGCAAACTAAGAGCTCTTTCTTTTCCAAACAATATATCTTTACATCTAAACCTCTCCAATTACTACACATGGATCTTTTTGGTCCATCTAAGGTTTCAAGCTTAGGGGGAAAACATTATGCATATGTGATTGTGGATGATTTTTCATGATATACATGGGTTTTCTTCTTGAGAACAAGGGGCGAAATCCTTGAAGTATTCTCCAGTTTTAGGAAGAAAATTCAAAATGAGAAGGAGATCACCATTGTCACAATTAAGAGTGATTATGGTGGTGAATTTGAAAATGATCAATTCGATGCTCTTTGTCAAAAATATGGCATTGAACACAATTTCTCTTTCCCTAGAACCCTTCAACAAAATGGAGTTGTTGAGAGGAAAAATCATTCTCTCCAAGAACTAGCACGAATTATGCTTAATAAGAATGATCTTCCCAAATACTTTTGGGCAGAAGCCATCGCTACGGCATGCTATATTCTTAATCGTGTTTCAATCCATCCTACATTAGAAAAGACTCCTTACGAACTTTGAAATTGTAGGACTCCCAATGTTAGCTATTTCAAAGCCTTTGGATGCAAGTGTTTCATTCTTAACACCAAAGACAATCTAAGAAAATTAGATTCTAAGACGGATATAAAAATCTTTCTTGGATACTCCTCCCCTAGCAAAGCTTATAGGACAACAAAAGAATGTTAGTGGTAGAAGAATCCATGCATGTTACTTTTGACGAATCTATTGCTACCCCTAGTGTTGAGAATCCTATGATCGACTTAGAGAATGATCTAGAAAATCTTAGTACAGGAGAAAAAGGGAAGGAGATTCTTGAAAGTCCTCCTTAAGAATCTCAAGACCAATTTTTAGAGGGAACATCAAATGTTGATAATCATGATGACTTGCCAAAGGATTGGAGGTATGCAAAAAGTCATCCAATTGTTGATATTCTAGGTGATCCCAAACTAGGAGACAAAACTAGGTTCTCCCTTAGAAACATGTGTGCCCAATATGACATTCATTTCACAAGTAGAGCCTAAGAATTTCGAGGAAGCCGAATTTGATGAAAATTAGTTATTGGCCAAGCAAGAGGAATTGAACCAATTTGAAAAGAACAATGTTTGGGAACTTGTTCCAAGACCAAAGAATCATTCAATCATAGGAATAAAATGGGTATTTAAAAATAAGTTCGACGAAAGTGGAATTGTTGTTAGGAATAAGGCGAGACTTGTTGCAAAAGGGTATAATCAAGAAGAAGGAATTGACTTTGAGGAAACTTTTGCACCGGTTGCTTATTTAGAGTCTATTCGTATGCTTTTTGCTTTTGCTTGCTACAAGAATTTTACTCTTTATCAAATGGATGTAAAGAGTACTTTTCTTAATGGATTTATTATGGAAGAATTTTATGTTGAGCAACCATTAGGGTTTGAAGTTTATGATAAACTTGATCATGTGTACAAACTTCATAAAGCCCTATGTGGCCTCAAGCAAGCACCAAGAGCTTGGTACAATCGATTAAGCAAATTCTTAAAAGAAAGATATTTCACATTAGGAAAAGTTGATTCTACCTTGTTCATTAAGCACAATGATCAAGATATTATGATTGTGCAAATCTATGTAGATGACATTATTTTGTGTTCTACCAATGAAACACTTAGCATAGAATTTGCAGATTTAATGCAAAGTGAATTTGAGATGAGTATGATGGGCAAATTGAAATTCTTTCTTGGTTTGCAAATTAGTCAATTCCAAGATGAGATTTTCTTGAATCAAGAAAAATATGTCAAAGAGCTCATTAAAAGATTTGGTATGGACACTTCAAAACCTTCAAAAACTCCTATGAGCACATCCACAAAATTGGACAAAGATGAAAATGGAAAAGATGTGGATATAAAAAAATATTGTGGCATGATTGGATCACTCCTATATTTAACTGCCAGTAGGCCCAATATTCTCCTTAGTGTGTGCTTATGTGCTAGGTTTCAATCCTCTCCTAAAGAGTTACACTTAAATGCCCTTAAGAGAATTCTCAAATATTTAAGTGGGACAAGTAGTCTTGGATTGTGGTATCTCAAGGGTGTATCTTTCGATTTAGTGGGGTATACCGATTCCGACTATGCGGGAAGTCTAGTTGACAGGAAGAGCACAAGTGGAACGTGTCAATTTCTTGGAGAATCTCTAATTTGTTGGTTCTTTAAGAAACAAAATTTGGTTGCACTTTCTATAGCCAAAAGTGAATATATTGCAGCCGAAAGTTGTTGTGCTCAATTGCTTTGGATGAAACAAACTTTGGAAGATTTCAATTAAGTGCAACAACATAAGTGCAATTAATATTTCTAAGAATCCAATTCTTCATTCACAGACAAAACACGTTGAGATTCGACATCATTTTATTCGTGATCATGTGTCTAAAGGTGACACTGCACTCGAATTCGTTGAATACCAAAAATCAATTAGTGGATATATTCAGTAAGCCTCTAAACGAGAAAACATTTTGTGGTATTTGAATTCGTTTAGGTTTAATGTTTCTTGATTAATTTTCATGAGACTCTCATAAGTTTTTAAGTTAATTCGATTCCATTAGATCGATTTGGTGTTAGGAAATTTGATGTATAAGATTGGATTAAGCTTTTGTTGAAAAACTTTGCGGATAACAATTTCGAATCTGTCAATTTTTTTAACCTTTTTCGGTCGACGTAATGTTTTCATTAGACCGAATCACTTTTTAAAATAGGCTGACATAACCTTAATCAGTTAAACTGAAAATTGAACTCTCATTCCCTCTACGGGGATTTCCTGTGAATCCCGTCGTCTCTCCTCACGATTTCGCTCAGCTTCTTGATCTTCTACGATTGTTTCTCACTCTCATCAGCTTTTAGATCATTTCCAACGCCGATTACTCTGTTTTCTTCTTAATAGCAAACTGTTTGTCTCAAAAATAGAATTCCTCTATGAATCCAAGTAGTCCAATCATTCCTTCAGTCAATCGTTCTAGATTGTTCACCAATAATAGCTATAGAATGAGATATGAAGAAGAATTTAAGGATCATTTGTTGATTTTGTCGAGAAAAATTTCGTCTACGGGTTTGTCGAGCTTGAACTTAGAAGATAAGTATTCTCAACTGGGATTGTATAAATTGTTTGCATTAGATGGTTCGTATATTGAAAAGAACATTAGGATGATTTATGCAAATGCTTCGTAATCGTCGGACCCGATTAAGTTTAAAAGTTTTCTCTACAGAAAAGAGATTAAGATCACTCTGTAATTAATCAACCAATTTTTGGAGTTCGAAGAAGGTAACCATTGTGAACTGTATTACAATGGGAATGTCGAACCGAACTTCCACAACACTGAGCTTGGTGATTGATTTTTAGAGCAAATTCTAAGGGATCCAAGAGGGAACTTCACGTTGAGCCTTAAGGCAAAGGATCTCAACATTCGTGCATGTGTGATTCATCACATGTTGACATACAATGTGCTTCCATGTGATGGTCATTAGGACCATGTTAGTTACATGGATTTGTACATTTTGCAGCGCCTCTACAACAGAACTCCAGTAAAAGTTGGATATTTGATTTTGTTCGAAATGGTTGAGGCTGCACATAGCATCACGAAGTTCTTATCGTTCAGCATTCTACTTTCCAATATTTTTAGGATGATGGATGTTCCGTTTCCCTCCACTGAGCCATCCATGTCCATAAGAGTATGGACATATACTCAATTAAAACCTTTGTTCGGATGGGATTTATCTTGGGTAGTGACGGCCAATGGATTTTGAAATCGTCACACGTTGCTTTCGCCTTAGCTGAAGATGCTTAGCATTATGATGATGCCGAGGCAGCTTGCTCACCCTCCCGTCCTCCACACAGCCTGGCTCTTCATATCATCCAACTCCATCATGGCGTGAACCTTATGCTTCTACCTTCGAGATTTCTAGGATTCAAGAAACATTAAATTGGCAATCTGAGTATATGATGCAAATGATGAACCGTTTTGAGACCTTGGAAGTTCATTTTTCAGCTAGGTTTGACACATTGGATAGGCGTGTTGATGACATCTCTCGCGGCATTTGGACCACCATTCCTTCTTCTCCTTCAGCTCATGACATCCCGTCATCCTTGGCCCCACCTGCTCCCTCCATCGATGACATGGACATTCACGATGTTTAGATTCTTGTTTTTTAGTTTTACCTTATATTTCCACTTCTTATCCTAAGTTGTAATGGTTGTTTGTAGTTGAACTTTTCTCTTTAAGTTGTAATGGTTATTTGAATATGAACTTGTAATTTTAGGTTGTGATGGTGTATTTCTATTTGAACATTGCACTTGAACTCTTATTTTACGGTGGATGTATGGTTGTATAACTCGCTCATGCTTTATTTTCTTGTTGGATGGATGTATGATTTCATATATTGGATATAATTTTGTGCTTGGTTTTGAATGTTTGGATTAATTTGTTCTATTGATTGGTTGATAATGCTTTTGGGGGAGCTTTAAACCAAACGTTACCATGCTGATTTTTTAAAAACTCTATATAGTTCTCTTTGGCAATTACTAAGGGAGAGACTTGTATTTTGACGAACTTCTCTTCTATGTTTATTCCTTTTTTATTGAGACAAAAATGGGGAGAATTTGGTATAAGTTAAAGCATGTTTTTGTATGAAAAGAACATCAGAAAACTATTGCATACATTGAGGGAGAGAAATCAAATGTTGCAATAAAATTATAAACATGCTTTGACTAAAGAATAAATAACTTAACATATTTTGTCATCATCAAATAGGGGGAGATTTTTAGCCTAAATGTGTTAGGCGTATTTATTTTGATGCTGATTAATATTAATGATGTTAATAAGTTGTTTATTTGGTGAATTTATTTTGCACGCAAATATTATGATTATATTGAAAATACCCTTAATGAGGGTATTAATATTGTCTAACAAGTTTGTCTAAGTCCATATAGTGAGCATATATCATTGTGAGACTTAGAGAATCCGAGATATGCAAATCAAAAGTGAAGTATTTCATTCTAGCAGTTTTCGGACGCACCACGGTCTTAGGTGCGATCGAGGGTTCCATCCAAAAAAGGGTACAGATTACTCAAGAAGTTTTCGGATATGACGAGGTTGTAGTTACGGTTGAAGACCTCGACCAAAAAAGCTCACAGTTTGAATATGTAATATTTTGTGTCTTTTTCGAAAGAGATGCGGTCGAAGACCCGGGCGACGAATGCGGCCGAAAATGTACACAGAAGCAATCTGTAAAATTTTGTGTATTTTTCGGATGCAATGTAGTAGAAGTCGCAATTGAAGAATGCGACCTAAAAAGAACAAAGTTTGCTTTTGTAGGATTCTGTGTGTTTTTTGGATGTGACGCAATTGAAGCCGCGGATGAAGACCTTGACCAAAAAAGTGCACATAATGGTTCTGTAATATTTTATTTAATTATTAGACGTGCTACGGTCAAGGATGCAGTCGACGATTGCGACCGAAAATGTACACAAAGTACTCTGAAGTTTTTCGGACAAAAAGCGGTCAAAGGACCGGTCAAGAGTTGCGATAAAAAAAGTGCAGAAAAGTGCAACGGCTTGTTTTCAACGGTCGAGATGAGGTTGACCAAAAAGATTAGGTTGATCAAAATTAGAGGAATCTATAAATAGAAGGCACTTCGAGGATGGAGTAATCAACGAGAAAGAGCGGCAAAACTCTGCCCATTTTTTGACTCACATTCTAGTTTACAAAAAGTGTACGAAACTCAACCCTCACAAAAGCCTATTATTAATTGTGATTTGAGTGGTTGTTTGTAAAGTGTGTGAGATTTTATTTCAAAGAATTGTAATCGAACGTGAAGGGTAACACCCTAAGAATCAATTGTTGTAATGGTTAGATTGACACCCGAGAAGTTCAATCAAATGCAATCCGAGCGGTTGAAGTGAATACATCTTCAAGGGAGAGCCTTGAAGTGCGGACGTACGCGTGCTTTGCCGAACTGCGTTAACAATCCAGTTTCGTATCCTCTATCCTTTCACTTATTGTTCATTAATATTGTGTTAGATAAACCATTAATTATATCAAATCATTTATGATTAGTGAAATTGTTAATCGCACGAAAAAGTTTAAAAACCTAATGCACCCCCCTCTTAGGTTATTTACAATATTTCAATCCCTCCGTTCAAAAATATCTCCTTTGACCTCTCTAGTCCTCAGTCAAGTGATTCTCGGCACTCCACAGCTTCAATTCTGCTCAACAACTAAAACTTTGATTTCGTTCGAACTCCAGTCCTAGGGCTAAATTTCTTTTCTCAAGTGATAGTCTTCACCTCATGGTATCAAGAATTACTGGAAAAAGGAAAATGATTGTGTCAAAAGGCAGCTCTTCTAGACCTTCACCTTCGATTGAGCATCCTAACATGCCTTTTTTGGACACTAACTGCAAAAATTTAAATGAAGAGAATTTGAAAAATAGCCACTTGATTCCTGCAAGAAAAGTCTCATTTTTTGGTCTTTCAAGTTTGAATTTGGAAAATATGTACAAAGGTATGAGATTATATAAGTTATTTTGTTTAGATGATCCATTTTTTGAGAAAGCTATACGTTTATTTTATGCTAATCTAGCATATTCTTCTCGACCGTTAAAATTGAAAAGCTATGTGTATGGGAAGGAACTTACTTTGACAGCCCACGACATGAATGTGATGTTGGATTTTGAGTTGGGGGATGATGCAGAAGATTATTACAATACCTTTAAGGATCTTAAATTTATCAGTCGTGATCAAGGAATTGAGTTCCTTCAACATGTTCTTAAAGACCCAAATGTTAAAGTATTTTTCAAGCTCAAAGCAAATGATCTAAATGGACAAGCTTGAGTTATTGATCACAACCTCACGTACAACTTTTCACCTAAGGATGGTCCGTGAGTTGCATGGATTTATATGTGCTAGAAAAGATGTTAGCTAGGACTCGTTTTAATTTCAGGCATATTATTATACATCTAATGATAGAGGTTGCAGAGTGTAAAACCCATGAAATTTTAAATAATAAATTTCACGTGTAAATTTTTCACGTAATAATCGGTCAAGGCGTTGAAAGACTGACCCAATTCATCGTGTAGCAGGCATGTGTGAATTTTGATCAAAAGGTCAAATTCGGTGAAACTAGGTATTTTAGAGTGGTAAATTAAGTGAAGAAATAAACTTGATAAATTAATTAGTCAAAGGTCATTGTCGGTTTGCCTTTGGAACGAAAGTAATTGAGATCAGAAATTGGATTGGAGTAATTTGATTTATAAATATATTTAAATTATACTTTTTTATTAAATTAAATTAAATAAAAGAAAGGGGAAGAGAAGAAGAGAGACATTCTCTCTTCTCTCAGTCGACGATGAATGCACGCGAGAGGAGACGACGGAGGAGAAATCGACCATTTGATGAAATTGACAGAGAGAAAACATTTACAATGTCGAGGGGAGTGACATTTGTGAAGGAGATGCGTCTCTGGCAAAAACGGTGCGTCTTCGGCGAAGAAATCACACCAGAGATGAATTTGGTCGACCAAAAATTGACCAGTCGATCAGTTTGTCAACAACTGATCGACCGAGAATTTTATAGTCGATCGACTGAGAACAGTGGTCGATCGACCTAAATTGAACTAATCGACCGTAGATTGACCAAAGTTGGAAATTGGTCGACTGACCAGTCGACCAGAAATGAGCTGATCGACCGAAAGTTCGGTAGATTGCCCTGGAACTCTTCCGAGTCGACCCCGCTATAGAGACACACATATAATTGAGTTGTTTACACCTTGGTTTAGTTCTTAGTTGTGGTATAGGACCCTTCCACCCATTCTTTGAGTACCATTGACGAGAATTCTTATCTTTTAATATGTTTTAGGCTCGAACGAGTTCGAGGACTTCGAGCAGGTACCTGAGATTGTTGCTCCTTCAGATAACAGGATAGATCGCCATCAAGGTAGGGTTTTATACTTAGTTGCACTACATTTGCATGTCATGGTTTTAAAAATAATTATTTTGTAGGTTTCCCACATATGCAAAACCGACAATGATTGTTCAACAACACGTTAGATTTTATATACATATGTATGATAGTTTTACACGTTTACTTTTGTGCATGAATTTTTATGTCATGTTGTGGATTTTGATTTGGGGGTGATGGATCCTCGTGATACTTTGGATGGTTTCGGTGTCAAAGTATCGCAAGGCTATCCCTGGTACATCTCTTACTACGTGGAGATGGTTGATTATGTGTTGTGTGAAAGATGGGATTAGAAAGGTGATGACGCTTTCTTGGGTTTCGAATCTGTAAACCTGATCAGGGTGTTTGTGATACGGGTTATGTTGTTGAAGAGCTTGCTCGCCAGCAACTCGAGTGACGTGCCGATTCTTCAGATTGCTGTCATTTGTTTTCCTCAAGGCTCATAAGGTGCTACCCAGAAATAGTCGACGCCTTTCTATTTGATTGATCTGAGGAGTCCCTGAGTGTTTCTCCACTTTCACTGACAATGGTTTTTAGAATAAAATACGACGAAAGTATTTTGACTTATAGTTGTCTATGTATACAATCATGTTTTATGGATGTCTCGTCGGGAGCCTTTGAGGCTGGTTTTCTCTAAAAGATAAGAGGATTTGAAATTTTTTGGGAAACATGCATGATTTTACCAAATTTGATGGTTTTGACGAAAAGAGTAAAATAAATTTTACATGCGCCTTGCATTTAGTATAAGTTTACTATTGAGTTAGTCACTCACCCTAATGACCCCTTCCCTCCAAGTAAAGAAAAGAGTAGCTAAACTTGTGCCGGATCAGGTTGAAGACTTTGCTTTTATTTCTCTTTCATTTCCTTTAGTCGTACTGTTATTTCTTGGTAAGCACATTGTTGGATGATTGTAATTTACTTAATTTGGTTTATGGGTATTTTGGATTGTATGCATAGTTTAATTTGGATTTAGTTTATAATTATTACTATTTACTCTTGCAATCACTATGTGGGTCGTGGCCCATCACAAGTGGGCCACGAATGAGAATTTTATATAAGTCTTCCGCTAAATCTAACAAGCTTTGGGCTGAGCGATCAGGTCCTCTCCGAGGAATGGGTCGTTTGGCCTCACATTTTTATCTGGTCCGCCTCCAGGTCATGACACAAGGAGTGTGTCAAAATTCCTTCCATTCAATCTCCTTCTGACCAACCTGTTTTGAGCAAATGGTGTTGTAATTCCTTCTTATGAGCTATCTCTACCAGTAATAAGTGTTGACATTTACACTATTCATTCTCTTGCTCGTATGGGGATTGTGCAAGATGATGAGGGGCATTGGATCTTTAAATTGTCTCGAGGCACATCTACTTCTTCAGCTCAGCCTGAGATTCCTATTTCTGCTGAAGACATTTTTATGCCTAATTTTCCATCCTCGTCACTTACTGCTCCCCTAGCTCCAACATCCTCTTCGGGTGGTCTGTCTCATTTTCAAGAGAAGATTGACATGGTGACAGCTTATTTGATGTCCTTCCAAGTCAAATTTTATTCGAGATTTGATGCCTTTGATAGGTGTTTTGACGAGCTTAGCCAGACAAATTGTGCTAGCGTGTTCACGAAGTCAATTCCAACATCTACCAATATTCCTCCATCATCATATGCTCCTCCTCCTCCAGATTTTTAGTTGTTGTATATTTAGCTGTTTTTTGATGAACATTTTAGACATATTTATACTTAACTCTTATTGCTGATCTTGAATAGATATTGTGTGCTTTGATGAATGTCTTTACTTTTGTGTTATTTTTGCTTTAGAAATATTTATTGTTGAGAATTTTTTGTTTAGATACCTTCTGTCTATTTGGATATCATTGAAAACTTTACTTTTGATTGTTTTTTATAATGCCAAAGGGAGAGATACTAAAACAAGGAAAACTCTGGTGAAATCTTCATTTTTTTAAAAAAAGAGAGAAAAAAACTATGATATATTAAGAAGGAGAAAAAGAAATTATGCACATACTTAAGGGGAGATGTAAACAACTTATAATATATTATCATCATCTAAAAGGGGGAGATTGTTAGCTTAATAAAAATTAAGCTTATTTGTTTTGATCATGTGTAATTAAATTATTTCTAAGTTGTTCATAAATTATAAATATGATTTCAATTGGTTATATTATTAATCTTCCTTGAAAATACCCTCTAATATGGGTATTTAAGAGTGGTAATATATTTCTTGGAGTCCTTGTAGTTAATATCTTAAATTTTTGGGACACACAAACTTTAATTCAAGCAAAACATGAAGTGATGGTCGACCAAGGCAGAGTGGCGGTTGACCAGAATAATTACAGAGAGCAAGAGTTTTTTTGGAGATCAATGAAAGTAGTCGACTAGTGAAGAAATTCGGTCGACTGGAATTTTTACAGAGTGTGCTGAATTTTCAATTGGTGAAAGTGATCAACCTGGAGTTGAAGCGATCGACCAGAAATGCTATAAGAGCAAACTTTGTTTTCGGAGTGCAGATTGCGGTCGACCAGGAAGAATCGTGTTTGAATGAAAAAATGATTGAGTGAAATTGTTTTTCTGAATCATGTCGAAGCAATCAATCGGAGAGAGCATAAGTCGACTAGTGCTATAGACCTAAACAAAAATTATTCGACCGAATGTACACGGGAAACTTGTAATAGTCATGAAGTGATTGACTGATATGATCGGGTGGTCGATTGACCAGCAGTTTTATTGAAAAAACTATAAATAGAAGCACTTGCCAATTGGAAGAGAACAAGAAGAGAAATCATACCTAATCAACTTAACTTTCAATATTTCTCTTATACTTTTGAGTGCTTAGCTAACTCTCTCGTTCCTTAACTTGAGATTATACTCTTGTAAGAGTTTATACATTTGAGATTGTATTCCATTTTTCAAACTTATTAGACTCACATGAATTGAAAATGTCTAAATAGTGATGGTGATAGATATACCATAATAGAATAAGTGATCCATAGAATGTGAAATCATATTGGAAAGTAGAAAGAAATTATAGAATAAGTATTCTATAGAGATTGGTGGTACATATTGGCAAAAGCACATGAGGTTTGTGTTGAAAGTATTAATAATTAAATACGTATGAGAATTAGATTGTGCACAAAGAGAAATTGCACATGAAAATTGAGAAATGTAGACTATGATTATCTAAATCATAGGCCTAAGTAGTTATACATATGCACTAAACACTTCTTATATAAAGAAGTGTATCATATAGTTAGGATATTAATTAAAAATATCTAACGATCTAGATAAAATATAGATTCTAGAATGTGTGATCATGAGAGTTGACCAAAAGTTATATGTTGGGAGTTAAAGACGTGAGGACTAATCATGTTGGGCTTAGTATATGGTTAGTTGTGATATTTGTATGGTTTATTGGATCCTTAGCTGAAAAAGCTCATAGTTCTATTTTATGATGTTTTTTATTTTATGATATTTTTCAGGAACAGGTGGTAGTAGCTCAAGGTAAAAAAATGTAAAAACCTATTGGATATCAGAGTTTGCACTACATAAGCTCAAAGTGTGAGTTTGGGTTCATATTTATAAAATAAATTTTGAGAGTTTTATAAATAAATAATGGTGTACAATTTTCCTTTTTGAGTGGATTTTATTTTTATGGCCCAAATTGGGCAAGCACATGTGCATGTGATTGGTGAGTTTCTGCTACGTGTTGTGAGTTGTATGATCATTCTCCGGGTGGAGAATCCAATTCACAGTGTGGTTCTCGAGGGGATCGGGGACCAAGTCATGATACACCGTCTCAGCAGTCTGTTATACAATCTTTAGATCGAGTAGCTTTGCCTCTCCCACTTTGTCCCAGTATAGCATGAATCTACATTTTATTTGTAACACCCCGATAATGCTTTTCCCATATACGCGATGTAATCAATCGTTAGGATAATTAATATATTACATTGTGTATCTATACGTGTTAAATTGTGATGTATTTATGGAGAAAATATTATGGGATGAAAACTAAGTAGGAAAATATGAAGGAAAAACTAGATTATGGAGATTTGGACGCATGCGGACGACATGGGGATGAGATATTTCATCCGCATATGCATTGAATGTCACCCCTGTGCCTTGGGATGACTCAGGACTCAGTTTTGTGTCCTAATTTCGCCTATGTCGTGAAGTTTTAGACGAGCCCAGATGAATGCGGATGTGGGCGGAGGCTGAAGATTTGAATCTGTCCAATTCCTGGACAGTTTCGGACACATGCAGATGTTGCATCTGGATGACTTCCTTCATTCGAATGACGAATTCAGATGGTTGCGGATGAAGGCGTCTGAATCTGTCTAATTACTGGACACTTTCGGACGATTGTGGACACGAGATGCAGATGCCTTTCTGCATCCAAATGACAGATTCAGACGAATGCGGATGAAAGTGAGGACGCCATCCTTCGTCCGAAAGTGCATTCTATCAGGAAGAATAGTATTTTTTGAACACATGTGGACAAGGCTAGGACAAATCCTCGTGTCTGAAACATCTCAAAACTACGAAAGTTAGGGTTTAAAATAATAGATTCTTGTCGTTTTGCAATTAAAATCCCACTAAGCAGACAATGGAGACATGAAGTCGATGAAGCCCACGCCTGGACCACTCCCCTCACCATGTCGACCAAGTCCCTCCCTTGCCATTAGTTATACGTGTGTTCCCACTCTGCGATGTAAGCCATCCCTTCTCTACATTCTTCCCAGTCCAGCTCTTCTCCGCTGCGAGTTAGTGGGAGCGAGAGAGTTCCCGCGAGAGAGAAAAATTGCCTAGTGTGAATGAAAGTCCCCTATGAGTTAAGTGTGTTCTGTGAGTTCTCTGTGAACTCGTGGGTGTTCGTGGGAAAAGCAAGGAGCAAGCTGTGGAGTTGATGTTCGTGAGTTGAGTTCGTGAATGAGGGTAAGGAATTGGGTAGAGTCTTGGCCAGTGGAGGCCCTACCCACAAGTAGTATGCGTGAGTAGTGTCGATTTCCTTGGTTGATATACTGTTGTTATTTCCTTTGTTGATAACTACTGTTAGTTTCCTGCAATTTTCTTTACCACAATTCTATAAATTCCTTTACTTCAATTTTAGGTTGTGGATGTTTACTACTTGAATGATAATTATGATGTTAAGCTCTGTAGTTGTAAAGAATGATGAACGAAGGCCCCTACGTTATGCTAAGTAGGAACTAGCTATGAGCTATGAATTTCATTGAAGATGATTCTATTTACTGTAAATTCTTGTTTTTGTTTTACTTGCTGTAATATTTGGTTAATACTGAGTATGTCTAATTAACTAAAATAACATTGTAACAATAACTTTAACCTGAGCATATAATTAACTAGAATAAACAATTATCCTTAACTAATTAGAATATTAATTGTAGCAATAATCCCTTAATCGTAGCAATGACCCTACATCGAGCATGTTAAATTACTAGGGTAATAATTGAACATACATTCCTAGTATTCGATGCATATGTGGTTCTTGTCATTCCTTAATCCAAGCATGTTTAATTAACGGGGTTAATAATTGTACAATGAACTGGTTTATCTAAGCATGTTTAACTAATTAACTAGTTGTTAACTAATTTCTCTAATTATGTTTAACTAATCAGAGCATAACCAATTAACTAGTTGTTAACTAATTAATTGGAGTGTGTTTAATTAATTACAACAACCTTAATAACCTTTGTTAGTGTACTTAGTTAGTCTGAACATAACTATCCTGTTGATTGAGCATATGTAGTTAACTAGGTTAATATTCTGTAATGATGACCATGCTTTACTTATAATTGATTCATGTACTTAGTTAGTATCAATTTATCAAGCACGTTTATATTAAGTATGTTCCTTGAACTAATTAATAATGAACTATTTCTTAAGCATGGTTCTGTTGTTTTCTTAAGCATGTTGTGTGAACATGTTTCCATTTAATTAACTAAGTTTGAGCATGTTTAGTTAATCGCAATTATTAATATGTTTACTTTACCGTTTCCTTGTTGCTATGCTTTGAAATTTTGTATTCCATTCGCGATTTCAATTCAATATTCCAATTTGTTCTCTGTTATGTGCTTTTCAATTATATGCTTTCATTATATTCGCTGTTCAATATAGTTATTCATTTTATTTACTGTCATTCCTTTATATGCGTTTTCAATTCCTATCATTCAATTATATGCGCTTATCAATTATCATTACTTCTTTTATATGCGTTATTCAATTATTGCTATCTTTCTTTTATAATTTATCATCATGTATCATGCTAATAGAAACAAATAGGAAGTATCACTTTTGGGGTGGTACTCATATGCATGTGAGGAAAATGTTAAATAAAATGAATGATGGGAAGTTGGGGGGCCGATGGGTAGTTCAGATCTAGCCTGGCATCTAGGCTACACCCTTACCTAGTCGGGAACAGAACTAGTTGCACCCAGGAGGTTAGAAACCGATCAAACTATACCATTCCATATGGGTCCTTCAATCTTCCGCTCGACGTACGAGTAAAGAACCAACGAACGTAATGAAAAGATTGGTTTGGGGCGGTACCCATTCCAAAAGAACTAAAGAGAGGCATAAGCATATTGCATAAACCCAATTCCTTACTGGGCCTTTAGGCTCATGTCTTATGTAACGACCCGATTTTTTGTAACCTTAAAAAATGCGTTAAAATTTGAAACTTTGATAAAACAATATCATAGTGCCAAACCAGACCATTAAAACCCTTTTTCTTCTACCCACTACGAAGCTATTATAAAATCATTGAGGAAGCGTTGTAAAATCTTTTATGAGAACATAGTGGGTTTAGCAAAACATAGCAGAAGAGTTACCAAAAATCATCTATTTAAAACATAGCGAAAGCGTAAATAATTCGTTTAAGGAAGAAATAGTAAACAAATAAATACTGCGTTTGGGAAATGAAAATTAGCAATTAAATACCATTTAATTACAACCGTTTTCTCTTTTACTCTTTTAGTCTGGCCAGCCCCTAGCCCGCTCGCGTGTAAATTCCTCATCAACTGCATCCTCATTTGCTTGTGAATTCCGCGCATACATGTACCTACACCATAAGTAAAACGTGAGCCTAAAGGCCTAGTAAGAAAAAGGGTTTATGCAATATGATATGCCTCTCTTTAATTCTTTGGAATGGGTTCACCCTAAGCCAACCTTTGGTTTACGTATTTTATATATAGCTCATACATCGAGCAGGAGGTTGGAGGAGTCCTATCAAAAAAGGAGCAGTCTATTGGCTTCTGATCAACTATGCTAGGCAGTCTCATAGTCTCGACGAGGGAAAGGTAAGTTTTTTTCCTCACTCAATGCATATGACCACCCCATGGTAGTGTCCCTAATTGTTTCTCTTTTCGTGATGCATGATGATACATTTTCAACCTAACATGATGCATGATGCATTATAACGTAACATTAATAATAATGGAATTGCACATATAAACGAAAGTAATTGAATAGCAGAAATGGAAAGCGCATAGAAATGAAAACCACCAATAATTGAAAACGCACCACAGAGAACAATTATAAAACAACGTGTATCAGAAGGGAATTAAGCAACGAACATTAAGGAAATTAAAGAGCGGATCATGGAAGCAATACAGAAATCAAGTGCACATATCTGAACAATATACAATGAATAATCGCATGCTTGAATGTAAAGAACACGACAACAAATGAAATAGAAATCGGAACACGCGATTCATTAACATGCTAGTTAGATGCCCAAGTTAATTAACATGCTCAAGTAGAATTACAATTATTATTCTATTTAGTTATCCTAGTTAGTTAATTAGACATGCTTAACTAGTAAATCAATTATTGTCCTAGTTAATTGGCACGTTCAATGGAGTGATTAACAATAGTTAATTAAAAAACTAACTAGACATGCTCGGATAGTTATTAGTTGAACAACCCGTTAATTAAATAAACTAGTTAATTAAACATATTCAAGTCTAATCAATTACTCTAGTCAAGTCAATTAACATGTTAGACATGCTTAAGTCTAGTTAAGATTATAATTGTAGGTCTAATAAGTTTCTCGAGTTAATTAACATGATCAACTCGAATTAATTACTTTAATTAACATGCTCGAGGTTATTAACAACTAAACATGCTTAACTAATATGGTTCTGTATCACGAGTATTGATACAAGTTCAGAGTACGAGTTATTAATTAAGGAAGTAAAACATCTATTTGACACAAAGATATATAGCAGAACAATATACATATTGCGAATGAGGGAGGTTAACAGTTTATTTAACAATTATGATTATCATAAGCTGATTTAACTAGCAACAAAGAGCCGAACCAATGGCAGAACAACACCAACAATATGAATGAAGGAATTGTAGCACTTAAAGTTCACACCAAACAGCAAGTTAAATAGATAGTAAGCATTCATCCTCTCACGCATTAACCTTTCATCACCTTTAAAAATTAGCATTCATCTTTAACAAGGCAAGACATTTGAATCACATAACAACCAATAGAATGGGGCAAATCAATAAAGGAAACCACAAAACTAACAAAATCTATGAAGCACTAACGAATCTACACTATCAATCAACAAGGAATTAATGGCAGAATATCATCTAAGGAATAATAGCAGTAACAACAGCCCAGAAATCTACACTAACAAATAGCCAATGAATTAACAAAGGAAATAGCAGTAATAGCACATCCAAGGGAACCTGACACTACTCACGCACTCTAGTTAATTAGCATGCTAAATTTTCTAGTAATGCAATCTAGTAAATTCACATGCTCAAGTAAGATACACTTAGTATTCTGGTAATTGGTTAACAAGCCCAAGAAGTTTTAACATAACTCTAATTCACATGCTTAAACTAATTAGTTAGTTAACATGCTTCGATTAACTAGTTAATTAGTTAACTACGATAAATTAATTATCATGTTCAGGATTCTAGTTTATTAACAATTAAGTAGGCTCACTTTATAATTTCTAACTTAGTTAATTATTACAAGCGAGTGATATTAATCAACGGAAGTGGCAGAATAATCGACAGCGGAACAACAACGAAGGAGTTAACAGTCTATAACCAACACAAGGATGTTAAACTAAATGCAGCAGGGCAATATTCAAGGAACATTATAGCAAGTAATTGTTATCCTAATTAATTGCAATATTTATATTAAGGAATGGGAATGGTATGCATAAAGGAAAATAGCGCAAAGAACTAGGTATGCCTATAACAATGAAAATGACAATAGCACAAGGATATAAACAATAGATAACAGGGATATCCTCACTCTAAACTCGTTCATACTTTCTAGTTCATCATTCTACATCCATCGATCACACACTAAGCATTTACAGCATTGGCTTCTATCAAGTAAAACATTTACAGTAAAGAAAATAAACCAACCATGAGGGAAATACAACAAGGAGATTAACGCTAGTAAGGAGAACAACTAACAGTCAACGAGGAAATATCTACAGAGCATCAATAAAGGAAAGCATTTAATCACAGGACTAACAAGGAAATAACATAGAACTATCATTATGCTACGGAGTGCTAACAATGAGAAGGACTTATCAACAGAGTATCGACAAAGGAAATCTACTAAACTCACAATAAGAGTACTAACAAGTCTACACTATCAACCAAAGGAAATATCTAACAGCAAGGAAATCAACAAAGTAATTCACACAATAGAAATTCATCAAAGAGCTGTCAACTGGAAATATCCGCTAACAACAAGCATTATCATTATCAACCTATCTAATTAGCAAGTATAGTATAGCATAAGGAAATTTACAGTGACCTCAACATAAACTCACACACACTACTTGTGGGTAGGGCCTCCAAATGGCCAAGACTCACCCAAATCCTTACATAAACTGAAGAAAACTAACAGGGATAGCACTCCTCAACTCAATTAGCTCCAGTAGCTCCAAGCCTCACCGTACTTCCCAGCTTGCAGAGTTTCTCCTCACTCACATAACACTCATGGTTTTACTAGAAGACCACACTTACACACTCACACGGGAAGGCTCACACTCTCAGAGGACTCCTCTCTCGCAGGTCACTCTCTTTTAGCAAGAAGGAGACTCACGCAGAAAGGGGAAAGCTGAACCATAAAAAATGAAGGAAAATGCCAGGGGAGAGATGGCTTATACCATGGGGAGGAGGCAATTCATACCTAGAGGAGGGGACAAAGGTACGCCTAAGGGTAGAGAGGAAGGCGGCGTCTACTATTCGAGGGTGGGGGAGGGTTGTTTCTATTTCTATGGTGTGTAATTATGGACTACACGACAATTTTCTAATATTTTAAGTCCTAATTTCTTGTAGGTCTGGGCTATTTTGGACAAGTGTGGATGCACTGGTCTCATCCACAGTTGTCCAAAGTCGTATTGTTTTGCTGCCAGATAAGCGTGTGCGGACGAAGGACTGTGTCCTCACCTTCGTCTGCATTCGTCCGAATGTCACATTCAGATGAAATGGAGTCCGCAAATAGAGGCTAGTCCTGTTCGGAGTAGTCCACACAAGCCATTTGGACCCGAAATGGTGTCTGCAGCCCACGTTGGTGCACGTCCAAAAGTGTCCAGGATTTGGACAGATTCAAATCAGACACAGCTATCCGCGTCCGCATTCGTTCAGACGCGTCCGTAACTCTATAACGCAGGTGAATTCAGGAGGAGAAATCGTGTCCTGAGTCATCCCAAGGCTAAGGGTGACGTGCAATGCACTTGTGGATGACACGTCTTGTCCGTAAGTCGTCCGCATGCATCCAAAAGTTGACTTTCAGACATATCAGGATGCAAATTCTCATCCTGGTGCGTCCCAAGCGTTGGGGACGTCACGCAATGCATGTGCGGATGACATAACTCATCCGCATGTCGTCTGCAGGCATCCAAAAATGACCAGAACAGCCTTTCCTCATCTTTTTTCCACTTAACTCCCATCCCATAATATTTTCCCCCATAAAAAATACACGTCATAAAATAACATGTATAAATACAATGTAATATCCTACTTACCCCAACACTTGATTACATTACGTATATGGGGAAAACATTACTGACTTAACGATCTGAAACATCCTTGGTAATATCCCGTAATTATCCCACTTGAAAAGTCGGGGTATTACATCTTACTTGTGGTGTAGGTACATGTACGAGTAAACGATGAACAGATCATGAAGTGAGGATGAAGGATTTGCACGCGTAGAACTCGTGGTTGTCTAGGCTAAAAAAAGTAAAGACAGTACTTTTGTAACGAACATTTAGTGAATTGTTTAGCTTTCCTTAAATGAATGATTTCTCTTCTGCTATATTTTGATAAAAGATTTTATAACTGCTTCCTCTATGTTTTTCAATACTTTATTACGATTTTCATAACGAGTATAACAAAAGGGTTTTGACAGTCCGGGTTTTGAAAGGCACTTTGATTTTAATTTAAAAAATAGATTTTTATAAAGATTTTAGTCGTTTTTATCAAAGTTTTAAATTTAATGTATTTTAAAAAGGGTTATAAAAGTTGGGTCGTTACATTATTCCATACAAAGATTCATGCGGGGCCATTTGGATGGTGGAATAGTAACTATTATTGTATGTAAACTCTAATAACGTTAGCATCTTACTCCAACCAATATGAAAATCTAGCACATAGGCTCGTAGCATGTCCTCTAACACTTAACTCATCCTCTTAGATTGTCCATTTGTTTGGGGGGCGAAATGTTGTACTGAACGTCAGCTTAGTCCCCATGGCCTTGTGCAAACTCTTTCAAAAAGCCGATATAAACCTAGGGTCTCGATTCGATACAATTGATACCAAGATTCTGTGCATTCAAACTGTCTCATGAATATATAGCTCATTGAGTAGGTCTTTTTAACTAGTAAGAAGTGAGCTGACTTCAACAATCTATCCACAATAATCCATATAGAGTCATGTCCCTTTACCATCTTCGGCAATCCAACCATAAAGTCAATTGCGATCTAGCCCCATTTCCACTTCGGTATAGGTAGGGGTTGTAATGTATTGGTCGGTCTCTAATGCTTCACCTTAACCTGTTGGCACACAAGGTATGATCCCACATACTTTGCCACATCTCTCTTAATCCACAACCACCAACAATATGTCTTCAAGTCCCTATACATTTTGGTGCTTCCTAGGTGGATTGTAGTGGCAAAGGTGTACACCTTTGATAAAATATCTTACCATTTGTCTCATCCTTAGGTACAAGCCACTTGTCCTTAAACTTTACTATGCCCTCCTTGGATAAGACAAAGTTTGCCAGAGAGTTCGACCACACTCCTGACTTTAGATCCTTGCAGTTTTGATCCTCTTTTTTAGTCTCTTTGATTTTTTGTAAAAGTGTGGGCTACATGGTCATTACTGATAAGGCCATAGTCACCTGGGTTGAGATCAATTCTAAATCAAACCTCTGAATTTCTCTTTGCAATTCTAACTAGAGTTTGATGCCCATAGAATGCATTGACCTAACTTCTTACTCATTGCATCTGTCATGACGTTTGCCTTTATGGGATGATACTTGATTTCACAATCTTAGTCCTTAAGAAACTCCAACCATTATTGTTGTCTCATATTCAACTTCTTCTGCGTGAAGATGTAATTCAAACTTTTATGGTCTATGAGAATCTTGCATTGTTGCTCGTACAAGTAGTGTCTCCATACTTTCAGAGCAAAAACCACCCCAGCCAATACCAAGTTGTGTGTTACGTAGTTTATTTCATAGCCTTTTAATTATGAGGAGGTTTATGCGATCACCCTATCCTCTTGCATCAAAACACACCCTAAGCCAACCTTTGATGTGTCACAACATACACAAAGCTTTCCTTCTTCTGTGACAATGGACAAGATAGGGGTTGAAGTTAATCGTTGTTTTAGCTCTTGAAAACTAGCTTCACACTCATTGAACCACCAAAATCTCACACCCTTGCTTTTTAATCATGTTAGTGGCATTGCAATCTTCGAGAATCCCTCTATAAACCTTTTGTAGTATCTCACCAAATTAAGGAAACTTCAAACTTGCCCACATTCCTTGGATGTGGCCACTCCATAATTGCTTGCGTCTTAGACAGATCGACTGATATGCCATCCTTATTTACAACATGCCCTAAGAAATTTTGCATACATTTGATGCTTCTTTAAGATCGTCAAAGTAAGCTTCAATTGTTCCTTATGATCTTCTTCAAACTATGAGTAGATGAAAATATCATCAATGAAGACGATGATGAATTTATCTAGGTACTTCTTGAAGACCTGGTTCATTAAATCCATAAATGCAGTCGATGTATTGGTAAATCCAAAGGACATAACCAAGAACTCAAAGTGACTATATCTAGTTCAGAAGGTTGTCATTGGCACATCCTTCTCTTTTACCTTTAGCTGATAGTACCCTGAGCAGAGATTAAACTTTGAGAACACTCTTGTGCCTTGAAGCAGGACAAATAGATCATCAATCCTTGGTAAGGAGTACTTATTCCTTACGGTTACCTTATTCAATTCCAGGTAGCCAATGCACATCTACATTGAGTCATCTTTCTTCTTAACTAATAATACCTGCACTCCCCAATGTGAGAAACTTAGACAAATGAAGTCTTGCTGAGTTTTCAGTTCCTTTAGCTCAATTGGTGTCATTCTATAGGGATTCTTAGATACGGGGCCGACTCTGGGTAAACATCAAAGGCAAACTCCACCTCTCTGCTAAGGGGTAACCTCAGTAAATCTTGTAGAAATACATATGGAAAGTCTCAAATCATAGGTATTCCTCCAATTTTCTTGCAAGGCTCAATTAATGTATCAACTATATTGGCCTAATAACTCACACCCTGCTTCCATCATTCGCAACATATCCAATGATGATATAATAGAAAGAGTCCTTGTCTCCTTTATCCCTTGGAAAGGAAATCCATCTTCTCTTAGGGGTCTACAACAAATGGTTCTCGTCCTACAATTTATAGTAGCTACATAACAAAACACCCTAGGTTGTACCATACCATTAGGTTCAATGAGGCCAAAAACTCTTGGTGCTCCCCTCTTTTGCTAGACAAATTCTAGCAGTCCTTGGCAATATGACCTATGAAATCTGAGATTTTTGAATTAATTTTAATAATGACATGTGTAAATTTTTTGCGATTTTTTGGTCAAAGGTGAAAGGTTGACCAGTTTTGTTGGGTAGCGGTGATGTGTGCATTTTTCAGTCAAGCGGTCAAATTGAGTTTTTCTGAGCGAAAATTTATTTTTAGAAACATTTTTTAGTAAGTTATTTCGACTAATGAAATAATCTCGGTTGGCGTTTTAAACGAGTAGGATTTAAACCGGGATAATGTGAAGTATAATATATGGTTTTTTAATATATATATTTATATAAAATTAAAATTAATAAGTTAATTAAATTTTTTTTAGGGTTATTTTTATCTGACACCCTCAACTATGGGCACCTTTTTATCCATTACCTTATGGTTTTAAAATTGCAATGAACACTCTATACTATGTGGCTTTTTCATCTGACACCTTCTATGTAGCGCCGTTTGTTCTAATCTCCAGAAACCTTCCAACAACTCCTCTCCTCTCCTCTTCAATGCTCTGTCACTCCTCTTCTCTCCGAAGCACGAAGGCAAAGATGAAGATGATGACGACGGCTTGAAGCAAAGCATGACTCTGCGAAGCGACCTTCGGCTGGGAGAAGATGAACCCTGCTCTGCAAACCCTTGCGATGCGAAGATGATCGACCCCCTTCTATGTGAAGATTGAATACATTCATCTGGCATCCCCTCTGCAGCTCGATTCTATTTCTGAGGATGATACACATAAGATACGTACACATTGGAAAATTTTAGTGTTATGTGTTTCTACCGAGTGGTTTTTTTTGAGTAAATGGGTATGCTTAAACTTCTACTATGAAAGATGGTCTGTTCTTGAGTAAATGTGTATGCTTAAATTTCTGCTGTCAAAGGAAAAGGATGGATTTGTATGCTTAAATTTCAAGTGTAAAAGATGTGTTCAGCATGGAGGTTTCACTTTGAGTTTGTAAATTGTGGGCATTGGATCATTGTAGGAGCAAATGCTTAATTAGGGTTCTATGTATGTAGGCCAGCCTAATCCATAGCCAAATTATTTTGGAATTATACAATTCTATTTCCTTATGCATTTGTAATTCAGCATAATCAGAAATTGAACTTTGATATGAAAAGTAATGCTCTATGTGACTTTGATAATGTATGGCTGTCGATAATTGTCTGGGGAAATGTTGTGATTCTAGAGTATGTGAAAGATTGATTGAGATAGCTGTAACTTTTTTGATTAGTTATTGCTCTATGATTGAACTATCGCGTGATTCTACCACTTGAAATGTTGCAGAATGTCGCGTGATTCTACCACTAGTAGCGGTCAGTACTCCTGAAGGTCTTTTTAGTTAATAGTACAGATTAGTCAATATTGTTTTTGTCTAATTTTTTGTGTCCATGACTGTGTTTCATGTAGATGTTTCAGATGTTACTTGTTTTTGTAACATAAGAGCTGCCATACATATGTCTTGGACACGAGCAAATCCTGAACGAAGATTTTTCGGTTGCCAAAATTATGAGGTATAAATTATATTTTGGGAATGTGGCATGTAGGAAGCTTTTATACTACACTAAACAATTCCTTTTTTATCATGTTTAGAGAGGAAGTGTAGGATGCAAATTCTTTGTATGGCATGATGTACCAAAAGGCGTGCAAGAAAAGAAGATTGTTAATCGACTACAATCAACTGTCGCACAGTTAGAGACTGTTAATAAGAAGCTTACAAGAAAGTGTCGAACTTATTTATGTGTATTGTGGATTGTAAACATTATTTGGTTTGCAGTCTTTTATGTATTTTGTGGTTATTGTAAAAGCTGAATTTTGATTGGTTGTTTATGACAAACTTGGTTGTAATGTATTATGATTTGCGATTGAAGTTTAATTATTCAGCTTTATAAATCTCAAATGGGTGTTGTACAATAATACAAGAACATCATCGATTCCACTACTTGAAGTTTAATACAAGAAAAAGCTTTATAAATCTCAAATGGATGTTGTGCAATAATACAAGAACATCATCGATTCCACTACACCACAAAATACTAAGATAGATGTTGTACAATTCTTCAGCTTTGACTTTAAACTTCTTGTATGCCAATACACTATGCGGCATCAACGTCTGGTACTTTCCAAAGATGAGCCCTACAATAGAAGTACATAGTTATAACACAAGTAAATGGATACAAGTACTTTGATTCATTTAGCGAGTAAAGTGTCTCATTAAAACTTTCAGAACTTGATATACTCGCAACAAGATCCCCAACAAGATGCAGCCCCTCACTAAAATTCATTCCATGATTTAATTCTATTGAAAGATTGTCCATCGAATAACACCTGCCACAAAGAAAATTTAACATATGAATGAGAAGCAAAATTATTGAAATTAGATTATACAGAAGTACAGAATTTCAACAATCAACATCGTTTTCATCCTGTGGCTAACATTATCGACAGCCATACATCATCAAAGTCACATAGAGCATTACTTTTCATATCAAAATACAATTTCTGATTATGCTAAATTACAATTGCATAAGGAAATAGAATTGCATAATTCCAAAATAATTTGGATATGGATCAAGCTGGCCTACATACATAGAACCCTAATTAAGCAGAAATTTAAGCAGAACTTTAAGCATACACATCTTCACAGCAGAACACATCTTCACAATAGAACAGACGAAGATGTAACTTACCATCTTTTACAGAGAGCATTAAATTGACCATCTTTTACAGACCAAGAACAAACAAAGAACATACCATCTTCTCTTGTAATAGCATAAATTTACCAAGAACAGACTACTTTCACAGCAGAAATTTAAGCATACACATTTACTCAAAAATAAAAAAAAACCACTCGGCAGAAACACATAACACTAAACTTTTCCAATGTGTACATACCCTATGTGTATCTTCCTCATAAATAGAAGAATTGAGCTACAAAGGGGATGCCAGACGAGTGTCTTCAATCTTCGCAGAGAAGGGGATCGATCATCTTTATAGCGCAGGGGTTCAAAGAGCAGGGTTTCACAGAGGAGGATTTGTCTTCGCCCAGCCAGAGGTCGTTTCACAGAGTCAAGCTTTGCTTCAAGCAGTCGTCGTCGTTGTCTTCATCTTCGCCTTCGTGCTTCGGAGAGAAGAGGAGCGACAGAGCGTTAAAGAGGAGAGGAGAGGAGCTGCTGGGAGGTTTCTGGAGATTAGAACAAACGACGCTACATAGAAGGTGTCAGATGAAAATATCGTATAGTACAGGGTGTTCATTGCAAATTTTAAAACCATAAGGCGATGGATAAAAGGGTGTCCATAGTTGATAGTGTTAGATAAAAATAACCATTTTTTTTATTTAGTGTAGTGTAACAGAAGAAGCTACGACTTCTTCGACCTCGAAGGAGAAACCACGGGCGAGAGGAGTGTGATGCTGGGAATGACTTTGCGAGGGAGGACTGTCGTCGAGGCGAGTTTGCGGACACCGTCAATCACGGGCGATGGTGGAACCGCGACGGTGAGGCTTCGACTGGGAGCTTCTGAAGTTTCAGGGAGCTCGGAGCTAGGGCTTCTAGGTTCCTACATTTTCTTTCGCCTTTTCTTTGATTTTGGTGAGTAACACAGAGTGTTCAATCATTTTCAGTTATGGTTACCCTATTGTCGATGAATTCTGCATTTTTGTTGTTTCGGTTCTTGTTAGGGCTTTGGCCGATTTGTCTTGAAATCACCACTGCTCTACATCGTTGAAATTCTTGATTTTTTTCTCTGTTGGTTGATGAGAGTTGAAGATCGTAGCTGGTTAGGTTAGGTCCTTGGTTGAGTTCTGTCTTGCAATTTTGGTTGAGTTCAGTTCTGTTCGTTTTTGTTTTCTACCATGAGGAGTTCATTGGTGAAATGTGAGGGGATGGTTGTTGTCTTCAGTTGGGTCTTGCCATGCTCTGATTTTTAGCTTAGAATTTGGGTGCTGGTTCTGTTTTGATTTCGTTAGGGGTTTCAGATAAAATTGATATAAATTGTTGCTCCTGTTTTGTCACGGTTTAAGGAGGTAAAAATTGGGTCCTGTTTTGATCTTGTTGGGGTTTGGTAATGTCAATTTAGGGTTCAGTTTCTTTGGGATTTTGATGCCCTATAAATTGTACTAAGTTGTGTGATGTTAATTGGGTGCTCGCTATTAATTATTAGAAACCGAGGGATATAGTTTGAAATTGTTTCTAGGTTGTGTTTTCCGTTGGCGGGCACTGCTGAAATCTTTGTTCTTGGGGAAAAATTGGTTCTTCCTCTCTGTCACTTGCTTATGGAGATTTTTGGTTAATGTGCGAATCCAGTAGGATTGTGCTTTGTTGCGAAGATTGGCTCATAGGTCGTAGTCGTTCTTCGTTGTGAAAACTTGAGAAACTGTCGTGAGTCTTAGATGAGGTCGAGTTAAGTGGAGGAATGATGTTGTGTCCCGTTTGATAAATTGAGGATTGATTGTCCTCTTTGGGTTGGTTCTGCCGAGAGTTAATTGGAGAATTGTTCTCTACCAAATTTGGTCTGTCTTTGGTTTTGTTATTGCTGAGGACGTTCTTTTAAATATTGTCTTACTATTTGGAACCATTGTTGAGGATGCTAATATGTGATTTGAGTTATTTCTGTTTAGATACTCTTTCAGAACTTATCCTCTATTGGTTTTAATTCGATTCTTATCTTGTTCCTGCCCGATGGGCATTGTGAGAAAGATGTTGCCCCGTTGTTTGGGTCCTATTAATTGGGTTTATTCGATTTCTTGGCCGCTAAATAAATGTCGTTGTGAATGTTGTTCGCTGTCTGAGCTTTAATTGTAATTATGTTATTCCAATGTTGGGCTCTACATTGATAAGGGATCTAATATGGTTGGAGAATCTGTTGGGATTCCTAGATTTGGTTCCCGATTAAGGATCCTAGTTTTATTCTTGGTTGTGGTTTCTAATTTGGGACTACTGGTTGTCCCTAGGAACTGCCTTAGATTCTAGTCTTGTTTAAAACTTGTCTGTTAACCCTTGTATATTTGATGAGATGTTGACACCGACCTTGTTGTAAGTTCTGGAGGTATCAAGTGGCTGACCTTTTGCTTACAACAGTGCGTGGAGTGGGATTCTCGGTAAACGTGTCATAGTTGTCATCGAGGTAGGGAACTTTAAACTTTATGCACTGCATTTGCATCATGGTTTTCAAAACTAATATTTTGTGGACTACCACACCTGAAAACCCGACGGGAATTATTCGACAGCACTTTAGTTTTTATTAGTAATATGTTTTCTGATGTTTACATTCCGTACATGATTTACTGCTGATTTTGCATATATATTGATCCTATGATTCCGTGACTGTGTTTGGGGGATGAATCCTCTTGATGCTTTAGGCACTCTAGTGCTAAAGTATCACAAGGTTATCCCATCAACCTTCGACAGCGAGAAGGTTTGACATTGGTTATGATCATTAGGAGGATGAATCCTCTTGATGCTTTAGGCACTCTAGTGCTAAAGCATCACAAGGCTATCCCCGTGCAATCTTCTACTGCTTGAAGATTGGTTGTTACGTGCAAAATACGATGGGGCATTCATGACATGTCCTCAAGTTGAAAATCCTGAAAGTGGAAAAAATATAGGTGGGGCATTGGTGATGTGTCTTTTGGTTGAAACTCCTGAAAGTTATAAATTCGGATGGGAGGGTGATGATGCATCCTTGGGTTGCAAGCCCCTAAACCTGGCTAGGGTATTGTCACACGGAGTTCGCAGTGTTGTCAGCCGCAAAGATTAGCCTATCACAGTACCGTTCTATTTGGCGGGTTGGTTGGACGACTTGCACTTGCTCAATAGCAACCCTCGTCAATTTGGGACACTGAGGTTCTAGTGAGAAGGGGTCTATCCTGGGCCAACCCCATCCATTACTTTGATTATACGAGTTGCGTCTGTCGCCGACTGGTTCCAGCAACTCGGGTGACATGCTGGATCTACGGATAGCCATCATTGGTATTCTTTCATGCCTCATGAGGTGTTGCTATTGGCAGATAGCCATCTTTTATGACTTTTTCGGTGGTTGTACGAGTTGTGTCGTGGCTGACTAGTTCACTAGCAACTAGGGTAATGCGCTTGGTCTTCGGATCGTATCGGCGGTGGCTACGGCCCATCGGCACATCTGAGGGATCACCACATGTTGATGATGAGTGATGGATGGGTCCATGAGTGATCATCCCTTTTCACTGGTGACGTTTTTATACGGAAAACAATGTTGGCATATTTTGCGATTATAACTTTCTATGTATATAGTGGATTTTAATAAAGCTACATCAACGGTCATGGGCCAGATTTATAAAATGATAAAAAGTTTTTGATTGTTTAAAATTCATGTATGGTAAATGAGAAGCATAAAATGGTTTTCAAAGATGAAGAAAATGATTTTTTGCATGCATTGCATTTAGTATAGATTTCCCTACTGAGTTAGTCACTCACCCCTTAGACTATATTTTTCCTAGTCACTCACCCCTTAGACTATATTTTCCCCCAGGTTATGGTGTAGGTTCAACGTACTAGTGTTGCACAAGTGGCAACTGGGCGAAGCTGATGTTCTGACTAGGTGCTTTGATCTCCCCGTGGATGGGCAAAGACTCGTCAGTTAAATCCCTTCGTTCCAGGTATGTTTGGATTTTTTTTTAGTTTTTGGTGTTGTTTAAATTTAATTCCTACACAGTACTCTCTCTTTATGCTATCATGTCTCTAGTTGATCATTCTGTAGACCCCAACCCATGTGATTTGAGTTTTGGCTTGGAATTATTCTTGTCAAGTCTTCCGCATAAAAATTCACACCTTCGGCTAGGTAACCAGGTTCTTTCCGAGAATCGGGTCGCCTGACCCGATGGTTTTGTTCAGCCCACCTCTGGGTTGTGACATGACCACCCTCTCCACATTTATAGCATTTTTGTGTTCCAACTCTACACTTCCCAATTCCATGCTAGGAAGGAATCTCTCTAAAAATAATCTTTTAGTTGAGTCTCACTATTTAGCAAATTGCACCTCTGCATCTTCCACCTCAAGTGCCTTGGCCACCACCTTTGAAAAATGCACTTTTTGAGTATCATAGATCTTCACTACTCTATAGACCTCTACCTTCAGGCTCTAAACAAACTGGTACACCTTGTGTTTGTTTGTAGACACTAAGTGAGTAGCAAAATGAGAGAGAGCTTCAAACTTTTGTATATACTCTGCACAGTCTCAGTTTGGCAAAGCAATACAAACTCCACCAATTTTTGATACCTCATGGTATATTGAAATATTTGTCATAAATCACTTCTTTGAATGCTTTCCAGATCATTGCCATTACATCATAGTTCATTTTAATCGGATCCCACCAATATCTGCCATCCTGTATGAGTAGATACAAAGCACATGACACCCTCTTAACTTCGTCTATCCTTGCGTATTCAAACATGTCCTCCAATGATCTGACCCACTCTTCAGCTCTGGTGGGATCGGAGAAACATCTATCAAAATTGGGTGGATTTAACTTTCAAAATTTCTCCTATCTAGCCTCCCTATGAGTGGTGGAATGCGTACTTCCTCATGCATCTCATTCCATGAACAACTCCATACTCGCCAACTAGTTGACTCCTAACTCAAAAAAAAAAAAAAAACTAAATAGCCATAATCATTAAGGAGGTGTTTCTATGCTAAGACTTGTGATGTTGGACGGTTTACAGAAACAGTTTTAAAATATGAGGCTTTGATACCAAAGTTGTAACGTCCCTTTACGTAAATCTCAATTTCTCATAGTTTTTTTTAATATCATCAATTAAAACATGTCTTTAAATAAGTAACCATAAATCATGCCTTTTCATTAATGCAATGAAAGTCATGCATTTCACATAATAAATATAGCAGAAGACTTTTGCCAAACTCAAAAACATGGTTTCTTCTTTTAAAACATATGTCTAAATTCATTCAAAACTACATTAGAAAATCCTTAACATAAAACAAAGTCCTTTAAAGTAAAACTGTTTAAAAATCATTTATTCCTATTAACCTCAACCAGCAATCAAGTTGACCCAACAACATCAATTTCTCATCACAGACATGCTCCTTCAATCTGTACTTCATCGGTGGATAATTCTTCAAATGCTTTTTCACCTACAATACAAGGTTCATCTATAAGTCTAAAACTTAGCAAATAATGCTTGAGAGTATGAACATATGAATGATGCACATGTTGTTATTAGAAAACATTTAAAGGTTGTCCTTCTTTTTTTGTTGTTCGTTTTGTTCATTCTTTCATTTCCATTAGAATTCGGGACCAAGTTAAATCATTGGGGAAGAAATCCTCCAAAGCTGCATTAGGGAACCCATCCACCAAAGCTATATCGAGGAATAAACCCCTAAAGCTACATGGATACCGAATCACCAAAGCTACTTTCATTTTTGTCGTTTCCGTTTGCTCATTCTTTTCTTTCATAAATCATATGCTTGAAAAATTCCTTGTTCGATCCTTTCTTAGGAAGCAGTTTCGTGATGCATGGAAATGCTCATGAACATGCAGCCATATTTAACATAACCATTAGTGTTCATTTCAACAACATTTGCATAAGACATCTGTATAAACTATGCAAACTATCACAACTACCACACTATTAAAACCCATATTTCATCATTACAAAATCCGTAAAGCATATATCAAGTCCTCAAAGTATAGTCATCACACTGGAAGGAAAACATCACCTAAACATAACTTATCAACTAACCAGCAAGACCACAATTTACATAAACCTTAAGAAAACATTTAACCAACAGTAAGGGAGTCGAGGTTAGCCTCATATACTATCACAGTTTAGCAGTCATCAACCAATCATTAACAAATATATGTAAGACGCGTACAACTACCTCACCTAGCATCTTGTGTTGTTGGAGTTTTTAATACAAAGCTACAATCGCCGACAACAATCCAAAAACAATTCAGGTTCTCATATATCCCTCTTTTATATTTGTGGCTTTGGCATAGGTGGATGCCCTTGGTCACAGAACGACAATGTCCACTGTTCTTGCAGATGTGTTCCCTACTGCAGACGCCTAAGCTTCCAAAAACAATTCAGGTTCTCATAAATCCCCCTTTTATATTTGTGGCTACGGCGTAGGCGGATGTCCCTTGGTCACAGAATGACTATGTCCACCGCTATTGCAGGTGTGTTCCCTACCGCAGATGCCTAAGCTTTCACGGTGCACACTGCTCTCCACAGATTGTTGATTTAAACGACGACATTTCCTTAGGTTCATGGAGGCTTTCCTTTTCGGTGACTCTTCACTTATGCGGTATGCACTATTCCTGAAAATTCTTTATCAAATGGCAACATTTTTAGTGATTTGAGGACACGTTCCATTCCACGGATGCCTACTCTTCCGAAAATTCCACCTCTCATTGTGGATTCTCCATTCAAAATGACGATGTTTCGTGCTTTCTTATATTCGCCATAGAAGTGTTCTCACTAGTGAATTCTCGTCATTACCGGATACTCACTCTAAACGATGGCGTTTCGTGGTATGTGTATCCACTACAGAAACACTTGTTTCTGCTTACCCTCACATCTCACGTATTTTAATCAAAACGATGGTGTTTTTTCCTTCATTCTTACCTCCATTGATGTGTTCATTTTCATGGATACACATGTCACAGTGTCTGTAGATGCTCATGAAGGATCGAAATTAACCTGGGGGGTGTGAATTAGGTTTATTAACTTTTTCGTGTGATTATAATTTTTCTAACCTTGAGTTAATTTATCATAACAATTTAATTATTCAATAGCAATAATAAATAGCTATAAGAGATAAGGTTAGAGATTTCGACACCGAGTTGTTAACGCGGTTCGGCCAAGCACGCCTACGTCCGCGCTTCAAGGTCCTCCCTTAAAGATGTATTCCACAACTGCTTCAGGTTACAAATGATTGAGCTTCTAGGGTGTCAATCATACTGTTACAACTCTTTTAGGGCGTTACCCTTTTCTCTCGTTTACAAATTTTCACTTGGAAAATTCTCAAACTCACAAATACAACAATCCTCACAAAAACAAATAATCAATCTTAGTTTATGTGGAGCATGTGTTTGCCAATCACTTTTGCGCACAAAGAATGAGTTAAAAATTCGGCAGAGTTTCGCTTAATATTGCTTGGTGCTTGTCCTTCCTCGAAGTCCAAATATTTATAGATCTGGAAATTTTGAATGTCCTAAAACCTTTTGGCCGTCCTCATTCGACCGTTGAAATATAGCTGTTGCGCAAAATCTGGAGATTTTGGATGTGGACCCTTCGTCCGGGTCCATCCATGCTCGTCCAAAAACTTCAGGCAACGTTGTCCAGAATTGTACAGATTCAAACATAGAACATCTGTGTGCATCCGCCTGAGTCCGTGTGCGTCCGAAAACGTCAGACAGTGTTGTCCCATTTTGTATAGATTCAAACGTGGAACGTCCACCTTCGTCCTCTTGCATCCGCGAGCATCCGAAAACTCCAGATAGTGTATTGGGACGCATTCATCCCGTCCTCAGAGTCGTCCCAAAACTTGAAAGCCTATTCTCTTCATGAATTCTGATGACATGCCTCGTCCTCAGTCCCGTCCACCAACGTTCGAAAATGTCTCTGAATATTACAAATTCAAAACGATAATGTCCCCGTCCGTTTGCTAGCATCTGCTATCATCCGAAAACGTCTGACTACAGATTGGGACATAGAACCTTGTCCCAAAACTTGAAGCTCCTGGAATTTGGACGATATGCTTCGTCCTTCATGGCATTGGCCTGCGTCTGAAATCATCCTGAGATGAATCTTCCCATTTCATGGCGCACATCTTGATTTCTCTAAGTCACACGATATATTCTACTCGCTGCAAGGACTTAGAAAAATTCATTAGACAATTATAATACCCTTATGAAGGGTATTTCCAATTTAAAGCGTAATATGTGAGTATTATAAATTCAACCAATAAACAACTTTTAAACTCAATTAATATTATTCATCATCAAAATATAGATATGTCTAACACACTTAGGCTAACAATCTTCCCCTTTTTGATGATGACAAAATATGTTAAGTTATTTATTTTCAATTCCAAGTAAATATTAGAATTTGTAATGCAAGAGATTAAAAAAAAGCTCCCCCTCAATATATGCAGCATATTTTCAAGCATTTTTTATACCAACTTAACCTATCTCTCCCCTTTTTTGTCACAATCAAAAGGAATAGAGGGAGAAGGTAATCAACAAAATATAAAGCTCCCCCTTAATGTGGTAACAAATATAGTTGAAAAGCATAGTTTTTGTAAAAAAGTTGGCATGATTTCGTTTGTTTGTAGGTTCCCCCATAATGCCAAAAACAATCTTGTAAACGCAATTTAGAGGATTCCAGACAATTCAAGTTATTGCAATCGTTTAAGAAATGAGAAAGGAGTTACGAAACATGAATTTCAAGAGTGAAGTAAAAGACATATCCATAACATTGAGAATAGAAACATACATAACATTGAGTGTATAGCAAGAAGTTCCAAACGAAAAGTGGAAGGATTACAAACATAATAGACAAACCAAAAATATTCCAAACTGAAATGTGCAAAACTAACTTTCACACCCTAAGGGCAATACAAGAGAAACTTGTTCACAATCATTACAAGACATAGAATCTAACAATATAGGGCTAAGCTAAGCTAAACATCCAGGACCTCCGCGTCATCTATGTCATGAGGAGGTAGAGCGGATGATGACGAGAGGTCGGGATGAGCCGACGAACAGGAAGCACCGGTGGTCCAAGCACCACACTCTAAGGCCTCCATACGCTTATCCAGGGTATCTAGACGAGCATTGAGGGAAGACCCCAATTCAAGCATGAAATTCAATTGCCAGCTTAGAGTGCTACTCAAGGCCTCTTGCAATTGAGCAATATCATCAACGGTGGCATACCATGCATAGGAATAAGAGGGATTAGGCTCCACGTTCGGTACGGTAGGCAGAGAGAGCATCGGTGACTCATGTTCCTTGAGAGGAGGAATGTTTCGTGCAGCAGGGGGCACCGATTGGTTTCTCAACCCAATTCGCATGTTCATCCATCATAATACCCATACATGCCAAGATTTGGGAAGAGTAGATATCCAATGTGCGAACATCCAATTGTTGTGTGGAGGAGGGGATTGGGATTTCCATTTTACGGAATATATTGGAAAGGAAGATGTTGAATGGCAAAGATTGATTGAGACTATCTGCCGCCTCAACCATTTGATATAAAATATGGTAGCCTAAGTTAAATGGGGTTCCATTATATATGCGCTCGAGAACATACATATCCATATAACTTATGTGGTCTCGATGATCACCATGAGGGAGCACGTTGTATGTGAGGGAATGATGGATAACCCTAGCTCGAACATTGAGATCCTTTGTTTTGGGTCTCAATTTGAAATTGTTGATTGGATCTTTGAGGATTTGATTTGGGAAACGATTACCACGCTCCGTGTTATGGATGTCGGGTACCACATTTCCATTAAAGTATGACTCACATGAATCTCCCTCTACACAGTTTAAGAAAACATTTAAGAAATGGGGAGTGAGTTCAATCTCTCTCCCATAGAGAAAGCTTTTAAAGATCAAAGGATGTGACGAGTATAGGGCATTCGCATAAAACAATCTAACAGATTTTTAGGCGTAGGGGCCATTCAGGTGAAACAATTTGTACAAGCCTACTTTGCAGTCCATATCTTCCAACTCAAGGCGACATAGACTAATGAAGCAAATTTTTTGAGAGAGAATCAAGGGGCGTTCCTTGAATTCTTCCTTGTAGCATTTTTGACAAACATCATTTGTGAATAATCTAGACCTATTGGCGGACAGAACAATAGGAAGTTCTAGATTTTGAGATAAACTTCGCTTCCTAACCGATCTATTGGCCATGTTGAGATTTGTTTTTGAAAACTTGAAAAAGATTGAATAAAAAACTATGACAACCTAAGGAAAGCTCTAAAAAATCGAAGAAGATGAGCAACAATACATAAGGAAATTGAAGGAAGAGGCTGGGAATTGCAATGGATGCGCGGACCGTCGCCGAAGAGTCATCGAGTGCTCGGGAGAATCTTGAGAGATAAAAATCGGATGATAGGAAATTAGGGTACGATCGTCCCAATTCTGTTTTAAAAAGAGATTTTCGATGACTGCAGATGGCATAGGAACGTCCAATTTCACTTGATGTCATCCGAAAACTATAAAAACAAGACAAACTTTAATTTCAGAATAGTTTTGGAAAAATGTGGGTTCTGACCAATATTTAGTCTAATTTGACTTCAAAATATTTAGAAGTAAAGTGATCTAAGAGATTTTTATTTATTTATTATTATTATTTTTTATTTTTTATTTAAGGAGGATTGATCCAAGAACATTAATCATAATCGAATTCGAATTCCACAAAAAGTTTTCTCATCCAAAGGTTTTGCGAAAATATCTGCAAGTTGATTTTCAGTGGAGACGAATTCTAAGGAAATGTCACCTTTAGTTACATGATCACGAATGAAGTGATGACATATTTCTATGTGTTTAGTTCGTGAGTGTAGAATTGGATTTTGGAAATATTTATTGCACTTGTGCTGTCACTCTTAATTGGAATATTCTTGAAAAATTGTCCATAATCTTCCAAGGTTTGCTTCATCCAAAGCAATTGAGTGCAATAACTTTTGGCTGCAATATATTCACTTTCGGCGGTAGAAAGTGCAACTGAATTTTGTTTCTTAGAAAACCATGAAATTAATGATTCACCAAGAAATTGACAAGTACCACTTGTACTTTTCCTATCGACTAGACTACCCACATAGTTTGGATTGGTGTATCCAATTAAATCAAATTTTGTGTCCTTGGGATACCACAATCCAAGACTAATAGTCCCACTTTAATACTTAATAATTCTTTTAACGGCATTTAAGTGTGACTCTTTGGGTGAAGATTGAAACCTAGCACATAAGCACACACTAAAGAGAATATCGGGCCTACTTGTGGTTAAATATAAAAGAGATCCAATCATGCCACAATATTTCTTTATGTCCACATCTTTTCCTTTCTCATCTTTGTCCAATTTTTCTGGATGTGCTCATGAGAGTTTTAGAACGTTTTGAGGAGTCCATACCAAAACATTTGATTAGCTCATTGGCATACATTTCTTGATTCAAGAAAATCCCATCATGAGATTGTCTTATTTGTTAACCAAGAAAGTATTTCAATTCGCCCATCATACTCATTTCAAATTCACTTTGCATTAAATTTGCAAACTCATTGCAAAGTGTATCATTTGTAGAACCAAAAATGATATCATCAACATAGATTTGCACAATTATAATATCATTACCATTGTGCTTAACAAATAAGGTCGAATCAACTTTACCTATCATGAAGTCTCTTTCTCTCAAGAATTTGCTTAATCTCTCATACCAAGCTCTTGGTGCTTGCTTGAGTCCATAAAGGGCTTTATGAAGTTTATAAACATTGTCTAACTTATCATAAACTTCAAACCCTAAAGGTTGCTCAACATAGACTTTTTCCACAATAAATCCATTAAGAAAAGCACTTTTTTACATTCATTTGATAGAGAGTGAAATCCTTAAAGCACGCAAAGGCTAAAAGCATTCTAATTGATTCCAATCGAGCAACTGGTGCAAAAGTTTCCTCATAATCAATTCCTTCTTCTTGATTATATCATTTTGCAACGAGTCTCGCTTTATTCCTAACAACAACACCACTCTCATCTAACTTATTCTTGAAAACCCATTTTATTCCAATAATTGATTGATCCTTAGGCCTAGGAACAAGTTCCCATACATTATTTCTCTCAAATTGGTTTAATTCTTCTTGCATGGCTAATAACCAATTTTCATCGAATTTGGCCTCATCAAAATTTTTAGGCTCTACTTGGGAAATGAATGCCATATTGGCACACACATTTCTAAAGGAGGCTTTAGTTTTGACACCTAGGTTAGGATCACCTAGAATATCAACCATAGGATGACTCTTGGCATACCTCCAATCCTTAGGTAAGTTATTATGGTTTTCTACCCTTGAAGTTCCCTCTAAGAAATGATCTTGAGATTCTTAATGAGGACTTTCTAGAATCTTTTTCCTTTTATCACCTAGAAAAAGATTTTCTAAATCTAGAATTGATTTTTCAACTCTAGGAGTAGGAATGGATTCGTCAAAAGTGACATGCATAGATTCTTCCACCACTAACGTCTTTTTGTTAAAGACCCTATAGGCTTTGCTAGATGAAGAGTATCCAAGAAAGTTTCTTATATCCATCTTGGAATCAAATTTGCCTAAATTGTCCTTAGTATTAAGAATAAAGCATTTGTAACCAAAAGCTTTGAAATAGCTAACAACTTATTCCTCTTTTGGATGCCTACACTCCTGCTGTTCCACTATTCATCGCACCCCCTTATCAAAATGACATCGTTCATCACTTAAATTACTTGCTTCAAATATGTCCCTTTCCATGGATACACGTGTCGTAGTATCCGTAGGCGCTTATTCCTCATGTGGATGCCTACACTCTTGCGACCCCATTGTGCAATGCATGCCCCTTGTCCAAATGATAACGTTCAATCTAACTGGCTAATGCACACTATTAGCTTCTCACTCCTTTCAAACATCCTGCAGACACATTCCTTTCCCCTATCCTGCAGACACATTCTTTTCCACAAAGATGTTTTTTCCACTCTTTTCATCCAACGATTAGTGCTACATCCGTAGTTATAGTGGATGCATGGGCTTCCGTTGCGGACTTCTGCTTGCCTTTCTCCTCTAATGACAATCTGCCATGTATAATTTTTTATCTTAATTCCACAGACACCAACACGGAATTCAAAAATTGATGCTTCCAAGAACATCAACATTTCTATGGATTCCTCTTAATTTATCCGCCAATCGCTATTCGCCACATACGCTTATTCTTTCATAGATATCTCTCATGCGGACGCCAATGCTTATGCAGATACCAACATTTTCTCAATATTCACTGTTATTCATGGATCCTTAGATTTAAACAACGATGTTTTTTTTTATTTGTAGACACGTTCCTTTTTACGGACGCCTACACTCTCATGATACTCACTATTCCTCGCAGATCCTTGATCCAAATGATGACATTCTGTATCTTACTTATATGCCACAGACACAATCCTTTCCACAGATCCTTGTCATTATCAGATTACTCATCCTAAAAGAAGATGTTTCTCTCCTTATACTTATCCACTGTGAATGTGTTCCTTTCCGTAGATACATTCCTTTCTATGGACACGTTCCTTTCCACAAATTCACTATTCACCGCAAACACATTCCTTTTATTGAATGCATTTTTAAATCCAAACAACAATGTTTCTTCCACGTTACTTATCTATTACGGATGCATTCATTTTGGTAGATGCATTCCTTATCCTAAAACGATGTTGTCCATTCTGCGGATACAAACTCTTTCGTGGATTATAAACTTCCACAGATATTACCATTCTGCATTGTCCACCAATAGTTGTCCACCATGTATACAACTCCTTCATGGACAACTCAATTCCATGGATACGAATGCTCCCGCAGATTCTAACACTTCTGCGGGCACACTTACACTGACACGTTACTCAATATTCTTTATTCCCTAATTCTTTCACGCCTAACTATCCTTACTTTATCAAAATTAATCTATAGACACTCTTACCTTATTTCTTTAGATTTCCTTCCGCACCCGATTCCCAATAGGGGTGGAATTGGTTCGATTCAGTTTAGTTTTTTTACTGAATTAGAACCGAACAGATTCGATTCGGTTTTAGTTTTGGAAAACTGAAACCGAATCGAGGATAGTGGAAAACCAAACCTTGATTTTGGTTCTAATCGGTTCGGTTTTTATTTCAGTTTGCTTTTTTCATGACATCAATTTTTATGTGTACGGTTCAGTTTTACAATTTTTTACTCAGTTTTGATGTCGGTTTGGCGGTTCGGTTCTCTGTGAATAATCCTTCTCTGGCAGTCTTTGTGCAAATAATGGAGGCCTCTAGCCATGCCTACTGCTATTTTGTATCTCGTTTTCCACTCCAGTGATGACAATGTTTCATCTGGCATAATGATTTCAACCCAGATGAGATGGATTTTTGTCATAGAAAACAAAAGTTCTTCAAAATTAAACCATAATTTTTCCAAACGAGAAGACAAAATCTGAAAAAAAATCAATTAAAAATTACAGAAACTGTATTATAGTTGGTCATCAACGGAATAAAACTTCAGAGCAGAACATTTTAAATTGACAATTAAAAACAACCACAAAAAAAACCTAGATAACAAGAGACAACATCGTACTCAATAATTTTGAATTGGGTTTGAAGACTATGTTTATGGATTTCAAAAATATAAACAAAGCTGTGATACTGTGAAGATTGATTTAACACTGAAGGCTGAATCTGTGAACTATGAAGCTTCAACTGTCAGACTTCGACCTGCACGAGTGAGAGTTCATCGTCACACGTCGAAGTCCACCTTCTGCTAGAGAGACTATGAGAGAGAGTAGGGTTGGGTCGGGTCGATCGGTGTGTGGCTATGGTTTGAGGAGATGCAAATTGGAGAGAGAGATGCAGGAGACTCACGATTGGTAAGCAGCTAGAGAGAAAATCGATTGAGCCTGAGAGAGACGAAGGGAGCTAGGGTTATCTCACAGGCAGCAAGCTTGAGGGTAAAGCATAAAGGGTCAGGGATTCCTGATTTTTTTTTTTCGTCCTTAGGTCGGTTCTCGGTTACTCGATTTTAACCCAACAGAACCGAGAACTGAACTGAACCATTCGGTTCGGTTTGGTTTGGTTCTAACCTAGTTTTTCAATACAAAATACATATAATTCTCCAAATTTGTGACACTAATTTTTTCATTTAAATTCTAAATTTTCACATTACATATAAGATTTTTTGTGCAAATTTTTCAAGTGTTACAGGACGGGTCCTTAAGAGACCCTCCTCTTTCACTGGAAACGGTTTTGTAGTGGCCCGTTTTCATTTCTTTTCAAAATTGCCATTTACAACATTTTTTCTTTATAAAATATGTAAAATTTAAAACTTTTCTTTTACAGTACACAGCGGAAGACTTTTCTTAATAAAGCAAACCCTTTGAAAATGCGATAAATATAATTCTTTTCCTTAAAACATTTACAAATTAAAAACCTTTACAACTTGAAAACATTACACAAAACCTTTTACATTTTTCTTTCATCTTTAGCCTAGCCAGCTGCAACGTCCGTAGTGCGCAAATCCTCCATCAACTGCTCATTTTCTTGTTACCATGCATACCTACATCACAAGACTTAAACTATGAGCCTAAGGCTCAGTAAGCAATATAAATTATGTAGTGTACATGCTATACAACTTTTATAAAACTATATGCAGTTTTCGTTTTCATTTTTTCTTTACCATTACCTTGACTCTAACTTTACTGTTAACTTAACTTTAGTTTCACTTACCCATACAGGCGCTAGGGTATCAACTTGACAAGGTAGAGTCTCATATACACAAGGTGACCATCCCGTGGCACACACCTAAGCAGCCATCTCAAGAACTCATACCCTGTCATGTCTATTTACGTTAATTTCCATTTTCATTTAGTTCCAGTTACCTATCCAAGTGTTAGAGATGCCAACTTGACAAGGTAGAGCAGCACCATATGGCCCATGTGGGCAGCCAACTTAAGAACTCACATCTCTTCACACCTATTTACGTTTCTTTTTGTATAATGTCCATTTCATTTCCAAAACATATGCATAAAACCATTTTCGTATATTTTTAAAATCCATGATGCATGAAGGCATATGAATGTATATATTTAACATATGCTAGAATATCCTCAATAAAACCTCAAAACATGATCAAAATCCTTAACTTAAAGGACTTAAAATCTAATAAACACGACATCAAAACATCAAGCATTACATCCTCGAACAATAGCAAGATCAAGAACCTAGTCATCTATTAAACACAATCAACAAAAAATTCTTATTCTCTTGTGATGTAGGCCAAAATGGCAACAAACATACGATATCACTTACCTGGAGTCTTTAGGGAGTTTAGCACTTAATATTCTTCTTCTCAATACCTTCGAAATCAAATAAATAACTCAACATTAAATACAGATTTCCCATTCATTGAAAATTCCATAAACCCAAAATTCAACTTAATCACTTAACCATTTCCAACATTCAAAACTTAAATGAATAGCAATTGTACTTAGCAATTAGGGGACTTTAAATCTGCTTAAGCATAAACAATATGTCATCTTAACAGTGTATTCAATTTGACAGTCATACATGGCCATATATGATCCCCACATATGGTAGAAACCAATTTCACACTTCATGGACAATCAATCTTCAACAATACACAATTTCTAACATAGTAGCAACATACAATGGCTTTATAAAATCATAGATTTCCATATTCTTTATACTTTTCATAATTTCTTAACCAATTCTAAACTTACATTCTTCATAAGGCGTCCAGATAAATATATTTAATCAACCGATTACTATCCACAGTAATCTCAATAATTAACGAACTCCCAACAGTGTACAATCCTTGACAATAACCATCTACTAGAAACTAAAATGAAGAGTAGAATAGCTTATAAAACTCCTTAATAGTGCCTATCAAGTTGTAACCAAACTGTAGATTAAAAACCCATTTAACAGAACAAGGATACTAGCAGTAATCAACAATGAAAGATTAAACTAACTCAACAACGAAGCAACAAAAACAGTTCCTAATCCTTTATCCTTATCTTCTTCTTTAACAAAATCTTCATATAAAATCCATAAAAATCATGACTGAACTCTTCTTACCTAAAGAACCCGAGAGAGAGAGTAGAGAGAACTTAAAGCTTATGAGTTTCTTCCTCCAGAAACCACTGTCTCCTCCTGCCTTTATATCCGATAACTTACCACTTCTCCAATTGCCATTTGGAGGAGAAGAAACAGGTGGACGCACGCATGACATCCATTGAGTTCCACCATTTTGTCCCTCCACTCAAAGTACAATATTATGATAATTCTAGGTGACGCTTGAACTTCCCGGTCAATCACCTTCATGAGGAAAATCTCCTGCAAATTCCAACTTCACAACTTCAAAGGCCATGATCGACCGCCAATTCTTTTGATCGACTACAAATTCTTAAAACTTGGGGGAGTTGATCGATCATCAGTTATTCTCATGATCGACCACTCCAAATATTGCCCACCACTGGAATATTTTTAAAAACACCGGTCGATGGCCTTCTTGCATACATGATCGATCGCAACCCACATTTTATGTAATACCCCGACTTTTTAAGTTGGTTGACTATTGGGGTATTACCAAGGGCGTGTTTGTTTAGAGCATTAAGTCAAGGAGTATTTCCGTTACGTTTTTTCGTATACGTGATGTAATCGAAGTGTTGGAGTTTAGGGGATATTACATCACGTATCTATGCGTGTCATTTTATGACATGTATTTATGGGAAAAATGTTATGGGGTAGGAGTTAAGTGTGAAAAGATAGAGAAAAGTGGAAATCTGGAGAATTTGGATGCATGCGGACGCCACACGGACAAGGATCGGCGTCCGCACGAACATTTAGGGACGAAGACAGGACAAATTCTTGTGTTCTGAAGTGACTCTGCATCCTTGTGGGCGCATGCAAATGAGGTTGGAATGCGTCTGCATCAAATTTGTCCAATTATTGACACATTTGGACGAGGGTGCGGACAATGCGGACTAAGACAGGACACGTGCGCATCGAATCTGTCCAAGTCTTGAGACTTTCAGACGATAGCGGACGATGGCGGACGAGGGAAGGCATCGTCCTAATTGAATCTGTCCAATTCTTAGACACTTTCGAACGATACATGCGGACGACTGCGAACGTCAAATGGCGTCTGAATGCCCATTCGGACGGTACGGACGAGAATGGGGACGCCATTTCTCGTCCAAAACCACTGTTTAGCCTTAAGGATTTTGCTCTTGCGGACGAATGCGGATGAGACCAAGTCGTCCACACTAGTCCAAATCATCGCAAATTTGCGACAGAAAATAAATTAAAATCAGAACGAATTGTCCAGGAACCAATGAAAACGTAGCTCGATGCAACCACACACCCACGATCCCGACCTACAGAGAGTGTCGCCTACACCTCCTCTCCCACTCGTACGAATTGTCCCCAGGGTGAGCCCTATTTCATCTTTAGCTCTTTATCTCCTTCTTTTTCATTGTTCTTCCTGGAAGGGTCCATGCAGGTTGCTGTTTGGAGTGTGGAGGGAGAGTTGCGGTCCGAGTGAAGGCTTGTCTACAAGGGTAAGGAATGGGTTGTCTTGGCCATTTGAAGGCCCTACACCCAAGTAGATGTGTGCGTGCGTAGTAGTTTTTGTTGTAATAAGTTCTCTGTAAATCTCTTGTTGACTCATTCCTGTAGTTTTCCATCTACCATTACTCCTCATAGCTTTTCTCACTGCTTTGTAGATGTTTTTATCTTGTAGTTGCTCTCCGTATATCTCACTGTCAGTTCATTTGTCCTACAGTTATTGTGTGATTCACGGTTAGGGAATATTAAGTCTGATGAGTACTTAGTCGATGGATGGTGGATGTTAAGTGCTGTAGTAAAGAATGTTACACGCATGAATGAGCTAAGAAGTTCTCTATGAATGATTTGGGCCTGTATGTTGTATTGTTTTGCCTTATTTGTGGTTACATTGCATTTCCTACTTAATGTGGATTCCATTCACTAAATGTTACGTTGATAATCTGTTATTGCATCTTATTCTTGCTTAACTCTGGAATTTATTCCCTGTAACTATATTCATTGTAATGCATTCGCTGTTGATACGACCACTGTCAAAAGCTCATATGCCCATTTGGTGCCACACTTAGTAATTGCTGCCAAGTTTGTAAAGCATGCTTACTCGTATTTCATTATTGTCATGTTTCATACTCGCTGCTAAGATATAAGTAGGTCTGTTTCAAATCTGCAGCCATGCATTGTATTAACTCGCTAAATGATGTTGTTGTGTTATGATGAAAAGTTCAGCATGTTAACATGTTTCGTTTACTGTATGTTCGCTGTTATTCGCTGTTGAAAAGCATGATCTATAGTTCTAGTTCGTTCATATTACACTGTTGTCATCATTGACCATTGAGAAGCATGACTCATAGTTTTGTTTCACTTATTTCTGCTGTTATAGTCGTCATTTGAGGAGTACGTTCGGTTTTTCATTTTCTGCTGCATATTGTCTTTGAAAAGGCATGTTTCACGTTTTCGTTATTGTGATTCCGCTATTTCATTTCAATATTTGACTGCTGCTAGTAGTCGATTAAAAGTATGATTTGTAATTATTTCCTGCTGATTATAATCGTTAAGAAGCTTGTTTCGCTACCTTGTTCGATATTGATGCTGTAGACTTTATTAATTGCTGAGAAGCATGCCTTTCGCTATTTTTGTTCGTCATTTATTTCTGATTAGAAGCTTGTGTTCGCTGTCCTGTTCCGATGTTGTTCTCTGCTACTTAAGTCGTTGGAAAGGCATATGAGTGTAAATTACTGGTATGCTATTCGCCGAGTAAATGCACGCTTAAATGTTTAGATTTTCTGTTGTTTTGTGTTGGTCGTTAAAAGCATGTTTCTACTATTTCATTCCATATTTCTCACTGCTGCTAACTTTGTTAAGAAGCATGTTCTATGGTTGCGTTTTTGGTATTACTCACTGATTTCAGTAGTCATTTAAAAGCATGATCCGTTATTTTATATAGTTGTATATCACCGCTGTCTTAGTTGACGATCTAACGCATGATTTGTAATTATTTCTTGTTATTATAGTCGATTAAAAGCATGCTTAGGTGTTCACATTTTCTGTTGTTACATGTAAATCCTCTGCTGGCATCATCTTGTAGTGTATGTAACTCACTAATGTTTAATCCTACAAAAGTATGTAATTAAACTGATTAGCATGACTAGTTTCGTTTAATCTTCCAGCATGTTATTTACTTTTGCCATTATTATCAAACATGATTGTAAAGAACATTGAATAGTATTTTCCTCCGTTAACTAGCATGTAAATTAACCAATTTTCTTAATCTCGAGCATGTTAATCCATCACTTGTATAATCTTCAAATTCTGACTATTTGTTGTGAAGCATGTCAATTTCCTGTGTACGATTTCTGCATGTTAATTATTATTAGTCTTCAAGTATGCTCGTTAGCTAATTTAATGTCCCTTGTGCTCTTCCAATATTGAAGCAACTATTGTTATAGTTTCATGATGTCTGTTATGTTTATTATCGTTGTTTAATAGCATGTTCTGGATGTTTATCTATATGTTTCCCTCTTACTGTTGTGCTATACTTATGCCTTCATGTATTGTTAAATTTCCGCCATTTATTACTAGATTGGGATTTCTGTTATTTACTTTTCATGGATGCACCATTTAATTTCTAGTGTCCTCATGCATTCACGTTAATAGAAACCAAGTAGGGAGTGCCCCCCTCAAGATGGTACTCATACGCGTGAGTGAGGGAAAACGCTAAGAAGAGAATGTTTCAGGATGGGCGGGATACGTCTATCACTGAAAGAAACCCTGAAGGCGGGATACGCCAGAAGGGAAGAAACCTAAAAGGCGGGATACGCCAAAAGGGGAAAGAATAGGGAGTTGGGGTACGTGCGTAGTTCGGATCTAGCCTGGTGGCTAGGATACACCCTCTCCTAGTCGGGAAAGGGACTAGTACGCACACAGGAGGTTAGAAGCCGATCAAACTACACCATGTCAAAGGACAACCTCCAATCTCCAGCTCGAAGTACGAGCAAAGAACCAATGAATGTAATAAAAGGATTGGTTTGGGTGGCCTCCATTCCAAGTGGAACTAAAGAGAGATATGTGTAATTGTTTTTCCCCATTTCCTTACTGGGCGTAAGCTCACGTCCTTACTTGTGGTGTAGGCACAAATGATGAACAGATAATAAGCAGATAATGAACAGATAATAAAGCAGAGGTAATGGATTTGCACGGGCGAGATTGGGGTTCGCTAGGCTAAAGAGTAAAATGAGAAGTGGTTATAATCACATAAGTTTTATTATATTGTATTCCATTGTTTAGTTTCTTGTTTAAATGATTCATTTACGCTTCCGCCATGTTTTACAAGGATTTATTTTATAACGCTTCCGTATATTTTATCAATTCTTTTTCATAACAAGTTTAAAGAGAAAGTCAGTAGCGATCCGGTTAGACGCACTATGATATGTTTTGCTTCAAAAAGAAAATTTTCAAATTTTTCTCATTTTAACGATTTACGAAAAATTGGGTTGTTACATTTTACATCAGTAATTATTGTGATCGACCGCCCTCACCATTGTGATCGACAACCACCTCAACAAAAAGTATTCATTCTTCACTTCCAAAATTACATAATACCAAACCAATTCTATTATCATCCCATTTGACTCTAAATATCATCAAATGAATCTCCAATCAACTATAATAATCATCACTAATTATACTAAACTTAATATAATTGAAATTTTGGGATATTACATTCCTCTCCTGTTACATAAATTTTGCCCTCAAAATTTACTTAACGTATATACTATACAATATCATTTTCTAAATCCAAAAGAATTCTCATCATTCACCACAAACTTCTCATAACGTACTTTCTCTTTACATCTAACCAAGTATCCAGATATCACTTAACCTATGCAAAATTTTGTCTTAATCAACCGATTCTAATCCATTAACAAAACATATAATCAAAGTAACATTCAATAAACTTACAGTCAATGAAGTATTTCCACACTAAGACTTGTGATGGTAGGAAATATACACAATCGATTTTAAAAACCTAGGTGCTCTGATACCATATTTGTAGCAACCTGTTTTCCTTTTTCATAAAACCATGCCATTTAAAATACATTTTCTTTATAAAATGCATAAAATTTAAAACTTTTTTTTTACAGTACACAGCGGAAGACTTTTCTTAATAAAACAAACCCTTTGAAAATGCAATAAATATAATTCTTTTCCTTAAAACATTTACAAATTAAAAACCATTACAACTTGAAAACATTACACAAAATCTTTTACATTTTTCTTTCATCTATAGCCTAGCCAGCTGCAACGTCCGCAACTGTGGCTGGTGGATTAGGCGGTGTGGCTCCACGGGCTTTCTCATTATGTGGAAACAACAAAGAGGAGGAACTGCCGGCAGTTGTATCAGGTACTATTTATGTAAATAATACTACCGTGCATGCCTTATTTGACACTTGAGCTACTCATTTGTTTATTTCGACCAAATTTTGTGCAAAATAAATTGTATCCCTAGTCTTATGACGAGTGGGTATAGGGTACTTCTACCTTTAGGAGATTATCTGACCACTCATGGCATCCTTGAAGCATATGCAGTTAATATTAACGATTGTATATTCCATGCCAATTTAATTGCTATGGACATAAAGGGGTTTGACATCATTCTGGGAATGGACTGATTAACTCAAAATCAGGCGATTATTAATTATAGAAGAAGGGAGGTCCATTTCCACCCTCTCGGTGGGGAACATCATATCTTTTGAGGAGTTAAAGAAAAAGGCAAGTTGGCTGTGATTTCCGCACTTAAGGCAAATTAACTGATGAGAAGTGGATGTGAAGGATTCCTAGTGAATATAATGAACATCATAGTCATGCCTGAGGCAAAAGTAGAGGATGTTGCGATGGTTCGCAACTTTCTGAGGTTTTGTGGATGATCTCCCTGGGCTACCACCTAACAGGGAAATTGAGTTTGTTATTGACTTGCATCTAGGCACAGAGCCCATTTCAAAGAATCCATATAAGATGGCCCCCGCTGAGTTGCGCGAGTTAAAAATCCAACATGAAGAATTGATCGACAAGGGGTTTATCCGTCCAAGCTTCTCACCCTGGGGAGCTCCAGTTTTATTTGTTAAGAAAAAGGATGGAACGATGAGAATGTGCATTGAATACCGGGAGCTAAATATAGTGACAATCAAGAATAAACATCTGCTACCTCGAATTGATGATCTTCGCTCGGGGTACTATCAATTGAAAGTCAAACCAGTTGATATACCAAAAATGGCATTTCGATCGAGGTATGGGTACTATGAATTTTTCATGATGTCTTTCAGGCTGACCAACGTCCCTGCGGCTCTTATGGACCTAATGAACCGGATCTTCAAGCACTATCTTGATAAGTTCATTATCGTATTCATTGATGACATTTTGGTATACTCTCAGTCGAAAGAGGAACACCGTGGACATTGAGGATTCCATTGTCTGTTCTGGAGCGGCATCGACTATATGCAAAATTTTCAAAGTGTGAATTCTGACTAAGTGAAGTCAGCTTCCTAGGCCATGTGATCTCTAAAAGTGGCATTGTAGTGGACCCGACAAAAATTCAAGTGGTTATCGACTGGACACAACCTAAGAGTGTGGGCGATGTAAGAAATTTTCTCGGACAGGCTGGATATTACAGACGGTTCATAAGCGGGTTTTCAAAAATTGTTATGTCTCTCACCGGTCTAGTGGTCTAGTGAATGTGAAGAGAGTTTTCAAGAATTGAAATGCCGATTGACGTCAGCACCTATTTTGGCCTTGCCTGATGATGAGGTTAATTTCTGTATTTTATTGTGATGCGTCCAAGAACGAACTTGCTAGGCATTTGATGCAGAATGGAAAGGTGATTGTCTATGCTTCCAGACAACTTAAACCGCATGAAGCTAACTACCCTACCCATAAGTGTTGACGTCAAAGCCAAGCAACAGAGACTTGGTGGTATGCTTCAGCCAATGCCGATACCTGAATAGAAGTGGGAGCACATCACAATAGATTTTGTTACTGGATTACCAAATACTGCAAAGGTGCATGAAGCGATTTGGGTGATTGTTGACAGATTGACCAAGGTCTCCCACTTCCTACCAATAAAAATGACCTATAAGATGAACCAATTTGCAGACCTGTACGTTAAGGAAATTGTGCGACTACATGGTGTTCCAGTCTCTGTAATACCCTGATATTTTTAAGATTTGACAATTATCGGGATATTACAGGATGTGTTATGAGCGTTAAGTCTAGGGGTAATTTTCGCCTGTACATGCGAAGTAATTGAGAGAATATGGTAGCTAGGATATTATACTTCGCATGGTTACGTATTATTTTATGACATGTAATAGGGAAAATGTTACGGAATAGGAGTTAAGCAAAGGAATGTAGGGAAAGTGCTGATTGTGCACTTGCGGACGACTGCAGACGAGGTAAGGTCTCATCTGCAATGCCTCTATCCAAAATAATCCAGTTCAACAAATAGGATAGGGTTAAAAATGATAAAAGAGGGTATTTTAATAAATTGGATTTAATTGCTAAATTAAATTAATAGGGGGATATTATAAATTTATTGATAAATTTAGAGGTGTAAGTGAGTAATCAAATAAAAGGGGTTATGTATTGGAATGGACTGAACCAGTTCAGCTCATTAGAACACAGAATGGCCAAAGGCCATTCTGTGATCGTGCGTTTCGTGAGCGAGAGACAGGACGAGAGAGCAGGAGAGACAACAAGCAGGAAGACACGTCGGTGAGTGAGCGAGGTGACGAGGTGGGCTTCTGACGGTGTGTGACTTCAGGCGTGCTCGGCGGCGACAACACGGGTGGCGGCTATGGCGCGGTTCAGGCAATTTTTGCAATGTGAATCGGGACTTCCACTGCGGCATTTTTCAGCGGTGATTCAAGGGTGCTCAGAGCTCGGCATTCGACGGGATGCAGGGGGTGGCATTCCAGTGTTTGTCTCATCGCGCTGGCGTGGCTCTTGGTTCGCGCTGGCGTGGCTCGGGTTCAAGCTTGGTCCAGCTTGTCGTTTGGGATCGAATCAGTTACCAATGATGTGGCTTCTTTGTGCTGGAAGCTGACAGCAAAATGTAGAGGCATGGAGGTGACGAAACCGACAGTAGGGAATGGCGTGGATGGCTCTGGTGTCTGGCTCATCTGCTGCTATGATTAAAGGGGAATGGCAGATTGCAAGGCTAAAGAAGAATAGATGGGGAGTGAAGGGTGAGCTCTTGGGTGGGGGAGTTCTCACTGCTGGAGGCCAATGATGGAGCTGCTACCGTGAGTCGGGGACTGCTGGAGCTGTTGCTATGAAGTTGCAGGGAGTCGGAGCCAGAGAGGAGCTGCTGCCATCCATGACCAGGAGTTGGAGTTGTCCCTGGTTGTGTGTTCTTCATTGGTAAGGATCGGGTAGTGTCGGCCGTCTAAGCCCTACCCACGAGTATAGGATAGGTTGTTTTTTTGTGTTTATTCTGAATGTTTCTTGGTTGATTTATTTTTTGTTAATCCCCTGTTGAATCTCTAGGTGCTTGCTATTTCCTTGTTGGTTATTGGTTGATAATGTCCTGAATTGCTTACTGTTATTTGTTACTAGATGGCTCGTAGACAATGATTCCTTGAATGATATTATGTTGTTAGAGTAGGGTTGGTTTACTGCATTTTGTTACCTTTGTGATCATTAGCTCTTTGATTTCTATTAGGTTCTGTAATTCCCTTTATTGTTAGATAATATTCTTTAGATAACATTCAAGTATTACTTCCTTGTTTAGTTAATTAGTAGAATTGTTTTAGTATTTAAATTCTATTTTATTGTTAATCATTTCCTTACTAAGCCCTTTTAGGCTTACAGTTTACTAGTGGCGTAGGTACCCGTAGAAGAAGGTAGCATCAGAATAGAAGCAATGGATGAGGAATTTGCACGCGCGAGCTTGCGGTTGGCCAGGCTACGAAAAGTAAGAAATAACCAGGTTGTAATGTAAAGTAAATAAAGTTTTCTAATTGTAATCAATTATTTAGTATTTCATTTCTCAAATGAAATTTATTTACGCTTCCATAGTATTTTAAAATACATGATTTTAACGCTTCTGCATTTTCTATTAAATAAACGATTTTTACAACGAGTTTTTACGAACGGTTGGTAGCGGTTCGGATTAGGCGCGCTCTGACACGTTTTCTCAAATTTTTATGCATTTTCAAAAAGTGACAAAAATTCGGGCCGTTACAAACTCTACTGTGTCCGACTAGAATCCACAGTTTACATCTTCATTCTAGAAGAGCTTGAACAAGGCCATGGGCACAAAATTGAAATTCAGTAATGCCTTTCATCGGTAGACTGATGGCCAAAGTGAGCGTACGATCCAAATATTAGAAGATATGTTGCGTGCCTGGATACTAGAATTCCAAATTAGTTGGGGAAGGATGTTGTCGTTGGTTGAATTTGCGTACAATAACAGTTTTCAAGTGACTATTGGTATGACACCCTATGAAGCACTGTATGGGAGGAAATGCATATCCCCTTTATATTGGAGTGAAGCTGGTGAAGCCGAGTTTTATGGCTCTGACCTGATACAGCAGACAGCCGAATCAGTTGCAATCATCAGATAAAGAATGATGGCTGCTCAAAGTCGATAGAAGAGCTACATCGATCACCGACGTCGAGACTTGGAATTCAACGAGGGAGACTTGGTTTTTCTAAAGATATCACCTTTCAAGGGAGTTATGCACTTCAGAAAGAAAGAAAAACTAAGTCTGCACTATATTAGCCCCTTTACGATCACAAAAAGGGTCAGGAAGGTGGCGTACCAGTTGCAACTACCAGCTACCATGGGGGTGTACACAATGTATTTCACGTATCATTATTGAAAAAGTGCCTAGAGAATACAACTCAAATGGAACCTCAAGCACACGTTGATGTTCAAGAAAACTTAAGCTATGAGGAAAGATCGATTCAGATTCTAGACTCCACAGTAAAAGAACTTCAGCGTAAGAAAATCCCACTTGTCAAGGTACTATGGCAAAATCACACGACGGAAAAAGCAAAGTGGGAAAGGAAGGAAGACATGGAAGCCATATATCCGGAGTTGTTTCCTTAGTCAAACTTTGGGAACAAAATTTTGTTAAGGAGGGAGGATGTAATGCCTAAATAATTTCTCCATGTACTATGTAAAATGATTCATTGAATGAACAAATATTCTTATAAAAGAAAATACATTTTGTGATAGTTGATTTGGGATTTGATGCAATGTAAATGAGGGTAGAAATAGTTTTGGAATTTTAAAAGTGGAAATTTGTTACGAAATGTGTATTTTTTATTTTCAGTCACATTGAGGTCGAAGTTGCAGTCGAATATCTCGACCAAAATGCATTACAGATTGCTCTTTGCATTTTCAGTAGTACCACGGTCAAAGTTGAGGTCGAAGGGTTGGACCGAAATGCATTCCAATTTGCATTTTTTAGTTTTCAGACGCAACACAATCGAGGTTACAGATGCGATGCGAAACCAAAAAACTACAGATTTTGAATCTGTCAAATTTGTCCATTTTGAGATCTAGTCATCGGTCGAGACGCAGTTGCAAGATCTGACTGAAAACACAAAGCAGAGGCGAAATTGGGGTAGTCGGTCGATGGTGTGGTCGAGGGTTCGGTCGGCTTACTCCATCAAAAAGTCTATTTTAAGCGAAAAATCTGTTTTTGTCAGCCATTATTTTTCTCCTCCAATGAAAACTTCCCTCCTCTCCCGAGAAGATGACGAACTTTCCCCATGGGCGACTTGGAGAGGATCACCCTCCCTTGAACTGGGTGATTGTCCATCAAACTTTGTGTCCTCGTAAAGTCTCCTTCATCTATAAATCAATGGCAGTGGATGGGTATGTATTCTAAACTCTTCGTTTGACTAGGTGAGCTTCGACAAAGTAAGTAAGAGTTAGGCATTCCATTCTTCTTCTTCCTGTGAACGAGGGCGTGAGTGAGAGTGAGAAGAAAGAGGTTACTGCTTGATTTTCTGGAATGAGCCATTTATTCTATCGTGCTTGCAGACTGTTGTTACTGTGAAGTGGTTAAGGAGAATCTTCAAGAGATAAGAAATTTGATGCTTGTGGCCAGTGGAGGCTCTACATCACGGAACTTGTTTGATATTGATTTCTAACTTTGTTTGGCTTGGTTGAGATTGTTGTTCTGTGGAATTGCTTTTGCTTTCTATTTCACCCTATGGATTTGATGGTAGAATAACACTTTGCTGTAATGGATGTTGCTTCTTTATATCGGATCTCTGCCCTGAATACTTGCTGCAAATTTGTTAATGCGTTGACAGGTTCCAAGAAACAAATGGGGAACCTTTGTTAAATCTGTTCGGGAAAAATACAGTTCACTGAATCAGCAACAATCAATCAAACTTAACTCTCAATTTGTGCGTGAGATCAAACTGGAACTTGGTAGAGCTGTCCTCAATACAACCACAATACTCGTGTCAAAATTCCATAAAGAAAACCATTCTAGATCAGAAGTTATGCTCTAAATACCAATGACCCAAAAACTGTTTTTATACAGGGCAGTTTCAGCAACGTTTACTCAAAACGACATAACTCGAGATGCATACATCGAATAAAGTTCAATTTTGGAGAGTAGCTCCCTTACTCAAGCTCAAACAATTCTCTAGAAGACGTTAACCAGAAAAGAGCGACGCAAATACTCCAAACAGAAGCCTCAATCAGCGATAACACAATCAATAATGAAAACACAGATTCAGCAGTTCACTCTATTCCGAAATTCATCACCTTTAAATTCAATAAATTCCACAAAAATACCTCCAACAACCAACCTATATCAGATCCACATATCCATAGTTCATCAATCAATAACAAAATCCAATAGTAGCACCAGAATAAAGAAAGGAACACCAAGGGAGTTGCAGCACCTCCTAAGTGAGAGGGCGTCTCTTTGGGTTGGCCGAAACCAACTATCTCCAATGGGGAAAAATTCTCTTACCTCCACACCACATTCACCCCTTACGAAAAAGAGGAATGGAAGAGGCAATAACCCGGGTTAGCAAGGATGAGAATCTTCAAGAGGACCCTTGCAAGGGATGGATGAGAATCGGCGCTTGTGGAGGGGTTGGCCGCGGTTTTGGAGGAGCTTAGCTCTTCAAAAATTCTATTCTTCAAAAACTGGTCTTTCATCAGCAAGAAGGGGTATTAAACCCTAGGGTTTACAAAATAGGTCAAAGACCAAAATACCATAGCAGAAAATTACTAAAATAACCCTAAATAATAAAACATAAACAATAAGTCCGAGTTTGGGAAATTAGTCTCTGTAAAATAACTATTTGACGTAGCAAAAGATAACCAAATATAACGTCCAATAGCTTGTTGGAAAGCTATGGATGTTGGCTACATTTGGTATGAAGAACCAAAATGGAAAGGAAGTCGTATTAATGGTCCAAATTGCCCTTGAATAGCCGAGGGTCAGATTTTAGGCGGAATTGGAAAACCCACAATTTCCTCCAAAAGAATTCAAGATCTCCATTAGTCCAAATGCCCACTCCTCCTTGTTTATTTGGATTCAAAAACCTACAAAATAAATAAAAAGTTAGAAAATAAAGGAGCCCTTGGCTCGGGCTCAAGTGACGGGTTCTCGAGGCACATCATACTCCCCGGGTTGAAAAGGATTTGCCCTCAAATCCAGGAAGTATGCTTGATTAGCTTCAACAAAATCTCCCTCCTGGATCAAATGGAAAAGTTTTATTTTCACCTTGAGGCATTTCTTTCATATAGGACCTTGCATATTGTCTTGCCAAAGATGGGAGAACAATGGTGAGTTCGCGAAAGACAACATCCGGATCTAGTAGTGGTAGCAACATTGAATCAAAATAATTTTCAATCGTAGAACTTCTTTCCTCAATTACAATATCAAAACCCTCTTTCCAAAACTCAAAATCAGCACCAGCAACAAAAGAATCTTCCATCCAACCAAATTTAAAGAACCATGTAAGTAATGAATTTAACACCATGTCCCTTTCTTGGGGTACATACTCAATGGGATTAGACTCACAACAATCTGAAACAAGATGATGCGATAATAGTAAAACATAGTCAAAATAATTCTCATCCCACATATTCATATGGCCCATCAACTCATTTTCAATTACACCACTAGGCATGCTGAGGTTATCAACTCCAATTGAGATTCTAGTATTAAAAGAGTGTTCAATTACAATGGCCACAATATTAACATCCAGCAATGGCATAACAGAATCAATAACAACAATACTCCTTAACCATCCAATTTCAAAAAGCCAAGTAATCAATTTGTTTAGTGGTGCATACCTTGAGCATCTAGTTTTGGCTAGGTTTCTTGTTTCTCCGAAATCATAAACTAGCAAATAAAGACTTGATTGAGGTATTGCCCCTAAGCCCCAATCTTCATTCATATGCATGTAAGCATGGTTGAGAATTCTCTGTTCATCTGTGAATATAAAATCTACTTTGTCCATGCTCCAACAAAAATCATAACAAATCAGCTCGCCATGAATTTTCTCTTCTAGCCACTCAATAGTGAGAGGTCTTTCTATGGTCAAGATAAAAATTTCCTCTTGATCAAGAGTTATCTTCTTAAAATAATTTTCTTTTTCAAAGGTTGCTGTAAAGAACTCATCTCTATGGTCCACTATACTTGCTTCTTCCATTTTACTTAACACATTGTCGTTAAGCAAAATTGAAGACTTTTCATCTTCCATGAGTGTTTCCTCTAAGGCCATGAGTCTTTTCCTTTGAGGAGGAGTTTCTTCCTCTTCCATCATTAAATTTGGTAACTCTTCATCAAAAGATAGTCCTTCAACACTAAGTGGAACAAGTAAAGTATCATTAGAAGTACATGTGTACAACAATTCTTGATGATCGACCATATCTTCTTCCAACTCGGTTTCAATTCTAACAAATTCTTCCCATGGACTCGGCATTTGTAGAATCTTACAATGCTGACCTTGCATCTCTTTCTCATGTTCCTTCTTGACCACATTAGTTGTAGCAAAAAAATTAACTTCATGTTCTACATAATCATCTTCACAGATTTGACCATTCGATAAAACCTTTTGAACCGCTTGAGTGTCCATCATAAATAGTGGCCCTTCGGGAGCATAAATAGTCTCTACTTCTAAAGTGTCTTCTTCATTAGTGGCTGCCAAAGAGTCAACTTGGCTTTCCCCATCAACCACACAATCCTCTAAGATAGTACTCTTTTGATTCGGGCATTTTGAAGCACGGTGCCCAGTTTCAAGGCACTCAGAGCAACGAATATCTTTAGTCTTTAGCCGAGATGTATCAAATCTTTTTCTCATAAATCTTTTCATCATCTTCCAAGTAATAAGATCATCTTCCCCATCAATTTGATGCTGAGCTTTTAAGTTATTCCACCAAGATTTAGCATAACCAACAAATGACGAGGAGGCTAGTTTCACTTTACCTTTATCCGAAAATTCGTGACCATCAAATATGCTTTCAACTTCTTCCAACCAATCCATACACTCAATATCATTTTTGAATCCACTAAATGGAGGGATGGATAAATCCACAAGCTTAAAATCATTCTTTTTATGAGATCTTCTTCTCGAATTTGGAAACTCTTCCATAACGCTTTCTGTCGCACCCCAATCATACAATTTTTTATTTTGACCCCTTGACTCGATTGATGTGTTCAATTTTTCCCTTGATATAGGAGTCCTAGTGCCCTTCACATGCCTACTAGAACGTTTCTCTAGACTTTCTTGAAGCCTAAGAATCATGTCAAACAACTCCCGCTTAGTAGGCTCGGTTTGCTCAAGAGTTTCCTCGGGTGGTGGTGCACTTGAATTATTTCTCATATCTCTAGGGTTGTGATAGTGAGCCCCACTTCTCGTACTCATAATAACCCTATTAAAACACAATAATACAGCAAGAAAACGTGAACCAAGGCTCTGATACCAAATGACAGGTTCCAAGAAACAAATGGGGAACCTTTGTTAAATCTGTTCGGGAAAAA
>CM039482.1:7922420-7935909 GCA_022433065.1 Begonia loranthoides | reverse complement strand
GCTGCAGAGATGTAACTGACAAGTTACATCTGCTGCAGAGATGTAACCCCCCCTCTTCTCAAATTAGGGTTGCCCTAATAACAAAATTACAAAATTGTCCTTGAAAGCAAAACAAACAAAACCACTAGGGTATTTTAAGCATAACCAAGAGCAACCAAAACCAACATCATCATTTACATGCAATAACTCCAAAATAATTCATAAATTGATTCTATTCTACCTCCTTGGAATGCTAGAGTATCTTGAAGCATCTTCTTCTTGTTGTTGTCCTTAAGTATTCCCAAAAGTGGCAATGGACATGTCGATTGTATGGGAGGCCTCGGGTGCTTTGTTGAATTCTCCTTTTAGAAAGTGTTTTTGTTTGTCCACTTAACTTGTAGATGGAGCTTCTCCCAATTGATCATCACATGTTTCACCTACACAATAAGAGGAAATATAAAGCTTAGTGAACCCCTTGGCTCAAGGTCTTGTTATTTGTCCTTGTGGCGCATCAAACACGATACCAAAGTTATTTGTTCTTCATTGGGTGGCATCAACCACCCAAAGCTCCAATGGTACTCTATCACCAAAGTTGTTATGTATTTCTTTATGTTTTTTTATCTTTTTTACATGAAAATTTATGCATAAGAAAACACTTTTATTTGTTTTTCTAAAAACATGATGCATGGACATGTAACCCTCAAACAACTTAAAGCATTACTATCGAATACATCATAAAATCTTCAAGTCCTATAACATAACTAACAGGTCATCAAATCCTTACATACACATAAAATCAACTACATATCAATAAATCCTCAAGGTCTATAACATAAGAAACAAATCATCAAATCCTCAAGAAAACATGACATCGGCCAATAGGAACTGTAATATCGTCCATCATCCTCAAGACATGCAGTTTATCATACAATAGAAAATGTAAAACAATCACTAACTTAACCTAACATTCTGTGTTGCAGTCCCAAAGGGCAAAACACATATAACATTCCTTACATTAATCTTCTATAGAAGGTTTGATTATCTAATTTTTTTTGGGTATGCTGATTTCTCCTTTAAAAGCAAGGAACTACTATTAAAAGAATAACCTTAACCTTGCATAACCTCAAAATGACTAAGGAGAACCTACCTTGGCAAATTCTAGAGAAAGGTCTACCTGAGGGTTTGAGAGTCTGCTCCCTCTCTCACCCCGCGGCTTCTAGGGTTTCCAACACAAGACTGATCTATATAATCCGTTTGAAACTTCCTAAAGTATTTTCCTTAGATATGTAGTTACTATTTCAATCCAATTCTCAGTTTCTCCTCATTATTCATGTCTAGATTCATCCTAATGAGTCCATAGTTCTTGCTCTTAAATCACCACTTTGAATCATAATCAACCGAAATAACTCATGGTAACTTCTCTAGTAGTTAAAAACATGGCCTAACATCCTTGATATCACCAGAACGATGCCATCTATCCTAACCTTCAAGGTACCAAATCCCTCCGTTGACGCCTAAGCTTTCGCGATCAGCACTGTTCACCCCATTCTTTAACAAATGAAGACTTTTCTTTCCTTAAGTCCATTTGTTGCAGACGCCAACACATCTGCAGACACAATTCCATTCACGAATCCACTGTTCACAATGTCCCTTTTCTCCAATTTGACGTTTTGCACAATATCCCACAATTTCTATACTTTACCCTCACTGTGGTCATGCACACGCATAGTTGTTTTCCTTTTTCCACAGACACTCCAATAAACATTCCCAAAATTTATCCCTCTTAACCCTAAAATAAAAATAATGAAAATCTTGGGTATTACATTAAATCCATACAATAGAAGCTAAAGTAAAAAAAAAAATTATCAAAATAAAAGTAATTCCAGTACTTGTATTTAAAAAAAAAAAAAGTAAAAAATGTAAAGCATAAGAAAAACCAAAAAACATCTAAATGCTTGATGACGGTTCGACATTAGAAGATGAAGAAGCACTTGGATCATCCTTAGACCTAGGTTCATGTACGTATGTGTTGTCATCATCATCCTCCAAGAGTTTCTTGATGTTAGAAAGTTTATCAACGATCACGGCTTGAGTGGCACTAAAATCTTCTATTTTTCTAGCCATTTCTTCAATCATGGAAGTGAGACTCACTAAGCAAGCTGACATAATATTCAATCTCTTCTCAACATAGAGTGGGAGGAGTGACGAGGAGGCTGAGCAAAATCATCATCCACATGAACATCCTTAGTCACTGATGGTGCTAGAGGAGGGGCTGCGGAAGTGCATGTTGTAGGATCGAAATTAACCTAAAAGGGGGGGTGAATTAGGTTTATTAATAAATTTCGTGCGATAATAATTTTTCTAACTAATATCAGTTTAAACACAAAACAATCACAATATAACAAATGATATAAGAGATAAAGTTAGAAATATCGACACTGAGTTGTTAACGCGATTCGGCCAAGCACGCCTACGTCCGCGCTTCAAGGTCCTCCCTTGAAGATGTATTCCACTAACCGCTTTTGGTTACAACTGATTGAACTTGCACGAGTGTCAATCGAACCATTACATAACTAATTCGTAGAGAGTTACACTTTTCTCTCAAACAATGTCAAGCTCTCACAAATACAACAATCCTCACTTCAATCAACTGATATCACTCAAATCGTTTGGAGGATGTTTTTAGCACTCAAAATTCGTACACAATATCAAGTCGGAAATTCGGCAGAGCTTCTCTTAAGAATTGCTTGGTTGATCTTCTCTTCAGCACACATTCCCTTTATAGACTTGCACAGTGCAGATGTCCTCAACACCTTTAGGATCATCCGCAGCCGACCCTTGGAAACTAGACGTTGCTGAAATCTGCGTACTTGCGGATGCCATTCTCCAGTCCACAGCGTCCGCGTGAATCGTCCGCGTTCTCCACCGAAATTGACAGAGGCAAATAGGACGCAAAACCCAGCATCCGCATCGTCCACGTGAATCCTCCGCGTCGAGCTCTGAAAGACATATTCATATAGGACGTCATGGATTGGCGTCCGTGGCCATTTAGTCAGCTTCTTCTCCCGTCCGCTTCGCTGAAGGGACACGGACGCCAAATGGCATCCGCCTTGTCCGTGTGACTCGTCTGCATGAATCTTCAAAATGGCAGATTCAAATCGGACGACTCGAAATGGCGTCCGCGGCGTCCGCTGCAACACAGTTTGCACTAGGGACGCAGAATTCTCTTCTTGAGGACACCTCCTTACCATCCGCACATTGTTAGTCCGCGTCCGCGTGTGTACTTGACACTTCAATCTTGCACGAGACGCATCCTCTAAGTCATACAAATCTTCCATATCACTGCATAGACTTAGAAGAACATATTAAACAATCCCAATACCCTTGATCAAGGGTATTTCCAATTTAAACATCAAAAAAGATAATTATTAATTCAATGAATAAACAACTTTTACACTTTAGTTAAATTTCTCATCATCAAAATATAAATATGCCTAACACACTTAGGCTAACACATGTAAGATGTGCAGTCTTGAATACCAATTCGCCTTCGACTTTGACGATTTCCCATCCAAGCCAAGGTAACATGATTGTAAACATCCCTTGCCTTTTTCTTGCACCTTGGCTTGTTTGAAGGTATGGTTATCCCATTACGCTTAACAATCTTCTAAATAAGACATTTGTACGGTAATTTTTTTGAGCAATTGTTGAGGATGTTGAACATGTGATGCAGAATTATGTATCCATATTTGAATCTCTTTCCATTGTAGATCTTCTTCATCAGGTAGAAATGCATGCAACTTACATGATCTCGATATTCATCTTGACATAGAATGGTGTGAGAGATCAAATGGTGGATAACCTGGCTTTAGTATTTAAGACCTTGCATTTGGGTTTATAAAAACACTCCAATCTCTAGATTACAGTGTACTTGACAAAGCAAAGTCAGACCTTCGCCTTGTTTGAGGAATTTGGAGTCCCGAGAAGCATGAAAATATTCTTTGCTTGGTTCATCCATGGAAAATCCAAGCAACACATTTATATCACTAGGAGTTAATCTTATCTTTCTTTCAAACATACAACTCTTTGCCACTAATAGATGGATGCGAACAGTCCAAATTCAAATAAAATAGCTTAACAACATGATCATAGTAAGGACATCCTATTTTGCACAACCCAACAATTATAATATTAACAAACATACGATCTATGCCTAATTCCTCAAACGTATCAAATTCTACTTTTCTAGAGCAAATAATGGACCATTGTCTGATGTCGACATCGTACCTAACTTTGAGTGTCACCGTTTTGAAGTCGTGAGATAAGAATTTGTTTTGGGGTGGGCTAACATGGGACGAATCACCTTGAGCTTGAGAGCGAGCAACTTTCTACTTCAGAGTGAGCTTAGGAGCCCTTGCTGCCATTGAACATCGAATTGATGAGAAAAAATTAGGGTTGATATTTTTGAAAATTAGGGCTCGGATTTTTGAAAATTTTGTGAAGGTAGGAGAGCAAAATCAAGGAGAGAATTGATTTTTGAACTTGAAACTTGATGATTTACACTCTGAGGAGGTAGAAAAGGTTGTCGATGGATGAAGGGACCGCTAGAGATTGCTAGGGTTCATGTGGATTCAAGCAGAGGGCATCTGGTTTTTTATATATGTGATGTTGTAGTTGCTTGGTGTTTCAATGCGGGCATCTGCCTCTTTTTATAGGAGATGTCGCGGGTGCCCAGTGTTTAAGCACTGACATCCAGAAAGCCTGAGATACAACTTATTATAGGCAACTTTTGCAGGGCTTGAGGCAAACGTCCTTAGGGTTCACATGGGCACCGAAACTCGATTTTTAATTAAAAATTAGACAGGAAGAGTTATTTTGTTAATTGAGGATAGTTTAGACGAAAATAGTTGAAGTTTGTTACTGATCCCATAGTTTAAGGGGTTTTTTTTATAATTATTATTTTTTTTAGTTTTTACAAATGCAAAAACTATGAAATTGTATTCCTATTTGTTAGTATGTCAAAAACACTAACAATGAGTGACAATCAATATCCAATATCGAAGAGAATTTGAGATTTGAGGCTTCAGGATAAGAATTAAAACATTAGATGTTAGTACAGAATACCCCTCTCATTTGTAACTTTTTCTATCAGTTAAAGTCTAAAATACCCCTCTCATTTCTATTAGTTTCACATTTTATGATGATTTTTTTTCATATTGTATACAAATACTCATAAAAATAATATAAATTAAACAATAATTTTAAAAAACATTTTTAGTTGTTGCTCATTAATGACGTCGATGAAACCAAGATTCTGCAGCAGATAATTATCTTTTGCTGTGAAAAGTAAATTCAATTATATATACGGATTTGTTGCAAAAAGACGACATATCCACTGAGAAAAAAAATATTTAATAAAAAAAAAACAACAAAGTTTGTGTCGGTCATTTCTCATAATTACCAGTTCAAAGTATGTTTTGTTAAAAAAAATTTTATTTTTAATGATCACAAATCATTAAAATAATAAATTCATCATCACCAACAAATTTATAACACCAAGAAACTTAAAAGATTTTAATAAATTGGTGGGATATATTTGAAAAATACCTAATGATTTTAAGAAAGGTGATCATTCATTTTTTGGGTGTAAAGTATTCAAATAATTGGAATAATGAATTAAATAACTATAAGTTACCTAACTTAAGAATTTATCAAAAATACCGTCATTTTTATCGAGTTTTTATACATATTTTAAAAATAGAATGACTAACTTGCGAAATAATCCCAGCCAAATTGACCTGAGATTGCTACAGAATTAATTGGGTTGAAGAAAGAAATACAAAGAAGTATCTTTAATTAGAGGAATACAAATTCTAAGGTGTGGACCAAAAATTAAATAAAAAAGTTATGTAGGGGAGAAGTCAAGCGAGCGTGGAAGAGTAGTGTGCTACAGGAACGGCAAAAGCCTTCATAGATGGACGTGTTCTTCTTTCAAAACACCGTGACTTTTTAACTAATGTTTCCACCCTAACTCCATAACCCTTTCACAGGATGGTCCATAGCTTCTCCATTTCTTGTCTTCTTCTTCTTCCCATTTGAGAGAGCAAGCGAGAGTTGGGTAAGAGTAATCAAACTGTTTGGCTACTGAGAAGATCTTTAGAAGCGATTGAGGTGGAAGTAAAGACCAAGATGAAAGATTCGCTGCCTTTTTAGTTCACATAGATAGAATTGGTGGAAGTAAAGACCAAGATGAAAGATTCCCTGCCTTTTTAATTCACATAGGAAGAACTTGTCTACAACTACGCATGCATTTGCATTAATATTAGTCTACAACTACGCATGCATTTGTATTAATATTAGGAAAAATGACAAACCAACCATCGTAATTTGCCATCAATGATAAGATAACCACTAAACTATTTTTGTTAACAAATTAACCATTGAACTATAAAAAAAAGTTGCCGCTAACATCGCTCTTACATTTTCCGTTAAACACTTTGATCCTCAGTGGTTCGTGTAGTCAATCCACCGCGGATTGACTACGATCTGCCGCGGATTGATAAGAAGGAAGTTCCTTTCTTTCACTTAGAGAAACGGTAAATCTTTGAAGATCGATAATTCTCTCAATTATCAATGGTTTTGGACGCTTGAGGACTCGTTTTCCATCATCTTTTCGTAATGCACATGTGGAAAACATCTGTTTTCTAATTCAGTGCTTATCAGAGTAGATTCGGGTAGGAAAAAAATAAGATCGTCTCATCTTTTTGCTTTCCTCCCTCATTTGCCCAAATTTCGCAACACCTTACTTCGCCATGAAAATGTTATCCGCAGACACCATGATACAGTACCATTTTGGGAGATGTGGCACGCATGTGCATTAGGAGAAGATCAACGTGACTTGTGCAAAAAAATGCTTGCCGTAACAAGGAGAAATCGTCCTCTGAACGTGTGGAGCTTCACAGTTTTGAATTGTGTAAGGTAAATTGGAGGACTTAGAAACGTTTTTAGCCCTAAAAAGTGGGATAACCTGCCTTTAGCAACTTGCCAGCGCATAGATCTCGAAAAATTATGCGAAATCAAAAAAAAAATCGTCCAAATCGATCAACTGAGCACAAAGTTATGTCCTTCCAAAGTTTTCAAGTAAACGATCTCATTTTTTTCCTGCTCAAATCTGCTTTGACATGCACCGAATGACAAACAGAACTCTCCTACTTGTAATTGCAAAAAAGACGATGGAAAATGAGTCCTCAAGGGTCCAAAATCGTTTAAAATTGGGAGAATTATCGATCTGCAAAGATTCACCGTTTCTCTAGGACGAGGCATGATGATCCACGGAGGATCGTGGTCGATCCACCCCGGATAGACGTCGTTCTTGAGTTTTATTTTTAAAAATATTGATTCGCGGCAGATTAATATACAATCTACTACGGATCGATATCAAAGCGTTTAACAACAAACGTGATAGCGATGTTAGCAACGACTTTTTTTTATAGTTCAGTAATTAATTTGTTAACAAAAATAATTTATTGGTTAACTTGTCCTTGATAACAAAGTACGATAGTTGGACTGTCATTTTCTTTTAATAGTAATACACTTTACCCTATTTCATATTGTCTACGATAGTAATGGGTTCTTTTAGACTGTCACAAAACTTAATTATTATTTTATTCACTAACTTCCATCAAATAATGAGCAAATTATTGATCAAAGCAGTTATGTTAATGAATGATTAATCAAGGGGTTTTTTTAAAGTGATCTTTAATAGGCTTTCTTAAAGAAATCAAGCTGAAAGGACAGAAAAAACGAATAATTATGAACTGGCGTGTGCTTGAATAATTTTAATATTTTTCACGATTAATATATATATATAAAATCTTTCCAAATGGCATGTACAAAAGATAACTTTCTGCACCCAAATTGCACAGCAACTTGCTTGTTTATTGATTCCACCCTCCCCATTTTCTTTGTCCCTTCAACCCACTTGTTTGAAATTTGAGAAGAAGAACCCATCTCTTTCACATGCTCCCTTTTATTTATCTTCATCCCCCTCTTTTAAAAGAAGGAAAATAAACTAATCCTCAGTTTTATTTAGAGAGAAAGCCACGACAAACTTTTGCCCTTCAAATTCGACTGTTAAATAATTATTCAGAGAAGCTAATTTTCTGAATAATATTTCATCTCCAGATGCAGAAGTAACTGAGTGAGATATTCTTGTAAACTACTTCACATAAATTCATTTGTTGGGGAGTTTCATGAAAGGCGCGTTTTAGTAATGAAGAAAGAAGATGAAAGTTGGAAGGACGACTCTCTGAAAATGGGAAAACAGAAGGAGACGTCCATTTGATACATGTTGACTGCCTCTTCAATGTTTGCGGCCCCCTCTCCCTCTCTCTCTCGCCCTCCATGCAACGTGTTCGTATGCCGGTGGGGTAGCTGGTCGGGTCCAACACAAAACCCACAGGAAATTGAACAAAACCTTTCGTTAAAGTATGAACATATATATATCCTTAAACTAGGATTTATGACAAGCCCAACAATAACTTTTTAGAGTGCAAATAATAAGTCAATTCATCAGTCTATATCTCTCAAAATTCATTTTAAATTTGCGCAAATACATTATCTCGTAAAAGCAATGTAATTAAACGATGCACGGAATGCCAGATATTACCAGAACAATAGTAAGACTTAAGAACTAAGAGGAAATCCCATTTTTCTAAAGATTCACTGCGTCATTTATGTGGAGCCTTTGTTTTTCAGGAAATGAACAAGAATCCCAATGAATATTTTGAGAAAAAGTGAAAATTATTGGACGAGAGATAGTTGGGAAACAAGAGCTTCGGTCCAAAAAAAAACCGACCCAACCAAGCTGACCCCAGATCTACTCGTATATTCAATAAATGAAAGTCATAGACCAACCGAACCAAATTGAATCAAGCTCATCTTTTGTTAATTAAAAAGAAACTAGAAAGTGGGCCAACCCTAATTCCGATCGGAAAAGTTGACTTAGGCTACTTATTTTCTAAGATTGGGGAGAGGAGCCGGGCCAATCAGGGCGGTGACGCGTTCCGAACGAGTCAACTTTCAACCCCACAGTTTGACAAACAATCAAAAAACAAAAACCCTAACGAAGAATTTGAGAAGTGGAATCGAATAATCTTATTGACTAGGGGCCCACCTACCATGTGGTCCCCCCTTGCCACTCCTTCCTTCCCAAACCTTTCCCTTACGTCTAAACTAAGGCCTTTCAACTTTCTTCTCTCTGCGTAGATCCAGATCCGTCCCTTTCTGAGTTAGGTTCTAGTTTCTGTGTGTCAAAACAAAAGGCTTCTTCTCTCTTTAGTGGGCAGTTCTTGAAATTTAGTCCCTCAATTGAAATTATAGGAGATAATGTGAAACAATAATAATTTATGGGGAAATATTTTAATTTTGAGAGAACTTGTTTGGGGTGCAGAATTTTTAATTATGTGTTTCAAGACATACAACTTTGAAACACGTAAACAAGTACGTGTTCCTGAGTTGAAATCATGCATTTTAGACATTGTTTTTCTTGGGTAAGACATCTTTCTCATTGGTAAAATTATTATTGTATATATAGGGAGTTGTTTAGCCAAATTTTTTAATAAGTTGTGAGGAGAAATAATTGAATCGCAGTACGACTTTTTTTAGTTTTTCAGATAATTGTGATATAGAAAAATAGAAATGATCTTGGTTTTGATGGAGTGTTTCAGTATTTTATACACTAAAAAAATGTGAAGATGTTGTTATAACATATAATGTATGGAAATAATTATAAAATAGTTAATAAAGAAAATAAAAATGATTAATTTATTGAATTATGCTAAAGGAAGAAGCGTTCCCATTAAATCCCCATGGTCTTCTCTTTAATCCAAAACAGTGTTCATCACGACACTAAACCTCAGGAAACAACTCTACTAAACTTCTACCTTCATGTCTCCCTCTCTCTCCTCTCTCTCGCTCTCTCTCTGGTCTTCTTCTCCACCCCTTTTTATTGCCTAGTCCTTTGCACCGTCCTAAGAACTCTCTCTCTCTCTCTCTCTCTCTCTTTCTCTCTCAATAGTGCAGAGTTGGATTTATGGCCAAAGGAAGTGGACTCTCCATTGATTCAGATCCATTTGGGTTCTTCTTTCAGAAGCCTATGGTCCTAAACTCTTTTCCAGAAGGCGGATTGGAAGATGCACCTTCCAGCTCTTCTCCTCCTCCTTCCTCCATTTACGCGGCTTTCAAATTTCCTGTTAATCTTAACTCATCTTCCCACGATCTTACTGAAACTCCTCCGCCGTCCGATGATCGTAAAGGGACGATCATCAGTGAGATGGACTTCTTCTCCGATGAAAAAATTCAGAAAGCCCGAGATTCATCCGTTAACGATGGAGGATATCCAAATCCTAGAGAGTTGACTGTGAACGTGAACGTAAGTGATTATCAGCATCATTTTTTTAAATTATTCTATAATTTTATCATCTTTCTTTCTTTTCGTTTTCCTATTTGCATCTGAATTGCCCCTTTTACAGACTGGTCTTAATCTTCTAACCACCAACCAGTCAATTGTGGACGACGGAATCTCATCAAACCCAGATAGTAAAAGAGCTAAAAACGAGGTAAATCTGAAATTCTATGCAATGGGTCAGTTTTTTATTATCTTGTTTTGAATTTAAGAAATGAAATCATAGGGGGGTTTTTTATTATTTTTTCAGTTAGCTATTCTTCAAGCAGAGGTTGAGCGAATGAACACAGAGAATCAACTGTTAAGAGATATGCTAAATCAGGGTACGACCAATTACCAAGTTTTACAATTACACCTGGTAAGTTTGCTGCAAAATCAGAAAGCTGGTGAAGCTTGTATTAATGGCGGACGAGTGGGGCCCAGGCAGTTTATGGATCTTGGGTTGGCTTCTAATTCTGGTGAGCCTACGCTATCTTTCTCGGAAGAGATAGGAAGAAGCCATGAGAGGTCTGCTTCTCCAGGAAATAATGGAGAAGTTGGAGCCAAGGAAGAAGAAAAGAAAAAAGCATTTGGAAGGAAAACTGGGAGAGAAGATAGCCAGGAAGATGAAGCATCAAATGGAGTTTCGAACAAAGTTCCGAGATTTGAATCTACGAATCAGGTTGATCAAACTGCCGCGACCATGAGGAAGGCTCGAGTTTCAGTTAGAGCTCGATCTGAAGCTCCAATGGTACGTCTAATCATGTTGATAATCATTTTTATATTAAAAATTGATCAGTTTTTCAAGAATTCAACCCAAAATTTTACTAATAAACAAACATAAAGAAGAAGACAACATTTTTAATGATCCTAAGTATTTTTTTTTTGTCTCAGATCAATGATGGTTGTCAATGGCGGAAATATGGTCAGAAGATGGCAAAGGGAAATCCATGTCCCAGAGCTTACTACCGATGTACTATGGCTTCCAGTTGTCCAGTGCGCAAACAAGTATGCATTTTTTAGAAATTAAATCCTAAGTTGATATACTATTTTCTATTATTTGCATTAATCATGTTTAATTATTTAATAAACAGGTTCAAAGGTGTGCAGAAGATCGAACAATTCTAACCACAACATACGAAGGAAATCACAATCACCCTTTACCAGCTGCAGCCATGGCTATGGCGTCAACGACTGCATCAGCAGCTCGAATGCTTCTATCAGGCGCCATGTCGAGCTCCGACGGGCTGATGAACCCTAATTTCCTTACTAGACCTACCCCTTTCCTCCCATGTTCCTCTTCAATGGCTACCATTTCGGCCTCAGCTCCATTTCCCACTGTCACATTAGACCTAACACAGAAACCTCCAGACAACTTCAGCAACATTCCACCTCAAAATTTCATCAATCCACGACCCACTTTGATTCCTCAATTTTTAGGGCAATCTTTAAATAACCAATCCAAGTTCTCCGGCCTTCTAATCTCTCAAGAAATGTACACTTCTCAAATGCGCCAACTACAGCAACTACTACCTTCGTTTTTGCAGCATAATGGCATGCAGGGTTCCGTGGGTGAGAGCTTGAGTACAGCAACAGCCGCCATTGCTGCAGATCCAAAGTTTACCTCAGCTTTGGCTGCCGCTATTTCTTCCATTTTTGGTAACACCAATGGCAATATCAACATCGCTGCTAGCAAGTGCAACAGTAATAGCAACAACTAGATCAACGGATGTCCATATCATTAAAAAAAAAAGCATGAGTTTTTTCTATCTCTTGTTTAAAGAAATTTATGTTCTTCAACCTTTTAGGTTAAAAGATGTAGTAAAATCACAGCTTGTTTTGACATTCTTTTTTTATGAATATTGATAGATATGTGATGTCTAATTATTGCATTGAATTCATATTTTGAAGAAAATAAACATAATCAAGGTTCTATAGAACTCTTTCCCTCTAATTTGTTTTCACTACAAACGTAGATTTCTAGATGTTAGACAGAGGAGCTGGTCGAGAGAAGAGATCAAAGTTCAACGTAGTTGGTGTCTTGTAGTTTTCTTAATCATATTTCATGACAATGGGAGTTCGAGGAAGAGTGTTTGGTTTTTTAATCTTTCATATTTTGTCAACGTCTCTTCCCTACTTCTGGTGCAGACCAACAGATAATAAGGGGCTTAACGTGTGGAATTCAACAGATATTAGGAGCAAAGTCAATAAATATCGTCTCTTGAAGAGGATGGATTAGATTTATATACAGCCAGAAAGAGACTTGTGGTTGTCTTTTTAATCTTTCTTTCCGGCTACTCTTAACTACTCTTTAGAGTAGTAAACTAGATGTTGTTGCAAATAGGGTTGATCATGATACCCTAGAGAGAGAGAGAGATACAGAGATGTACACCTCACCCTTGGCAACCTGTCTATGAGCCGGCGCAAGCCAGATGTGGCCGGGTCTAACATGGGTCGGGTTTCATGCAGGTAGGTTGACCCACCGGCTTTGGCTTATGGACCTGGCGACAGACTTCTATTGGATTCCGTAGATCTTGGCAGACTTCAAAAGAAAATAAAATTTTTTTTTTTTTTTTAGTTAGCCCTTTCGTTAAAGGCTCGCAGGTCTGATCTTGACCTTCCCTTTGGAGGTGGGTCAAGCTTTGGTCCCCCAGGGCTGGCCGAGCCTGACCTTTACCCAAGGCTGACCAAACCTGTAAAGACTATATAATAATTTTTATATTGTAAATTTTTCACTTAATATTTTGGTAATATGTTTACCGTTTTGTCGCTTAGCGATTACATGTAAATTTTTTGGTCAATTAGCCAAATCGGTGAATTGGATGTTACCATACAAAGAAAATTTGAGAAATTACGTTCGATAAATTTAGGTTATCTTGGAATGTATTTTGGGTAACGTCCGTGTTCTAGTCAAATCAAAAAAAAAAAAAGGGATGTATTTAATATATATTATATTATATATAATATATTAAATAATAAATTAAATTATGAAAATTTAGATTTTTAAAATGTAAGGGAATGAGGGGAAACCCTTATTCGCCTGTTTCCCCTCATTATTCGCCTGTT
>CM039482.1:7706511-7902421 GCA_022433065.1 Begonia loranthoides | reverse complement strand
AGAGAGAGAGAGAGAGAGAGAGAGAGAGGTTTGTGCAAGTGAAGATTCGACCATCAGTTTTGAGTTCGAATCATTGAGATCTCTAACATTTGTGAGACACTTCGTGGGTAAGTCTTTCCTCCTCTCTATTTTTGGAGTTTATAGTTTATGATATATATATTAGTTCTGGATTCGAGCTTGGAAACTTGAATCCATTTGGTTTTTCTGCGATTTTTGGGTAGATTTAGTGCTTGTACAATATTTTTAGCCATTTGGAGGCAAAAGGCAATGGAAACGGTGCATTTTCATCGCAAAAATTGTGATGGAGGGTTGTTCCTGGTCGATCGCTCTAAGAGTCTGGTCGACCACGAGGTTGGCTAATAGATTCAGATTGGTGCTCAGTGAATCGTAGTTGGAGAGGGGACATCCTCTGCAGGTCGACTCTACAAGTCAACTATTGGTGGTTGACCACACCAATTACCTGGTCGACCGCAGCTTGGACCAGTCGATCGTTACAGATCCCAAGTCGACTGCACAATGCAGTTTTTCATATTTTTGAGTTGTTACGGGTCAGTTGGGTTCCTAGTCCTGATAAAGGACCCTCCCACCATTCCCTAGTGTTTTGATGATGGAAATTCCTGACCTTTATCATTGTTTCTAGGCTCTGACGATATTGTAGATTAGGAGCTGATTCTCAAGGAGGTTGTTGCCCTATGATGGTGATGACGCGGTCTTTTGGTTTCGAATCCCTAAACCTTATCAGAGTATGTTTCGTAGCTACCAATTTTCATCGGCAACCCCTGTGAGGTGGCTTGATCTTCGATTTGTTCTCATAGTTTTCTTCCTCTCGGCTAATGAGGTACTAACATCTTTAGACTGCCACCTTTTTGTGTGATTGTATCGGAGGGGTGTTCGAGTAACTCTTCTTTTTCACGGATCACTGTTTTAAATTTCAGAAAAAGAATGCAGGCTTATTTTACTATAGTTGGCTAAGTATCCAATAATGTTTTGATGATTGCTTGATCGATGGCTCATTGAGCCTATTTTGTTAAAATGGTCAAGAATGTTTTAAATAATTATAAACCAATGCATAATTAGGCATTTAGATTGATCATGGTTTTGACATGAAAAAAATAAAAACCAGTTTTACATGCATTGCATTTAGTGTAAATTGCATACTAAGTTAATCACTTACCTCAACAATCTCATCCATCCCAAGTAAGGGCAAAGCTAGTCATAAGTAGTTGTTAGGTGTCGAACCCTCCTATTTCCCTCTAATTCCTTTGGGAGTTATATCTTTATTTCCGAGTGAGGAGTATGTATTTAATTTGGGTTTGTATCAGAATATATGAATGTTGTTAGATTGTGCACTATGTTCCACATTATGTTTATTTCCTTTTGCAATTCTTATTATTGTAATCGCTATGTGGGCATAGATCCATCCCATGTGGGCTATGACTTTGATTTTTTTTTTAAGACTTTTATTGCGAACCAAGCCTTGGGTTGGACACTTGGGTCCTCTTAGATGATTGAATCGTTCGACCCAACATTTCTATTAGACTCGCCTCTGGGTCATAACAAAAATAAATTGATATAAGAGCCTAAGGATTTCACGAACTTCCTTATAGTGATTGCTAAAGAATTTGATAGTGCAAAATTTTGGACACTATCCACTATGCATAAGAGGTTTTCTAATGGGGGACATTCTTTTTCAAAATAGTCAAGAATGCCTCTGAGAAGGAATCCTTGTACCCAAACCCAAGATGACAATTTTGACCCTATCACAATCAAGATATGATGGAGGCAATGCAAAACCTATCGAGCAACAATTCAACTCAGGATTCTGGTTTGACTCGGGTGGCTTACTTCTGAGAGTTCTCTTGTTAGAATCTATAGGTATTTGAGGGTGGTGAAAATCATTAGAGGCGGAGAATTGGCAACAGGAGATGGAGTTGAATTTTGAGTCCCTATAAGTTTTGGAAGGGTATCAGGTTGGTATTACTGCTCACTACTTAAGGAAGTTATCCTGGAGTTTGTGGAATGCAGTATGGGTGAACCTTGATGGTTAGTCCATGGAGTGGAAAGACTTCTCCAAGGTGTTCAAGGCACAAGGGCATTCAATCAGCTAACCCAAGGATCGAAGAGAGTGATGGAGTATTATGGTCGGTGCCTTTAGTTTCTGCCTTACTCAAAGGGAGTTACCACATGATGGCATATCATAAAGTTTCAATAGGGTTGGAGACAGAAGTTACAACAGAGTGTAGCCCTTATGTATTACAGTTCTCTCCTAGAGGTTTTAGAGGATGCTCAGAGAATGGAGCAAGTATACGATGCAAGCTACAACAGTTACCAGCAGAAATATGCAAAGAATGATGAGAGGAAAGTAACAAAAAAAATCAAAAACAGTTTTAGGGGCAGGGATGTATTAACCCCGACTTTTTGTATCGGAATTTAATAAGGATAAATTGGAAAGTAATTGGGGGGTATTCAGATTAGTCGAACATTTATCAGGATATCACCAAGGACGTAACCGATAGATTATAATTTAAGGAAATTTATTGGAAGATAATTAGGTTTAATTTGGGAGGAGTATTATGTTGGGTAATTAAATTTATGATAAAAAAATACGTTTTGTAGTCGTTAATTTGGGGCTTGATGTTGTATAAATGAGGAAAGAAATATTTTGAAAAATTATGAAGTGAAGAATGGTTACAAATTTTATATTTTACACATTCAGAAGACTCAGGGTTGAGGTTGTGGTGGATGGATTCGACCGAAATGCGTTCCATGTTACATTTGGGGTTTTCAGTCGCACTGCGGTCGACGAGCGGTTGAGTTGTGGACGTGAAGGATTTGAATCTGTCGAATTCGTTGATACTTCAATCGATATGCGATCGAGGATTTCGGGCACCTTCCTCAATCGAAAAATGGAGATTAAGCAAAAAACAAAAAATAAAGGGGTTGAACCAATTCATCGTGAACTGATCCAGTTTGAAGACAAATGAGAGATAAATTATGGTTGATTTTTAGAAAAAGATTTATTAAGTAAATGATGAATAAAAGGAAAAAGAGAAATTAAAGGAAAAATAAAAGAAAATGGGAGGAATTGAAATGAATGAAGGAGTTAAATGGATGGGGTGGACTGAACCGGTTCATCCTTGAACCAGTCCAGTTTATGTGAAGGAACAAAATTTGGTCGCATGCCATTTTGTGAGAGAGAGAGAGAGAGAGAGCTCGTGAGAGGAAGAAGGGAGATCGAGAAGGAGACGGTGACGAGGGAGCTCGGGACGTGTCTGGCTTGCGAACTCCAGGCGTGCGAACTACTAGTGGCAACGCTGGAGGGCCAGTACGTAGGGCTAGGGCTCGGGTGGTCGAGCTGTAGACACGGGTTGGACGAACTCCCGTGTGTTGCGATTTCTGCTCGCTGTGAATCATCGGCCAAGGTAAGTCTAGTTGATTGATTGAATTCTATTATGTGTTCTTCTCCCTAGCATTTTGATGGATTTCGGCCAAGGTGGGGTCGTGTATTGTTCCAGCTGAAATGGCAGCGACGACTGCTGGGGGGATACGGATGAGCAGCGGGCAATAGCCCTTGCTGTTGTGCATGAACTGGTTCTGTTGTGAACCCAGTTTGGTGAATGGCCTTCTTGTCGAGAAGAATTCTCCATGTTTTTCCCTTACAGCTGGCATTGCACTCTGTTGATGAATTATGAGAGAAAATAATGTGATAGCTCTAGAAAAGCATAAGAAAAATGTGAAGGGCTGTCTGGGAAACGATTGAGAAGGGAGAATAAATTTGACAGAGTAGGAGACAAAGAGGAGGAGTGGAAAAAGGCAGAGCTATCAAGGAGCTTTTAGCTGCAAAGGGAAAATGGAAGGCAGAGAGTGAGGACTGAGTGTGTGTTCTGTGAGTATGTGAAGCCGAGTGAAATAGTGGGGAATGAGAGAAAGTGAAGTGGAGAGATAGAAAAGAGAAAGTGTGTGATGGTGGCTATGAAGGAAAGATAATGACAGAGAGAAAGTGAGAAGGTGATGGGTCGGTTCCTCTGGGATTCTTCATGCTATTAGTTGCTTGTTAAACTCCCTGTTATTAGTTTTGGTTTTATTGGATGAGTTTTATTATTTCTCACTTACTGCTCTGATGGATTCGGTTGAGAATGTTACTTTGATGATTTGGTTATGTTATCTCTATTTGGTTATTGCCAAAATAAATGTTGTTGCTTTCTTTAACTACCGAGCATGTTTAGGATTTCAAATATTGGTACTGCTTCCTTTAACTGCCGAGCATGTCTAGAATTATGAATATTGCTACCATTTCCTTTAATTACGACTTTCCTTAATTGCTAAGTACTGTTGCTACCTCCTTTATGTAACGACACGGATTTTTACCCTTTTTCGAAAATCGAGTAAACTTTAAAATTTTTAAAATAATAACAAATATCAGAGTGCGTCTTCTAAAATCCCGGTCGCTACTGCTATTTTGTTAAAACTCATTTAAATCGTTGGAAACTAAAGTCGTCAAAATAAATACTAAAGACATAGCGGAAACGCAAACAGAAATATTCATAAATTAATGTTCAGGGTTTAAAATGTCACACATTAAAATAAAGCTAAGGAAAAATACTTCGTATTATTACAAACCATGTTGTTATCCTTAACTCTCACAAAACATACATTTTTCTTTCGTTCTTTGGCCACACTCTACTCCGGTCGTGTTTCATCCGAATACGCCGTAGGCTCCATGGGAAGAATCCCCTCCTCTGCTCCCGGTATTATAATCTCATTACCTACACCACAAGTAAGGACGTGAGCACGAGGCCGAGTAAAGGAAATGAGCTTATGCATATGTTATGCCTCTCTTTTAATCTGTTATGGAATGGGGGCCACCCAAACTACCTTTTCATTTCTTTCGTTTCGTTCGTTCGTTCTTTACTCGTACTTCGATTTGGAGATTGGAGGATCCTATGGGATGGAATTGTTGACCGACTAACCTCCTGAGTGCATACTAGGTCCCGTTCTCGTCAAGGTAGGGGCTATGCCTAGCTGCCAGACTAGATCTGACTACCCACCAGCCCCCAACCCCCTTTCCTTTTCCTCTCTTTTCTTTATTATCAATTTATCCTTCCCATGTACCACTCCGAGGGACGCTCCCTACTTTGTTTCTATTAACGTGAATGCATGAAGACACTTTTAAAATAAAATAACGCATCAATAGAAAATAAATAACAATGATTTAAAACAATCAAACATTGAATGGCATAATCTAAAACACGAAATGAAAAGAACACATAGAATGATTGAGCATGCCCTGACGAATACAGTAGCATTTAATAACAATAATTCATAACATGCTTTTTAACTACATTAAGACAATAACAGCTGTAAAATTCACAGAACATGCTTCTTCAAACGACTATAACTAGTAGAGAACAATATCAAAATAAAACAGTCAAACATGCTTTTTAAACACTAATAGACAATAGCAATAAAATTGATTTAAACAGCGAGGCATTGCTTGATAATAAACAGCAGTAATTATTAATCGAACGTAAAGGCAAATCATGTTTTTCAACAATTTAAAATCTTTAGTACTATATCATGTCAGTTCAGCGGAAAACACACGTATGAAACGACTAAAATCTGCAACGAAAACATGCTGCTTGACAACAGTGAATAATAATCGAATAGAACAACGGAACATACTTTCTGTATGAAAATATACAGCAACAAATATAAATCGAATCTAAACAGTGAATACATGCTTGTTCAAAACTGTAAGCAGCAGAATGGACAGCGAAACATGCTTATTCAACGACTGAAACCAATAACGAACAATATAGAAACGGAGCAGCGACATTCTTATACATGACATTCAATATTACTACAAAAATGAACATCTTAGAGTGCTTCTAAATAACTAATTTAGTAGCAGAAACAGTTATTTATTCATGCTTGATCATAACAGAACAAAACTAATCATGCTAAACAGCTTAAGAACTAGCTAGATGATTCCTTAACATATTTTATGCTTGGAGATTTCACGTTAGTTAACACAACTAATTATTTAGATAGTTTACATGACCTATTTTTTTCACGTTAGTTAACACAACTAATTATTTAGATAGTTTACATGACCTATTTTATTTCCATAGCAACACAGCAAAGAAATCAACATACTTTAGAACCCTAAACCTAACAACAGAGAACATATATTGAAATGAACATATAATATACAAGAAATATGAACATGCTCTTTGCAGGAAATTAGACAAAATAGAAAATCGTTAAGCTCATATTAGAATATAATCGCAGATGAACCCAAGTAATAAGGCAATATCATACGTTGGAAGTAATCACATAAATTAACTAAGTAGCTAACAGATAATATAACTTTTTCACAGAATAAATGAGCAGTAAAATGTGAATATGGCATGAATCATTCTTTCCTTTCATTATCTTTCGTGTTCCATTTATGGTTTCTTTACTCATATTTGTCTTCAACAATATCATCAACTTCTTAAAATGAAATTTAAAGCAGCATATGTAGAAAGAATTGTCAGAGTAAGTAGCTACAACGTAAAGAGTAAAGACATTGCTAAATATTGCAGAAAATATCAACAGATTACAACCAAGTAAAACACTAAACACACACACACGTTTTTACTTGTAGGTAGAGCCTCCTTTGGCCAAGACTAACCCAAATCCTTACCTTGGTTGAAGAAATTGTATAGGAATAGCAAAGAATAGTTGCAAAAGCCTTAGTGTACAGAACCCCCAATTGTACACTTCCTTCTTGTTTCAATTTAAAGAAGTTAACGCAGCTCAATTAACTCTTCTTCACTCTCAGTTTCTTATGCACATGGAGAATTCTTGCTCTCCTTTCTCGCACTGAAGCTCACTCTCGTCTCGTAAAAACTGAATAGAAGTGCAAGGGAGGAGTATTAGAGGAGAAGACTTACCTGGATGAAGAGAGACGTTTTGGACACCTAGGGGAACAAGCGTGCGTATAGGGCAGGGAGGAAGGCGGCTCAACGTGATCCAGGCATGGGGGCGACTTTTTCTCGCCGAAAGTGCGAATATTAACTTGCTAAACGTTGAATTGTCTGATTTTTATTCCTTAATTTTCGCAGATCTGCTATCTTTCGGACTAGTGTGGACGACTTACTCACGTCTGCAATCGTCCGCATGTACAGAGTTTCGCAAGCTAAATCTGAGGTTTCGGACGAGAAATGGCGTCCCCATTCTCCTCCGAACCGTCCGAATAGTATTGCCGACGCAGAGTGGCATCCTCATGCAGCATCCGCCCGCATCCGAATATGTCCCTAAATTGGACAGATGCAAATCAGACTCGGTCCAAGCACGTCCACATGCGTCCGGACTCATCCGCAAGTTCACAGACTTGGATAGATTTGATGTGGACGTCGTTCTCATCCGCATCATCCGCATGGTCGTCCGCAAGTCCACGTTATGCAGAGTTTAGGACGTGTTGCCTCGTCCCCAGAGTCGTCCCAAAGTCGGGACGTGGCTCAAGTGTGTTGCGAATGACACACTGCATCCGCAGAGGCATCCTCAAGCGTTCGAAAGTCCCTGGACAACCTTTCCTTGCATTTTTCCCACTTAACTCCAATCTCATATTACTTTCCTTACGAATAAACGTCATAATTGATCACAAATTAATATGCCATGTAATATATATTGTTTCCAACAAAAAATTCGATTACATAGCGTTCATGAGAAATTAGGATCGGGGTATTACACTTTAACTGCTGAGCATGGGTAGGATCCGATGTTTGCACACTTTGTGGAATGTTCTAGTTGCATTGATATTACTTGTTGTGTGGGATTGACTAATGACTTGCTTTAGTCGTTGGCTTGGACTTGCTTTAATTAGTTTCGTTTCATTTCCCATTGTATGGTATGAATATATTGTTGTGATTATTGCACCTCATTAACATGCATCATGATAATAAAAACCATTAAGAATGACATGTGTGGATTGGTAGTCATATGCATTTTGTGAGAGAAAAATGGATGGAAGGAAATTGGAGATTGGGGAGGTGGTTCGGATCATAACCGGGTAGACTCGAGATTATGCCCTTCCCTTGTCGGGTAGCGAGAGCTTGTCTACCCAAGGGTTAGATGCCATCTAGCGGCTACTCTCCCTACAATGGATACCACCAATGTCTCAACTCAATGTACGAGTTATTGTATATGATTGTGAGTAAAGAACAGATTTGGTGAATTCCATTCTGACATAATCAGTTACAAGCATGCATCATATTGCATCTCATTTTTTGCTTGGCTTTAGGCTCACAATTTACTTATGGTGTAGGTACACGGAAGAGAACAAGTGAAGGAGCAGTTGATGAAGGATTTACACGCACAGATCTTGTGGCTGGCTAGACTAAAGAGTAAGAGAAATGAAAAAGGTTTTGGAAAGGGTTTTGTAAAGTATTTGAATTATAAAAGAAGATAATTTTATGCAAATGATTTAATAAATTTTTTTAATTCGTAACATGTTTTATTTGATTAGTCTTCCGCTGTGTTTTACAAAGGGTTTTAAGAAAAGAATTTTAGTATCACATTTTAAATGGTTTTAATAAAGAAAAGTCTTCCATTGTAATTTGGAAAAAGAGTTTTAAGCAAAAAATTTTAATGCTCAAGTTTTTAAGAAAAGAATTTTGTTTATAATTCTAAAAGGTTTTAATAACGAAATGACTTCCGCTGTTTTTATATAGGAAAAGTTTTAAATTTCATGCTATTTTAAAAGTAAGAAAAATTGGGTCGTTATATAACCAATTTGATTCAGGTCAAGTCTTAAATGAGATTGAGCCGAACAGAATGGTGTCCAAACCTACTTATCTTAACCGTTGATGGTAACCTACCAAATTCAACAAAAGCCTAACAAAGCAAGACGAACCTAAATGGACACTAGACTCCAAGACTTGAGAGTTCATGCAACTTTACAAATCTAAACCAAGGGTTGGCTATTGCCATTGTTAAGCACTACTGCGTGTTTTTTTTTTAGGAAATTAACAAAATAAACCCTATGGTTTGGGATCAGTGACAAAGCAAACAATAAAAAATTTTTGCAAATAACTAAAACCTCAAACTATGAGAAATGAAGAAAACAAACCTCGCAATTACGTTTTCCGTCAAAAAATGCTGAGGCAAACGCAAGGACATCACTTGAACCTCCAACAGACATCCACTTATCAACCTTGGACATACTTCAACACCGAGGGATGCCCAAGGCTGATCCACGAGGAGACGAACATATAATAGGAATCAGATTAGCTCTGATACCGAATGATACCAATCGAAATAGCTTTGATTCCAAATGATGGGCAACAGAATCGACAACAAGTCAAACACTTAGATAATAAATATGAAAAATATGGATTAAAGGAGAAGAGAATCAAAGTAGAGGGATGTCGGACCAAAATAGGGTGGTTAGCAGAAAAGGAGGAATAATGGATGATTGGTTGGAAAAGGATAAAGGAAGAAAAGAAAATGACCATTGGATTAAATTAAGGAACGTTCAATACAAAAGATGGATGTTTGACGCGAGAGATGAACGTCTGGGATGAAATAGTGGGAACACCCTCGACTTAAGACAGACGTCTCTCATCCCACAACAATGTCACTTGCCTTACAACAGACGTCCCTCAACTTAAGACGTCCCACAACGGATGTCCTTTGACTTAAGACGTACTTCCCTCGACTTAAGACAAATGTCCCTCAACTTGAGATAGACGTCTCTCATCCCATAATGAACGTCCCTCCACTTATGACATCGTTTAGCATTGAGGGATGTCTGTGGATGCTAAGGGACGTCCATTGATGTTAAGAAACCACGTCATTTTGTATGGAGAGACATCTATATTGACGAAAAACGTGGCTGTGAGGTTTGCATAATTCTTTTCTCATAGTTTGAGGTTTCAGTTATCTGCAAAATTTCTTCAAGGTTTGCCGTGTAACTAACTCTAAACTATAGGGTTTGTTTTATTAATTTCCCTTTTTTCCTAACTCACAATTTTTTAATACACGAGTCAAAATTAGTCACTAACATTTTATCCCAAGGAAAAAAAACCTTCTAGAACAAAGGCTTTGTTTCGAATTATCCTCCAACTTATGTAAAGCTGAATTTGATTTGTACAAAGCCTAAGACCTTGAGCATATGGTTTTCTTCCTCATAAAAATAGACTACACAGGCATCACTACATGTGAAGATTTACATTTAACAACTCAATGCTTCCAACACATGGGTATTTGAACCTAATCTCTTGAGTTTTGACTTTCACCTTCAAATATTAAATTCAGAATTATATTATGATATTTGTAAGATATAATATAAGTAGACATGCGGCTCTTAGGTAGGAGCATCCCATGGTATAGCAAAGAATACTATAATGATTTGTAAAGGTGTTCAAAATTGATTCGGAACCAGTGAATTAGACTGGAACCAACCAATTCGGTTCGAATCGAGCCAGTTTCAAAAATCAAAGCACTGAAATTTCATTCTATTTTCTAGGAACCGAATTTATCAGTTCATTTTCTTGTTTAGCAAATTCAAAACCGACACCAACTGAATTAAACCGATAAATTTGGCCTTGGCAAAGCTTGGAAGTTGATGAACTTCTCTCACCCCATGAAGGATGTCTCTCATCTTAATCCAATGGTCATCACATCGTTCGCCCCTTAGATCCAACGGTTCAACTTTTTTCTCAATTTTCTCTTCGAGCACATGCTTCTTAATCTGCCCCGCCAACGCCTTAGTTTCACCTTCTTTCATATGAACCGTCCATTTTCCTACATCAGATGTTCCTCACCCCTAACAGACATCCCTCATCTCGATCCAACGGCCATCTTTTCGTTCATCCTCTAATCTCATGGCCATTCCTTCATTTGCACCTTCAATCCAATGGCTCTATCTTATTTTCGTGTCCTCATTAAATAATATGTGCTTTGCGCATGTTCTTTTAATCCTCTCTCCTCCAGTGCTATTGTTCTTCCCATCTTTCATCTGAGTCATCTATTATCTAGCGACGGACATCCCTCATCTCAATCCAATGACCATCCTTTCATCTGTCCTCTAATTTCACGACCATTCCTTCATCATCCTCTACAAAGAAAGGAAAACCTTATTTTGCACTATGCCTCCTCTCGACTGTAGTTTTCGTCTTCTCTAGTCTCCATTCACTTTAGATTTCAGACTTGTGAGTTACAAGTCATGAGTTGCAAACTCTCATGCAGTGGTGCTTTTTTGTCGTGTGATTCCAAAATTTTTTCAAACTGTATTATTTTAGTACATAAAATTAAGAAAAAATGATTAATTTATATAGGGAGTATAACTGAAAACTAATAAGAACCGGAATAAAAAAATTTAGTTTGATTCCGACCAAATATTCTCTCATTTTCAATTCTAATTTTTTAAAACCAAAATATTTTGGTTGGGTTTAGATCCATTCTAAATCCGAACTGAACATATTGGAGCACATCCCTAATGATTTGGTTAGTAGGGGTGTGCAAATAGAACCGAAACTAAAGAACCAAACCGGAACCAGTCGATTCGGTTCGGTTTCGGTTTGGTTTGCACACCTAAAAACTGAAGTTTGGTTCCTTTTGGTAAGAACCAAGTTGTTTCGATTCGGTTTTCCGTTTTGGTTTCTCAAAACCAAACCGTGTATCTAGAGTTTTTCTTCTTCGCATTCGCGATGGCGGATTCATTTCGCCATTCAGAGTCTTCTAGTCTCCAGACTTCCAGTTCTTGTCCTGTGTCCCACCCGTCATCGCTATTCGCTGTGAGTGTTCGATCTTCTTTACATTTCGTCTTCGAATCTTTGTCGTTCGCTTCGTCTTCAGCGCCCCGACCACTAGACTAGTTGCTCAAGCTCCAGATTGTAGAAGACATAGACAAAGCTCGAGCTCCAGATCGCTAGACTAGTCGTGAGTCTCGGGACTTCCAATTCGCAAACCCTCAGCCTCAGCCGCACTGTCTACTCTGTAGTTTGTTCAATGTTCAATGTTCATTTCAGACCCGAAGCGTGACTCGTGACTAGCACAAAATCACAAACCCTCGCCTCGACACTAGGCAGCTTGGTGTAGGGTGCTCGCAATTCACAAACCCTCGCTCCCCCTTGGTAGTTAGCTCTCGCCGAGTGTTTCATTTTCTGGCACTTTGGGTTTATTGTCGACCATCATTCTCTTAGGCGGGCCTCTTCCAATCGGCTTTACCTTCCAGTCATCCATCGTTCCTTCCACAGTTCCACTTCCTTCGCCTCTCAGACTGAGACTCTCAGTCCTCAGAGGCTCAAACTCTACGTCTCTGTCTCACTCTCGGCCGGGTACTGGTATGGGTTCCTCCTCATTCCTCAGACTAAATTGTTGAATATGATATTGATTATTGAATATTGAGTCTGAAATTGAATTTGAAATGGTTGGATTGCTAAAATTGAATTTGAAATGGTCGGATTGCTGAAATTTAATTTGAAATTGAAATCGATGTTGAATATGATATTGAATTATAGAGTCTGAATATAATTTGAAGTCTGAATTGAAATGTAAATTGATGTTAAAATTGAGTTTGAATAGGTTATTGAGTCTCTATTGAAATTGAAATATTTGAAATTGAAATGATTGAATTGTTCAATTTGCTAAATGTTGATTTTGCATTTTATTTAATGATTCTGAATTATTCAAATGGTTCAATTGGTTGAATGTTAATTTTACATATATGTGAATTGTTGATTTTGCAAGGCTTGTGTTTTTTACCCACTAAGGTTTTTTTTTGTGAAATACACATGAATTATTTTGATATATATAATTTAAAAAATATATAGGTAAAATCGAAATCAAACTGAAATTGAAATTGAAACTTTGGTTCGGTTTCAAAACACCTTCGGTTCAATTTTGGTCGGCTAGTGCGGTTTGATTCGGTTTCACATCAAAACGAACCAAACCGCAATTTGCATACTCCTGTTGGTTCGCACAAAAGTCTATCTACCAATTATATTAAAACACGTCACATAACTTTTAAAGGTGACATTCGATCACAGCCGTTGCTTGAAAATGTCAGAAGATGAGCATCTAGTGCCGTAGTGCGTAAAGCAGCGACTTGACATTTGTTGTTTCTTTCGTTTTTCTTCTTCCTTCGGATTTACTTGTTGATACCCCTCCTTTCCTCGGCTAGCCTGGTTGGTCGAAGAGAATCACTAATCAGAAAACGTAAGTAATTTTTTGGATAATTATTTGGTCTGTTGTTTGCTTTTATGTTTTTTCAATCTTTGATCGCAATTATCTCCATCGTTCATCCATTAATTTTCTTTAATTTTATCGATTGTCCACTTTGCAAGTTTGCTTACTTTTCCGGGATTGATAGAGTCCGTTTGGGTCCTGATATGGAAATTTAATCTTTTTGTGAAGTTTAATTTTGGGGGAGGGATTTTCTCATCACGTTGAAACTCAGTCTTTAGTTTTACAGAGAAAGTTCAAACGGAAAAGTTTCGACTTTGTGAGCCGTTTTCGGCTTCATTTGAGTTGAAATAGTGGAATAGCCTTCGCTTATCTTGATGAATTTTTAGGGGATGGTTCATTTATTTTGACTGGGAATATGTGTTGTATTTGGATTTTGAACGGTTTGATTTAGAGATTAGAGCTTGGTGTACCCATTTCCTGGTTTAATGAAATAAAGATAATAGTGCATGTGTGAAGCGGATGAATCATTATATGTTTCTGATGCAATAAGTGCGCATAATGTTTATTTTTTCCTCCTCAGGATGGGGAAATTGTTCAGAGCGAGTTTGATTTCTTTTCTCTTCCTACTTCTTCTGTGGCCTGAAGTGTTATCAGCTCCCAGTAGTAGATTGATCAGAATTGGACTGACAAAAAGAAAGTTAGACCTGAACAACCTGCTTGCTGCATCAAAAGAACAGGCTAACTTGGAAGCTCCTTTCAGGAGATATCCTCTTCGTGGTAATCATGGTGATTCTGACTCGGGTATTATTGGACTAAAGAACTACATGGACGCTCAGTATTTTGGTGAAATTGGTATTGGTACCCCTCCACAGAAGTTCACTGTAATTTTTGACACTGGAAGCTCTAATCTTTGGGTGCCCTCGACAAAGTGTTATTTCTCTGTATGTTTTCCTTGTTTTATGATACAAGTGGTAGCAATTTTTTTCAAGATGGAAGGAGAAATCACATTTTGCTTTTGGATGTAGGTTGCTTGTCTCTTTCATTCGAAGTATAAATCTAGCAAATCTAGCTCCTACAGAAAGAATGGTATGATGAATTTTTTCTTCTTTATATAAGTAGTGTGCTATTAGAATGCCTTAGTCTCACATTCTCTGAAAGGGTTCTTCACATCTCCTTTTTTGCCTACCTTATATTATCATGATTGTTCTGGACTTTGTAATATGACTTGTGCTGTGGGGTTGAGTAGATTGCAGTGTTACAACCGTAAATTTCTAGCTCCTAGTACTTTTAATTCTATATAGTGTGAATAAGATGCAGCACTGAAATCAAATTAATCGTGGGATTAACTTTTCCTCTCATACAGGGAAGTCTGCTGACATCCAGTATGGAACTGGAGCTATCTCAGGTTTCTTCAGCGAAGATAGCATTAAAATTGGCAATCTAGTTGTACATGATCAGGTAATGGCTCGTATTAACCAGTGAAAATATGCAATGGAGTTCACTCTAAACACTATAGCAAATTTAAAGGTCATATTTCTTAATGGCGCCTCAGGATTTTATTGAGGCAACCAGAGAGCCAAGCATCACTTTTGTGGCTGCCAAGTTTGATGGTATACTTGGGCTTGGGTTTCAAGAAATTTCAGTTGGCGATGCTGTTCCCGTATGGTAAAAAGCACATCTTAGCCATCACACTTTTCTAATTTATGTTTTTCTGAATTGGAACTTCTATGATAAATGGAACTAGTTGCTTGTCTATGCCGTGGCTGTGTGGTGTCTTGGGAATTTATTTTGGCTAAAATTACTGGCAAGCAATATTTCTTGCTTGTTGTACATCCTTTTTGGTATTGTTTACATTCAATCATTTTTATAGGTATAATATGGTTAACCAAGGTCTTGTTGGAGAACCCGTTTTTTCATTTTGGTTAAACCGCAATATTGAAGGAGAAGAAGGAGGTGAGATTGTATTTGGTGGTGTTGATAGTGATCATTTCAAAGGTGAGCACACCTTTGTTCCTGTTACTCAAAAGGGTTACTGGCAGGTTGGTAGACCATACACTTCCCATTCTCTTATGGCCCTTTTTTCATTCGTTCAGTAATTCGATTAATCCTCCAATTGGCAGTTTGATATGGGTGATGTTTTGATTGGCACTGAGACGACTGGTATGGATAAAATCTCACTTTTATTTGAATGAAAAAAAATAAATTTGTCAATTCTATTTCAATTACTTGAGTTGTATTATAGTTCAGAATTAAATAAATTGCGTTTCAGGATTCTGTGCTGATGGTTGCTCGGCGATCGCAGATTCGGGAACCTCCTTGTTGGCTGGTCCAACGGTACTTAAGTGCTGTCTTTATTCTTTTCTACTATGCATTTATAGAGGTGTGGGAACATCAAAATGATGTAAAATTTTATATTACTTAACGCAGACAATTATTACTCAAATCAATCATGCTATTGGTGCTTCTGGAATTATGAGCCAAGAATGCAAGACAGTGGTGTCACAATATGGGAAAACCATACTTGATATGCTAATAGCCGAGGTATGTGAGTGTGAGCTCGCAATATTTTTACAATCATGTATGATCTTCAATACTTTTGCCTTAGGAAATTGTTTTTGCTCTACAATTTTGTCATCACCCTTCATCAGCATTCAGCAATAACGATTTCTGCTCTCTCTGGTTTTTGTAGGCTAACCCGAAAAAGATCTGCTCCCAAGTTGGTTTCTGCACCTTTAATGGTGCTCATGGTGTTAGGTTGCCGACCTCTTACTATTCCTATTTAAACTGATATTTGTTGTACTATCAACAATAAAACTATTTTAGATTTTAAACTGCTTAGCCTACTATTTCAATTTTCATGTTTTAGATTTCTTAGCCACATTTTGACAGTATGGGAATTGAGAGCGTGGTTGATGCGGGAGTCGACAAGAAATCTGGGGATCTGAATGATGCAATGTGTACAGCCTGTGAGATGGCAGTGGTTTGGATTGGGAATCAGCTTAGGCAGAATGAGACAGAAGATCAGATTTTGAATTATGCCAATGAGGTAGATTAGTTTTGTCTTAATTGTTGTATGAAATTACACGTTTTTTTTTTGTCTCAAATCTGGATTTCATTTTGTAGCTCTGTGAACGTATTCCCAGTCCAAATGGAGAATCTGCAGTTGATTGTAGTGTCCTGTCGTCCATGCCCACTGTTTCATTCACAATTGGTGACAAAGTATTTGACCTTGCGCCAAAGGAAGTAAGGCTTCAACCCAAAATTAAAACTCCTAGAGTTAACTTCACCCATTGATATCATCACTTTTCATTTATATCAAACTATTTACGTGGGTTGTCATTCATTTGGTGGTTACAGTATATTCTCAAAGTAGGCGAGGGAGCTGTTGCCCAATGCATTAGTGGATTCATTGCTTTAGATATAGCACCCCCTCGTGGTCCTCTCTGGTATTCATTATTTTCGTCTTCTTCTATCATAGTATAGTTTTTTTATTTGCTGTCAACCGACAAAACATGATATTCACTTGAAAATCCATCAGTTTAAAGTACAAAACGTGCAAAATAGCTTTAAAAATTAAGCCTCGACTTTGTCAAAAGACAACATTTTCCTGATCAGAGTACTGAAAAAACATCTCATTGTTGAGGTTTAACATTGGTATGTGCATTGCACGTGTGATGCAGGATCTTAGGAGATGTTTTCATGGGTCGGTATCACACTGTATTTGACTATGGAAACATGAGGGTTGGCTTTGCGGAGGCAGCTTAAGCGTATGTCTTTCTGCATCTTATCTTGATACAGAAGTTATCTCTACCTTAGAAAAAAAAAGAAGAAAGAAGGTATAAACTTTTCATAGTCTGCCTGACGCATAGCCGCTGTGTGTTGTACATATAAAGATGACGTGTTTCCTTTGAAGCAGATACTGGTATTGGTATATGTAATAAGTTGGATGCATTCCCTAACTTAAACAGAGTTAAGCTTTAAAATATGTGTTCGTGTTGTTTGTATTTACAGTCCTTTTTGAATTTGCCCCAAAAAATTGTTCAATCTTTCAGAGGTTTTCCTCTATCCCATTATTTCGACCTTACTTTGGTCAAAATATATAATAAAATTAATATATAATTATTTTCATTATTTCGAGAGAGAAAACGTGATTGGGGTGCACCAAACGTTGTCAATTGCACGTCCACTCACCACACAAGACAGCCACACGTGTCGATTTCTCTTTTTTTTTTAAAATCTGTCAGTTCAGCTTTCTCTCTCGCAATTATACGTAGGCTGTCCCTCGTTTTGGATTGGGCTGAAAGAAAAAGGAGCTCCACGATCATAAATAACAGATTAGATTATATTGGTTTTCCACCTCAACTTATTCTCACCAGATGAGTACCACAATATTTACGTGTTAAAATATTGCTTATAATTTAACCAAAAATAAAACTCGAATTTCCAATCCCATCAGCTTAAACAATAGAGAAAAGTGGAGTAAGAATAGGAGAACTGCTCTTGGGTTGGGGAGAATTCTTGTGAGTTGTTGGCTTTTTAGTTACTTCAACAAATGCAACCACCGTTGCACCCAACCCTCGTTAATTTATTGCACAAGTTCAACACCTTTTTTTTGTCAATTATATTTACTCCCAAATAAAATATATGGTTAATTTAGATCATGGTTTTCCTTATAATTTCTGTGCTGTTTTTGAACGTCGATTTAATTTGACTTTCAAGGAGTGAGATCTCCTGTTTTGGGTGATTGTTTCTTTGGACACACTCCAGGCGACTGCTCGGGGCGCCGCTTCATTAAAAACACACATGTATGCAATTTTGTTGTTACTTTACTTGGACGAAACAAATCCTCTTCTTTTCTTTTTTGGAAAACAATTATAGCTTCCATAATTGCCCTTTCAACCCTGCTTAAGTTGGATTATCCATTACATTACGGTAATATTGATTTAATAAATTATTCTAAATAAATACTGTACCGTTTTTGGTGGTTCAACTCACCCCCATCACCACAATTAAAAACAGACCCATAATTATATTTTGGTGGCACTCTTCTATAATGGTCCTCAAAATTAGTTATTTCTCGTGCTCTAAACTAAGGTGGTTAGAATAACGTTTTTATTAAGTTACATGTGTCACTCTTTATATAAAAACAAAATGTACCGTGTTGTGTTGTCACGCGTGATTTAATTCCTTTTATTTGGCACCAATAAAATGTTTTTTTTTATTACTAAATATTTATAACATTTTTTCTTTATAAAGTTAATGACGAAAATGTCCTTATATGGTCGATTAGGCACTACCGAACATCTCGACTCAAATCCGTACAAATTTCGACACGTGATTTTTAACTCTCATTGTCAACTCTCTCTCTCTCTCTCTCTAACTCTACAGAGAGAGAGAGAGAGGAAGGTGACCCAACTAACCCAATGAAAACGTTAAGAAAATTGATATATAAAAGCAGCCATTTTAACCAAACTCAACACGCCCCCTAAGAAATGGACTGGATCAGAGGCCACAAAATTGGCTCCGGCTCATCTGCCACCGTCTTCGTAGCCACCTCTCCTTTATCCGGCGAGATATTGGCCGTCAAGTCTACCGGGCTGGCCCAATCGGCAACTCTGCAAAGAGAGCAACAAATTTTATCTTCTCTGAGCTCTTCTCGGATAGTTACCTACAAGGGGTGTGATATTACTTCTGCGAACAACAAGCTCATTTTCAATCTCTTGATGGAGTATGTTCCCGGAGGTTCGTTATCTGATGAGATTTCCCGACGAGGCTGTCGGCTTGAGGAGACGTTGATCAGGCTGTACACAAAGCAGCTGTTGGAAGGGCTGACGTATTTGCATGATAAAGGTTTGATACATTCTGACATTAAGGCCAGCAACATTTTGATTTCCGAAGATGGTGTAAAAATTTCCGATTTTGGGTGCGCAAAGAGGATTAATCCGGTGGAGGATACGGCGCCGAGTGTGGCAGGAACGCCGATGTTCATGTCGCCGGAGGCGGCGCGTGGAGAAGAGCAGGGGTTTCCCGGCGATATTTGGGCTGTTGGGTGTACAGTGATTGAAATGGCAACGGGAGGTTCGCCGTGGAAAAATGTGACCGATCCAGTTTCATTGCTTTACCGAATCGGATATACAGAAGATTCGCCGGAGATTCCGAATTTTCTCGGAAACGAAATGAAAGATTTTCTGGGAAAGTGTTTTCTGAGAAACCCAAAGGAGAGAAGGACGGCGAGTCAACTTCTGAATCATCCCTTTTTTCAAGAATTCGATTCCATTTCACATAAAGTTGAAGAACTTTGCTCAGATTCGCCAACAAGTATTCTAGACAAATGTATTTGGAGATCAATGGAAGAGTCGCAGACAGATCTGAGCAATGTGGTCCCGATAAATATCAGATCACCTCCTGATGATAGAATCAAACGGCTGTCTTTGATTTCGGAGAAGTTCAGTTGGACAGAGGAGGAGGAGGAGGAGGAGGATTGGATCACCGTCAGAGGCGTTCAAAAGTGGGCTGAATCAACATTTTTAAAAAGCAATGGCAGGAATGGATTTATTGAGGATTGTCTGAAAACAAATAGATTAACAGAAAGTCGTGTAATTAGCAACGCTGATTTTGTGAGAGACGGAAACAGAGCAAAGTCTCCTTTTACTTCAATCCCACATATTTTATAACTCAAACCTCTCTCTACTCTCTACTCTCTACTCTCTACTCTCTACCTTGCTTTCTCTCTCTAAGACCCGATCCCCTTCATTATATTTGATGGGTAATTGAAATTTGAACAGATGACTAATTGAAGACGGTGTAAAGCCCATCCAATTGAACCTCCAATGGCCGGTCCGAGGGTTTTTATTAGTTGGTGCCTTTCTGCTTTAAAGAAGGTCCTTATTAGGGAAAATGTCAAATCACGTATCATACTTTATAATAAATGATAAGTCAACAACTAAATTATTTTTGCTAATAAAAAAATTACTGAACTATAAAAAAAGTCCTCGCAAATATCAATGTCACGTTTGCCGTTAATCGTATTGATTTCGTTCTGCTTTCGGAACGAACATATATTGATTTCGTTCCTCTGCAGATCGAAAGTTTAAAAATAATGTTCTACTATTAACATTCCGCAGCAGAATGTGTCTCAATCCGCCGCGGATTGTTTATGATCCGTGGTAGACTATCGCGCGTCGTTCTGCGTTTCTGTGCCCTATTATATAAGACTCGACTGTGCACTCCGGCAAGTTCACTGCGAACAACGATATCCTCGGTGACGCTTGGTACAATGTTGGAGTAGAGCTTAACGACGATGTTCTGAGGGTTAAGTACTACGGTTTTCATGTCGAGCAAGACGAAGTGTTTTATGTTCGTAAATTTAGTAGTTGTAAAGAGGTGAAAGAGTTGGAGACTAGGTTTTGGCCATTGTCGGTACAATTACAAGACTCTGAGTGCTCAGAGTTCTTTTCTACGACAAACGTGTTCCAGTAACTATACTGACAATGGCCGACACTTAGCCTCAAACTCTTTCACCTCTTTACAACTCCCAAATTTACGAATATCGAAAACTTTATTTTGCTCGACATGAAAACCATAGTACTTGACCCTCAGAACATCGTCGTTGAGCTCTACTCCAACATTGTACCAAGCGTCGCTGAGGATTTCGTGGTTCTTAGTGAACTCGCCGGAGCGCATAGTCGAGTCTTATATACTAGGGCACAGGAACGCAAAACGATGCACAACGATCTGCCGCGAGGCATACTGTGAATCTTTGTAGGGGCTGGTGCCAGCTGTCAAAGAGTTTACAAGGCAAGCGGAGCATCGGTTTTGCATTTGATACTTGTATGCAAATCACGGTAAGTCCATCAAATAAGGAACATAAGATAATGAGATTGAGTGAGCAAACATGCAAGGATCAATAGATGAACTATGCATCGAAACCAGATATACATCATCTACAACAGTTTATTCGAGGTAGATAGTTGGATGTTACTCAGAAAACAATACAAATGTTTGATGTGGTTAGATGAACGACAAGTTACTTCATCAAATCCTATTTCAGCTATGTAAGATTGTTGGTGGGCAAAGGCATACGAAGAAGTTAAATGAACGATAAGTTATTACTACATCTTACCAGCCCGGGACACACTGATTCTTAGTGCATATGGATATTCTATGCTTATAATAACGGAATTGATAATTTTGTTTACATTTGTAATGCACATATGTACGATATGGTTGTAATTAAATCGATAAATTGGTTTGCATTTGTAATGCACATGTGCGTGATATGGTTGTAATGGAATTGATAATTTGGTTATTGATAATAAATGGAAATTGATTAGTATGAAACTATAAAATTAGCAATTTTTCCCCAAGCCAACCGGTCGAACTTTTGAATGTGTAATTCAGCCGTTCGACCGCCGCAAAACTTCAACATTTCTCTGCCTTATGGTCAATGACATATACAACCTGTGCATAAAGTTGATGCTCTATTTGTTGTCTTCGACCACAATTGTAATGTAGAGACGTCCCAGAAGGCTGCGGAAATGAAGAAGATGGGGTGAAAATTTTGGTTTGCGTTTGTAATGCACATATGCACGATATGGTTGTAATTGAATTGATGATGAAATTTTGAATCTATACTTTATTTTGAATCGGTAAATGAAAATTTGAATCTGTACTTCATTTTGAATCTGTGAACGAAATTTAAAATATATACTTCATTTTGAATCTATAAACGAAATTTTGAATCTGTACTTTAGCCGTTCGACAGCCCTCACTTATTGATCGACCACGCTGACGTTCTACCGCGGAAAGACATAATTCTCCTGCCTTGTATATTTCGGTGTTATGCACAGGTTGGCGGCTAGGACACTATAGCTTGCTTCTTCAGGGCGGGCTTGGATGGAGTCTTGCATACCCATACCCTTCAACTTTGCTGAGCCTCATTTGGTCCACTTTCTATTTGTTGTGGACGTCTGTGGCCTTCTCTTCGATTCTCAGCTTCTCCTCTTAGATCGGTATCCCGTAATGTTCAACAATCCTCTGAATTATCCAATTGAATGACAGACTCTTGGCCAGGTTGTTGAGCACCTTGTACATGTGACTCAAAATAACAAAGCCGATGTCCACTTTTTTCCTGTTGAACACTTTCTCGAGCAAATAAAGATCCATGCAACTAACATGGTCTCGAATGTCCATCCCGAGGCAAAATGGTGTGCCTTATGATGATGTGGATCACTCGAGATATGACATTCAAGTCATTGAATTTTGGTTTCTTATACGCTCCAATCTCGGGATCACGATGCAACAATCTAAACATTGTCAGACATTTTCCTCATCTAATGAAAGCTGGCACCTGAGACACATGGTAATAGTGATCGCTTGGTCCCTCCATCTAGCATCCAAGCAGCACGTTAATATAGTCGAGAGTCAGCCTCAACTCTTGTCCAAACATGTAAGTCCGGACCTCTAATGGTTATGTGGACAGTTCCAAATTAGCATAAAACAGTTTGACAATCTGCTCACAGTAATTTCCACCCAACCGGCACAAACCGGCTAAACCAGTCCTCTCAAACAATTCTTCAATTTCTAACTCAGCCAATGACTCGAAGTTTATTCTTCTAGAAATAATAATTGAACGGTGTTTAACATCAGCTTCATACCAGTCATTTGCGTCGTTGTCTTGAATAATGGGGAGTAGAAACCAGCTGTAACAGGTTCGAAACGGACCAGTGCACCTGCTGTCGGTTGTTTTTTAGGTTGAGGTTGAGGTTGTGCTTCAATTCCGCCAACAGGGGCAGCCGCGGTTCCTCCAACTTCACTCGCAGTTGCTGAACCTTCTGCTGCGGGTGCTCCACTTTGCACCGCGGCAGAAACATTGTGGTGCAACTGACTGACAATACTTCGTTCACGATCCGAGTTTGTCATTTCTGTCTGTGGTCGAGGCTGAGTCTGTGACGAACCACCCTTTTGCTTGAGTGACATTTTCTTTGCATGGGAATCAATTGGTATCGATTAAACAGCGTGGAATAAAGATATGAGAGTACGAATGTTCGCCAAATATATTGTGGTTTACGGTGAACTCGCCGGAGCGCACAATCGAGTTTTATATAGTAGGGCACAAGAACGTAGAACGAGACACGATGATCCACGTCAAATCATTATCAATATTATAACGTTATTTTTACAAATATCGATCCGCAGTAGAATATTACACGATCCGCCGCAGATCAAAATCAATGTGTTTAATGGCAAACATGACAACAATATTTGCGGCAAACTTTTTCCATAATTCAATAATTAATTTGTTAACAAAAATAGCTTAGTGATTAACTTATCATTGATCACAAAGTATGATGATTAATTTGTCATTTATCCTTGATATTAAAACCTCCAAAAGCACCAAAAAGGACCAACATTGCCAAAACCAATTTTAAATATTAATGTTTTCGAGATTCGAACAAACAACACAATATGACAAAAAAGTCATTACAAAGCAATACGCATCAAAATCAATAAATTTAGCCTCAACCACCTCTTTGAACACAAACACACCTCTTGAATTTCTTCACATTTTCTATTCAGAGCTAAACCAAAAATAACATGTAACATGTTAAAATCTCAATGCTCTTGCAAGTCGATGTCGCATTCATGATCGGCCCCGGGTTACCCATAAATAGAAAATAGATAGTTGCAGTTAAAGATCAAATACATCTTTTTGAGAAAAAGAGTAAAATTGTAATAGCTAATAATCAATTATGTAATCAAATGCATGCCTTATAACAATATCAACCACATGTCCATGTCTACTTGTTATTCATTCATTAGCTTACAGACTCATAAAATTTGAATATACATATAATATTACTCCTTATAAAATTAAAGTTATTAGTATCGCATGGCAATCTTCACCAATTTGCTACAAAACAAAATATGGAGGGTTGCACTCCTTTGCACTTCTTAACTCGAATTAATGACAGAAAATAAATTATATTGAGCAATCATTTCAATATCCTAGCTTTTCTTTACAAGTATCAGCCAATCTCTATGGCTTCCTTTGAAAATTTTCACTCAATTTCCTAAGCAGACTTTCTAATCAGATATGAAACTAGGCAACCAAGCACAGCTCCAGCAATCACCTGCACCAAGAAGAATAATACGATGATTTCGTGCCTTCATGGATTAGGCAGGCAGGGTCGGTCATCATGGATTAAGATACAACTATGAAATAGCTTTTAGCTACTGAAGAATTTGTAGGGGTTAAATATTTCCTTCCTGGACAGGATTTCTTTTTTTCAACCAAACAAGCCAAATTGACTTCTGAGTTTACTATTGAAAATTGGGATGACTATTATTGTGACTTCTGAGTCACTGAAACACGTGCTTTGATTTACTTGATACGCAGATCTTATCTTAGCCAGGTAGGGACATCATGGCCTGAAGCAAATAAAGTCGAAAAATAAAAATAAAAAGTGACAGAACGGCTGACCTGAAACGGTGTGTGTCCAAGCGAATCTCGTAATGGTCTTACATTGGATAGAGGGTGTTCAGGCGGGAGCTCACAGACTATTTGGTTCAGCAGCTACAATAAACCCCAAGAGTAATGATCAGGAAAAAAATTGGAATGGAAGTTCAAAGAATGTAACATAGTATAAATACCCCTAATCCATAGAGAAATCTAAGTATAAATGATCTTTCAAGAACTTACTTCTGCTTGCCGACCTGCATGAAGCCTGACACCTGTTGCATCATACATAACCTGAAAATTTATTTACAAATTAAACATGGCAACCGAGCATTTTTGTAGTTATGAGGGATAAAGTTCACAGATAAGAACACGAGAAGCTTTATAAACAAAATTGAAACAACTGTCAAGGCATTCTCAATCCGTTGACTTGGAACAGTTGCACACAAGTTAAAACAATAGTTTCATAATCACACATTAATGACCCAATCGTCTAATCATATAGTCATTATCATCAGAACTGTTCATACTTCAATCAAATGGAAGTTCATTTGGGTAACAATTAACCAACAAATAGAGAAAAAAATTATGATTAATTGAACAGTTCATGTCTTATCAAAATGTAGGAAAAATAGAAGTAACCAGCACACAGTATCTTCAGCTCAGAGACCTCAACTTGAAACAAAGATATCATTAAACTGAACTATACTAACGCACTTTGAACTAAAAAAGCAATAAACTGCACACTTGTCCGTGCAGATTAAAGTCAATATACTAATACACTTTGAACTAAGATTCAAGAGACATTTTGAAAATACACAACTAAATCAGAGACAAATATAAAATTAACACCTGGAGTGGAATGTAATTGACATTGAACAGCAGGATACCACAACATGAAGCAATCCATATCATAAACGAACAATTATGGAAGACATACTATACATGCCAGGACCACTGCTGTGGCAAAGGCAGGTCCTCCTGTTCCTTCTTCGAGAGCTATAGCCACAGCTAAGGCAGTCACAGTTGCAGAATGAGATGAAGGCATCCCACCAGAGTCAAACATTCTTTTAGACTCCCATCTCCTTTCCTTATACCTGAATATCTAGGCCAAACACGTTACAAATTTGAGCTTGTATTTTCAGAACATGAATTTGGATGAATTTTGCTTATTTTATACATACAAGAATGAGAGAGAGTAAGAGAGAACAGAAGAATCATTTTGTGCTATACATCGTCTTCAGTATGATTAAAGCACACGTAGAGCAGCTGAATATCAAAGCTATGAGCAACTCCGTATTCCCACATACATTTTTGAAATTTCGAGCGAAGAATATAAACAAAGTTATTGCCCAAAATGTGACGAAAGTTCAAACTTTGGTGAAACCACATCTAAAAATTCTAAACCTCCTGCCAATAAAGATTCCAATTTTCACGGATCCATAGAAAAGTACAATCAAATTTTCAAACAAAGATCGAATTAATTAAAAAATCTTAATATGCAAAAGAGAGAAAAGCATGAACCAGGAGGTGAAGATCTTGAAAAATTGGGCGAGAGCGCAAGCGAGAAAAGCCGAAATGAGAGGAAGATTGGAAGCAAGCACAGGAGCCGGCACAGACGGTGAATACGACGCTTCAGCGCTGGAGGCAGAGGAGGTTGCTTCCCCAACCATAATCACTTCGTCCGATTCACCAGAAGGAGAAAGACCTCTCCCTATCTCTCTCTGGGAATGTAAGAAAAGAAGGGAGAGAGGAAGGCACAGTCAAAAAGCGACCACCAATGGAGAGCCCAAAGGTGGGGCCTAATTTTAGAACAACGAATCATTCTTTTTTAATTTAATTTAATAATATGGAAAAGTATGTTTGGATTCTTACTAGAAAAAAAAAAAAAATGGACAAACTAAAATTTAAAATAATTTCATTAACAAATAAAATTATAAAGGACGAGAAATGAACAAAATAAATATTATAGTTATATTTTTTGTTAACAAATGTGTCTCGAACATTTGTGTCATTCTACAATCATTTGTGTATACGCTTTTGCATAAAAGTGGATAATCGTTAACAAAGAGAGATCGTCCGACCACCCAAAAGATATAAGTTCTAGACGACCGTACTTATATAACGGATGTTCAACTCTTCACTTTTACATAGAAGTGGACGACGAAGCGTTAAGAGCAAACTCTGCTCTCTTAAATATTTTGCTTTTGGACGACTGTATTTAAATAACGAACATCTAAGTATTGACTTTAAAGAGAGTAGAATGACCGCATGTAAGAATGGATGACCATGCTTTCAAATATATAAGTTTGCACTTTCATATATAAGCAAATCCGCTACTCTAACTATATAAGTTAAGCAGACGACCTTTGTGCAAGCTGTGTAACCTAGGCGATTATGAAGCGATTTTCATGCGACCTCCCAATGATTTCAACTTCCTCAGAGCGTTTTCTAGTAATTTGAAGTTTCGAAATCGATTCTCTTATCGATTCCTTTGTTCTCAAGTCACAAATTACTCAAAAATCGAGCTCTCAAATTTCTCTGTTACTCTATTCCAAACCCTAAAATGGCATTAACGGCTAAAAAATTCACCTTAAAGCGTAAAGTCACTCCCTCCCAATTTCAAGGTCAATCACAAGGTGATTCGACCTGTCCTTGTCTGCCGACACTTGAATTCTTTTCATTGGAGATCAGGATGGTGTCGTCCAAAGATAGGTATGAAAATGATATTAAACGCCATTCAATTATTATCTCTACGAGAGTAGAATTTCATGCGTTCATAGATTTTGGAATAGAATATATGTTTAAGCGTATTAGAATTGTTGGGTTGTGCAAGATAGAGAGATTTTATTATGAGTCGGTTGCTAAACTATTTTATGCGAATTTAGAGATGGGCACCTAACCCTTAGAGCTTAAGATTTATATGTTTATATGGGAGATTAGGTTAACTACCAATTATTTAAATGAGCTGATTGGATGTTCAACAGAGGAATCAAGAGAGAAGTACTTTTATGTATCCAAGGATCCAGATTTTATAAAATGAGAAAAAGGTCTGGCATTGTTGCAACAGTTGCACTGTAATCCCAACATTTTAGCTCTCTACAAGCCAAAATCCAAGAAATTAAATATCAAAGCTTGAGTAATCCATCGCATGATATCTCACATCATTTTGCCTCGGAATGGATATCGAGACCATACCAGCTACATGGATCTTCAACCTTGGATACGTGATTATGAATCACATGAACGATGTCCTCAATAGCCTAAAGAAGAACTTGTTGGCCTAATTGACATTAGGTTATTTGTTTTGATGATCACATATTTATTTGATTAATTAAGTTGTTTATTGTATATTTGTTTGAATTGATAAATACGTTATATTCTTTATTGAAAATACCCTTCATACGAGTATTTCCAATAAAAGAAAAGAAGGGAGAGAGAAAGGCACAATCAAAAAGCGACCACCAATGGACAGCCAAAGGTGGGGCCTAATTTAGAACAACGAATCATTCTTTTTTAATTTAATTTAATAATATGGTAAAGTATGTTTGGATTCTTACTTAAAAAAAAAAGACAAATTAAACTTTAAAACAATTGCATTAACAAATAAAATTTTAAATGACGAGAAATGAATAAGACAAATATTATAGTTATGTTTTTGGTTAACAAACGTGTTTTGGACATTCGCACCAACCCACAGTCATCTGTGTATACGCCTTTACATAAAAGTAAAAAACCGTAAATAAAGAGAGGTCGCCCGACCATCCAAAAGATATAAGTTCTGGACAACCGTATTTATATAACGAATGTTCACCTCTTCGCCTTTACATAAAGGTAGACAACAGAACGTCTGAGTATTGACTTGAAAGAGAGTAGAATGACCACATGTAAGAATGGATGACCATGCTTTCAAATATATAAGTTTGCACTTTCATATACAAGTACGTTCGCTACTCTAACTATATAAGTTAAGCAGACGCCCTTTGCGCAAGCCGTGTGACCTAGGCGATTATTAAGTGATTTCCATTCGACCTCCCATCGATTTCAACTTCCTTAGAGCGTTTCCTAGTAATTTGAGGTTTTGAAATCGATTCTCTTCTCAATTTCTTTGTTCCTCCAATCCAAACCTAAAATGGCATTAATGGCTAAAAAAATTCACCTTAAAGCTTAAATCCATTCTCCCTCCCAATTTCAAGGTCAATCATAAGGTGATTCGACCCGTCCTTCATCGGAGATTAGGATGGTGTCGTCCAAGGATAGGTATGAAAATGATATTAAACGCCATTCCATTATTATCTCTACGAGAGTAGAATTTCATGCGTTCATAGATTTTGGAATAGAATATATGTTTAAGCGTATTGGAATTGTTGGGTTATGCAAGATAGAGAAATTTTATTATGAGTCAGTTGCTAAACTATTTTATGCAAATTCACCTAACCTTTAGAGCTTAAGATTTATATGTTTCGATGGGAGATTAGGTTGACTCCCAATTATTTAAATGAGCTGGTTGGATGCTCAAAAGGAAAAGTTCTGGCATTGTTGTAACAGTTGCACCGTAATCCTAACATTTTAGCTTTCTATAAGCCAAAATCCAAGAATTTAAACATCAAAGCTCGAGTGATCCATCACATGATATCTCACACCATTCTACCTCGGAATAGATATCGAGACCATGTCAGCTACATGGATCTTCAACCTTGGATACGTGATTATGAATCACATGAACAATGTCCTCAATAGTCCAAAAAAGAACCTGTTGGCCTAATTGACATTAGGTTATTTGTTTTGATGAAGACAGATTTATTTGGTTAATTAAGTTGTTTATTGTATATTTGTTTGAATTGATAAATATGTTATATTCTTTATTAGAAATACCCTTATACGGGTATTAATGTTATCTAACGTGTTTACCTAAGTCCATGTAGTATATAGTATGATTATTGGGAACTAGAAGTTTCAAGCATTGCAAAAAGTGAAGGAGAGGTCGACGATAGCAGAGAGGAGGTCGACCAATTTATGAAGAAGCTAAAGAATCAGTCGACCTGATGATCAACAGCAAAAAGTGGCAGATTGCTAGAAGTTTTAACCTGTTGCAAAATCGGTCAACCAATGAAGAAATGGTCGACCACAAAATATTACAGATTGCTTGTCATTTTTGCGGTTGAGGATGCGGTCAAGCAGGCAGTCGAGTAGCCGAATTGTTGATCGACCAAAAGTGTAAAAATGTTAAGAAAGTGGTCGACCAGAATGAAAAAAGCGGTCGACTGATAACTTTGCACAACGTAATGGCTAGTTCTAAAAGTCGAAAGGCGGTCGACTGGTTGTGCAGGTCTATAAATAGTGGCACTCCGAATTGAAGACCAAAAAGAAAGAGAACCATAGCGAAGCTTTGCCAAAATCCATACTCGAGTTCTCTCAACATATAGAGTGTCAAGCCTAACTCTCCATACTCCTAAAATTTAGTTTTATATATAGGAGAGTTAGATTATTGTTTGCAATTTTCCATTTACTCCTTCATTGTACTCAAACCAAGGGGCGCCTTATGAATAGTCAAGAGAAGGGTGATGCCTTGAGAATTAGTTATTGTAAATATTTGATTGACACTTGTGAAGTCACTCATCACCAATTGGGGAGGTTAAGTGATTAAGGATCTCCAAGTGGGAAGCTTGGAGCACAGACGTAGGTCAGGGTTGCCGAACCGCGTGAACAACATCGTTTGCACTCTCTATCCCTTAAGCTCTTTATTATTGTTATTATTTGTATGCTTTATATGTGATAAATCACTTAGCATTTAGAGAATTAATTATTGCACGAAAAAGTTAGCATACCTAATCCACCCCCCTCTATAAGCGTGCACTGATCCTAGCAGAACCTGCTGTATAACTGACTTATTTAGAATATTATTGAGTGTATCGATCTAACACTCCTTCCCTACGAGCTGAGAATCAATGAAAAGGCCTTGGATGTGTACAGCGAAGTGATCATCACTCAAATGGGGATAGCCAAAGTCGGAGATGAATGGGTATTCAAGGTTGCACAATCTCCATCCACGTCGGTTGCACAACCTCCTTCAACGTTGGCTACACAACCTCCATCGACGTTGGTAGCACCATCTCCAGCAGCCTTAGATCAGATGGAGGATGATATTGTTCAGCCCCCTCTTCAATAATCTCACTATATATCAATGTCTAAGGAGAGGTGGAACAAAATTATAGGCTACTTGGAGAGACTGACTTCCACGGTTGCAACATATGGCAACAAAGTTGAAAAAATGGACAACCGACTTAAAGTAATGGGCAAACAAATTGAAGAGCACATTGCCATTGTGTCCAACTTAAAGTAATGGGCAAACAAATTGAAGAGCACATTGCCATTAAACAAACACTAGTGGATGAGATGAGGAGGCGTGTGAATGATCCAACAGCCCCTTCATCTCCCAATGTCGAACCCTTAGCAATTTCTAAATCTTTTGATGCGAGACCCAACACATGGTTGTAAGTCTTATAGTTTATATGCACTTTCTATATATGACGAGATATAACAATATGTTAAGATTGTGTAGATCTCTTATTATCAAATAATTGTCCCCTCCTCCCACTCTTGCCAAAGTTCAGAAGATATTAGCAGCTAGTCCTCCATTGAATGAAGCAGTTACAAAACCTACTTCAGATCAAAATTTACACGTGGTATGCCTTCAATTTGGTTTTGTCCAATGTATCAAATTTAAAAAATACTCTTAGTAGTGTGATGATAGTTCATAAATTGTTCATTTCAACCTATAAAATTGATGGAGAATTTCTTTAAATTGCCTCGTGCAAGTATAAAAAAAAAACCTAGAGACATGTGATATTTTTATAGGTATTGTGGTAAGAAACTATATCATTTAAAAATTATTCTTAGTTTTGATGCATGTTTCATACATCTTGCTTCATGTTGTCTTTTTGTAGAAAAATAATGCTTTCATGATTACTACTCTCATCATTCCAAAGTAAAAGTCAACATCTAAATTGGTAAGGATAATTTTTTGTCATATGTTTAATCAATGTTTAAGAAATTATTATTTTAAGTAAATCTCTTGAATGATTTCTTTTTATTTAATGTGACACATTGAATGAAGAAGAAATAGTTGACGTTCAAATGAGAGACTTGCTTATGACTCTTGGATGGATCCATGTAAGTTATTTTTAATCATTCCTGCAATATTTTCTTCCTAGTCAAACCACTTATAATATATGGTTTTAATTTCAGACACACCCAAAATAGACATGTTTCATGTCATCCGTTGACCTGCAAAGCCATTATAGCTACCAGGTTATGTTATGAGAGGTGATGAACTATAGGTCCATTCTATCATTATTCAAACTTCATACATTATTATGAAGATATTCAAGGTCAAGCACAAGTGGAAGTTAAAGTTCAAATATAGGATATTTGGTAGACTTTCCAAAACTGTATACTTTCTGACCTTCAGTGAGTGTTTGATGATTTTGGCATCCGAAACAACGTCATATCAAAAAGAGTGCCTCATAAATATTGTAGCTGACTTCCTAAACTTTTTAGAATGTGATAGATCGTTAAAATCAGGGTTTGTTCACTATGTCAAAAGCCCACGGAATAGAGAGTAAATATTATGGAAACTCCAAGTGTCCAAGTTTGGAGACCAAGGAAGTCTTTACATGGAAGGTAACTCAACAAGGTCCCAAATAGAAGAGCTATCAACCCATGAAGATCAAAGAGGGTCCATGCCCTTAATGCTATGGAAAGAATTCCAAGAAGACAAGCTTGAAGGGCAAGAAAGATCAAAGGAAATAGAGTTAAGGAAACCTTCCTTAATCGGGCAAAAGCAAGTGGACAAAAGAAGGTCAATTGTACTTGGTTATGACAACCATCCAAGTGGCAATTCTTGAAGGCAAATAGCTACCAAAAGTCATCAATTTTGTGGAGCCAAAGCCATCAAAGATTATTAAAATAATAGTTTAGAAAGTTACTAAATTCATAGTATAGTAATCCGCCATACGGGACCGAATACCTAGTGTGTTTCCTATTATATTGTTTCCTATTCTATGCTTTGTAATTGGCTATATAAAGCCCCCTAGTGCTTATGTTTTAGACATTGAAGTTTGAACAATAAAATATCTTGCTTTATTTCAAAATCGGAGTGATTCATTTTTCAACACTTTGATGAGTTGCATCCAAAGTCATCCTTGTGTGAGTAGCATCACAAGATTGGGCTTACTTGGAGTTGAGTAAATTTTCTTATTGGTATCCGCATTCTTACTCTTTGGAGGAAGAGTGTGTGAAGAGGTGTCCAACCATAAAAAAAAAAGTTTTCATTCACAAATTCATCCATACGGGAGTGGCAAGCTACATGACTTACTATTTTCGGCGACTTAAGTTCTCTCAAGCATATTTCCTAATCCATGGCAGATATTTTCATATTTCTTCAAGTATTTACAAGTTATTTCTTTACCCCTTGCACTAGCGCATCATTTGGTATCAGAGCTAAAATTTCTACTAATTTATGATATCTTTTTTCAACATCATGGCGAGAAGTTGCGATTACATTACAAGCAAGGAAAAGTTAGAAGCATCTATCTCTACTTTTGGAGGTACAAATTTTTTCGAAGATTATTTGGATTGGGAAGATGAGGTCGAAAAGATTATTCAAAGAGCTAATTTTCCAAAGAAGACCTTGGTACAAATTATTTCTTCAAAGCTTATAGGAAGTGGGACAAACTAATCACCAACCAAAGAAAGACGGAAGAGAAGACATCAAAATTTGGAGTGTAATGAAGAAATTTTTGAGACGAAAGTATGCTCCCACATTTACCAAAACCATCCCACCACCAATCACAAGGTATGAATGATCTTCCATCACTCAACAAGGTCTACGCAATACATTTAATACTTGGCTTAAAGGAACATTACAACAACCTGAAGCAAGTATATCAAACACTTCGACCTTACAAGCAAAAGACCACGATGATGTATTAGAAGGTATTCTTGAGAAAATTGAAGAATAAGTTATTTATGTTGAAGAAGGGTCATTATTATCCTTAGAGTTTCAAATAGAAGATGAAGAATGTCAAGAAGAGCGAGTACCCGAGACTATAGAGGACCAAGTTGACACCTTGGCGACAACAACACAAAAGGAGCAATCTTCTCATATTCCATGCTCCAACAATGACAATGTTTGCTCTTTATTCATGAAGGATGAAATTTGTGCTAACATGGTTCCTTTGATCATGTTTAAAGGGCCTAACTTGGATTTATTGTCGCATGGTATTACTTACAAACTTTGGTGGCACATTGACAAGGACCAAACTGGTCATGACCAAAATTTAAACAATAAAAAGGATGCTTATTTAATGGATGATGAAAGAGCTTGCACCGTTATGCCTTCCATGGATTTTAAGAAAAGTTTGAGTTGATTAAATGAGAAAGGAGACATCAAGGTAAACCAAACTTAGGTTGATTTTTCTTATGGAAGTTTTACTAATATATTGATTTGTGATATGACAAGTACTAGTAAACCTTTTTGGGAATCATTGTGGCATGCACATAAAGAATATCCTAATTACATTCCTAATTATTACGCAGTTAAAGATAGTGGAAGGATAGGAAGGATGGACAAGCTAGTTCCACCTTAACTGAAGCAAGCTACAAAGGGTTATGAGGTATTAAAGAAAAATCGGTTGAAAATTCCTTTGCTCATGACATAGAGGTATGCACCATTGGATAAATTGATCACTTGAATTTTTAGAATTGGATGGACTAAAACTTCTTATATTATTGGCATGATATTTGGTTATGGTATTTATGGTAACAAAATTGTTCTCTTTAATCTTGGTGAAACCTCATTTGTGGATATGCATATTGGTGGAAAAAGAAAGTTGTTATTAATGAATCTTGAAATTGATTACTATTTTGGGATTATGGAAACCTATTACATCTTGCATGAAGATATTAAATTGATTCTTGGGCAAGACATTTATGGCAACAAGGGTAATATCGATAGTAGATGGTTTTATGGCTTCAAATACTACTTGCCTAGTTTTGCATTATTGTCTAAGCATGATTTGATAAATTATTTTCCTTATATGAGCAAGTATAAAAAGAGAAAGAAGTTATTCATGGCCAACACATCATTGCAAAGATTGTGTTTCCAAGGTGGGCAAGCTTTGTACTATCAATTCTTGGATTTCGAAAGTCACTAGCAAGAAAAGTTCTTAGTGGAGACATAGCAAGTCTTATTTCAGGAAAGACAACTTAGGAAGCTACCAAGAAATCACAAAAAAGGAAGTTCATGGTGGAGGTCTAGTAAGCTATATTGGAGAAAGGACAACTTAAGGAGTTACCAAAAAATTGTTCTTTGACCACACTTACTCAAAGGTATTCTCAAAACTATTTATATGGAAATCATTGAATTACCAAGGGGCATTCACAACATTCCCAAGATAATATTCAAATATGGGAAGTGATTTGTGAATATCTTACTCTTATTGGCTTACCACATCATACATGGGTTATTTTTTTATTTTATTCATGGAGATTTTATAGCTGACGCAAATTTCAAGGCCCACGACACATCTCCTTATTTAATTAAGGAATATTATGAAGAAATCATTCTTCGGCCACACATACTTAAAGGAGTTCTCAAGATTTTATTTATGATAACTATTATTGTGGCCCACATTATTGTTAACTCGAAAACAAGGAATGAGAATCTATTATCTGGGTTATTGTTCAAGCATGGCAAGAGGTTTATAGAAATTTCAATATCATCAGCCTACTACCAAGAAGATTCATTTCTTTATTATGGAGATATTGAAGATATTGCAAAGATAATAGCCCGTGATGATTCTTCTTTTTATGGTAATAAAGATTATGGTGGAAAAAGATATGATTCGAGGTCGAATCCTTTTCAGCCAAGAGAGGATGATGGACTACGGATCCATTCCATCATTAATCAAACTTTCAAAATTATCATCGAGCTATTCATGGGCAAGCACAAGTTGAAGGTCAAGTTCAAACATAGAATATTTGAAGGACTTTCCAAAATTGTACACTTCCTGACCTCCGACAAGTATTTGACTATTTTGGCACTTAAAATGACATCATATCAAATAGAGTGCTTCATAAAGATTGTATCTAACTTCTAAAGCTTTCTATAATGGGTTGGATCGTTAAATTTTGGGTTTGTTTGCTATGTCAAAAGCCCATGAAATTGAGAACAATTATTATGGAAAGCCCAAGTGTCCAAGCTTGGAGACTAAGAAAGTCTTTACATGGAAGGTAGCTCAACAAGGGCCCAAATAGAAGAGCTATCAACCCATGAAGATCAAAAAGGGCCCACACCCTTAATACTATGGAAAGAAGCCCAAGAAGACAAGATTTAAGGGCAAGAAAGACCAATGGAAATAGAGTTAAAGAAACTTTCCTTAATCGATTAAAAGTAAGTGGACAAAGGATGGTCAATTGTGCTTGGTTATGGCAACCATCCAAGTGGCAATTCTTGAAGGAAAATAGCTACCAAAAGTCATAAATTTCGTGGAGCCAAAGCCATCAAAAATTAATAAAATAATAGCTTTAGAAAGTTACTAAATTCATAGTATAGTAATCAGACATACGGGATTGAATACCTAGTGTGTTTCCTATTATGTTGTTTCCTATTCTATACTTTGTAATTGGCTATATAAAGCCCCCTAGTGCTTATGTTTTAGATATTGAAGTTTGATCAATAAAATATCTTACTTTATTTTGAAATCGGAGTGATTCCTTTTTCAACACTTTGATGAGTTGCATCCAAAGTCATCCTTGTGTGAATAGCATCACAAGATTGGGCTTACTTGGAGTTGAATAAGTTTTCTTATTGGCATTTGCGTTCTTACTCTTTGGAGGAAGAGTGTGTGAAGAGGTGTCCAACCATCAAAAAGGTTTTCATTCACAAAGTCATCCATATGGGAGTGGCAAGCTACACGACTTACTATTTTCAGTGACTTAAGTTCTCTCAAACATATTTCCTAATCCGTGGCAGATATTTCCATATTTCTTCAAGCATTTACAAGTTATTTCTTTACCCATTCCACTAGTGCATCACATCCCTCAATCGGAATGGACAGCGAGGATGGATTCCAAAGGCGTTAACATTGAAGGGGGTCACATGCAAGGCACCTGCTATTTTAAAAGGCGCAGACTCCCTCCACTAAGACGGATGTCCCTCGGTCCACAATGGACATCCCTTGTCCAAAATCGGATGACCCTTGTCCCGAGTGTCCTTCATCTAAAAACGGACGTTCATTGACTTGAGACTACGTCGTTCTGCCCATAATGGATGTCCCTAGTCTCACCACGGACGTCCCTCTATTTAAGACTACGTCATTCAGGCCACAACAGATGTTTATCTTTGGTCGAGGGAAGTCCGTTTTATTTTCGAGGGACTTCTCTTAATGCTAAACGACATCGTTTCTCCTCTCGAAGGACGTCCCTCATTAGCTGTGTGAACTTGAACTAGTTCAACTTTGCCTACATAATCGTGAAGGACGTCCTCTGCGATAAACACAATCGAACAGCAACCCTAAATCTCTTAACACAATCGAACAGCGAAGTTTTTAAGTGTTGCACATCAATTAGCGTCGACGAGTGTTGCACCATCTATTGTTGAAGAATCCATTAACTGTAGAATGGAAGTGGATCCTATTTCGGCATTCGAGGCTGATGAGCAACGTGTGTTCTATCACGAAGCTAGTATAGAGGTGTATTCATTCTCAACATCTCTAAACTTGGAGCTTCATTGAATACGGGACTTAGAAGATGATGATTAGGTTTGATAGTATGCATCATCAACTAGAATGTTCATCCTCAGAGCTCTATTTGGGGAAGAAGTATAGTTCATTGAACGAAATTAGAGAAGAAATGGTTGATTATGCTTTGAAGAATGGGCACGAGATCAAGTTCATCAAAAGTGAATGTTATCTGTTGACTGCTGAGCGTAAGGATGGATGCAGTTGGCAGCTTCACACTTCAAAAATTAAAGATGAACTTACATTTCAAATTAAGAGCTATAACGAGTTGCACACTTGTGCACGATAGGTGAGGATGAGTCGAATCACCCCATGATCAACCTTTAGCCTCGGAGGGAGCCATTTTATGCTTCGTTGTCACTTGAATGACCTTCAACGTCATTTTCTACTTCTAGAAATGTGAGGAGAGATTTTGAAAAGTCAAATTGGTGGAAGGAAGTTGAAATGTCTCTATGCAATAGCTAGGGAGAAGAGGATGTCCTTCGCAATTATATAGGCAGAGTTGAACTAGTTCAAGTTCACGCAACAACCAAAGACAGACGTCCTTTGACCAAAACATATGCAGTTTCTATTTCAATTTCCCTTTACCTTTACATTTATCTTTACTTTCACTTAACTATCCCGGCGTTGGAGGTATAACTGTTCCAGGGAGGGTGGCATCTATTGACCCACACAGGGCAACCATTATGAACCCCATACCTCACAAAGTCTATTTATCTTTATTTTCGTTTTACTCCATTTTTCTTTAGTTCCACTTACCTATGCAGGCACTGAAAGTATAACCGTACAAGGGAGTGTGACACCTATTGACCCACACATGACAACCATGTCAAGAACCCATACCCGCAGCATCTAATTAGGTTTATTTCTATTCATTTTTAGTTTCCCTTTCAAAGCATATGCATAAAATATTTTCGTACATTTTTATCAAAACCATGATGCATGAAAATGCATATGATTAAGACAATGCACCATATCATCTACACATTTCGTAGCAAAATAATATATTACAATTCTTCATTTATCTTATCATGAAACAATCAACCTTTTATTCTTTCAAATAGATCGCTACTAACCTCGTATGTTTCCTAGAATACTAATCATAGCATACAATTAATCACATCAAATTATAATACTACCCATACATACAAAACATATTAAAGAATTTCCTTCTTTTCTTGTGATGTAGGCCAAAAGATCAAAGACATGCATATCTCTTACCTTAGGTCCTTAGTATAACACCCTGAAAGTATCCTCAATTATCCCCTTGATCTTTAACACCTTAAACATACCAATTTCCATATTAGTATGAGTGAATTCTCAACATAAATAATCTAGAGCTTAAATCATCTGAAAACATCTATAACTTCAATGAAATCTTATAAAACCATAAAGAAAGTTCAACCTACCTTGAGAGAAAATCGTAGCCTTTAAGAATTCATTTTTTTCCAAAGTTTCCTCTTCTTCTTTTCTCTTAATCTCCCATGATTCTTCCTTATTTTCTCCCTCACAATTTCTCTTATTTCTTCTTCACAAAAGAGTGTTCAAATGTTCTTATACTCCTCAGCATACCTCTATCCTTAGGAGCATGAAGTGTCACCCTTTTCAACCTTCAAATTGAGTCACCATATTTTTCTTCCTTTTAAATCATGACATATATTCTGTTTTTAGGTAACTTTTCGTCTTTCCGGTAGACCACAAATCCACTTCTGAGCAACCGTAAATCTATCTTAGAGCACTTATTTTTCACTGTCCACAATCCAATTGTGTGGTCCATAATGTGTTTTTGCCTTCCGGACCTCTGGTCCATAAGTATGTTTACACATGTGGACGTCAGCCCCTTAATGTGAAAGCCCTCACTTACAATTTTTTCAAAAATAACACTAAGCCCAGATGCCCACTCTAGATCCACATTTATACATGTGGATGCCCGCACTTAGTCCAAATTTACATTTTCATTCTAAACTTTCAAAACATCCAATACAAATTCCTATAATCATCATTATTTAATTAGGGGTATTACAGGAACGTTGTCTTTACGTTGCAGAACGGTCTTTCTGCTGAGGAAAGCGAGTTTTTGAAATGGGACTCAAGAAAGATTATTTTTCGTTGCAAAAAGAAAAACAATGTTCAGCCTATGGAAAGATTACTTTCCTCTGTGAAAAGTGAGACATTAGTGATGAGAACTAGATGACGATGACAACGGACTAGGAAGAGGAAAGAGAAAATGGTGATAAGAACTGAATGGGTGAAATAAAGAGGAGATGTGAGCCACCGAAAGATGTTCAAAAAATTGAAAATGTGATAATTGTTTTCGACGATGAGAAGACCATGTTGGAGCTTCTCAACATCGTTTTCACGGTAAAATTGCTTCAATTATTGTGATTTTAGCATAAAACTAAAATAGATTTAGAATTGCAAAGAGTAATGTTTCGGCATCGTCTATGCGGTAATGTTTCTTTCAACATGTTAAGAGTGATGTTTGTATCATTCATTGCTCATAGTTAAATGCTTTGTTTGTTAGCAAAAATTATTTAGTAGTAGACTTGTCATTAATCTCATAATTCAATGGTTGTTTTGTTAACTTTCTTTTTCGTTATATGTTATGTCACGATATAAATATAAGATAGAGTATCACAATCTCAAAATGCAAGGTAAGGCCATTTATTTTATAATATTATTTATTTAATGAACTAATTTACAAATTAAAATAATAAAACCAACATCTGTTTATCTATAAACTTAATTAGACACGCAGGATGCTGCCTTTTTGTTTTAAAAATATTGGGAAAATCACAAATCAACAATCGTATTTTTTGATCAATGATAAGTCAACCACTAAACTCTTTTTGCTAACAAATTAACCACTGAACTATAAAAAAATGTCCCAACATTGTTGTCACATTTTCCATTAAACGTATTGACTTCGGTTCGCAGCAGATTGTCTACTGTTCCACCGCAGATCATTATTTTTGAAAATAACGTTATTATATTGATGGTCTGCAGCGGATGGACTGTAATCCGTGATGAATTTCATTCATCATTCTGCATTCTTATGCCCTAGTATATAAGACTTAACTATGCGCTCCGATGAGTTCACCACGAACCATGAAATACTTGGGCACGCTTTGTACAATGTTGGAGTAGAGTTTAACAGTGATATTCTGAGGGTTAAGTCCTACGGTTTTCCTGTCGAGCAAGACGAAGTTGTATATGTTTGTAAATTTGGGAGCTGGAAAGAGGTAAAAGAGATGGAGGCTAGGTTTCGGCCATTGTCGGTACAGTTACAAGAACATGTTCATCGTAGAAAGGAACTCCAAGCACTCGAAGTCCTATAACTGTATCGACAATGGCTGAAACCTAGCCTCCAACTCTTTCAGCTCTTTATAGCTCCCAAATTTACGAACATCGAAAACTTTGTCTTGCTCGACAGGAAAACCGTAGTACTTAACCCTCACAACATCGTCGTTGAGTTCTACTCCAGCATTGTACCAAGTGTCGTCAAGGATATCGTGGTTCACGGTCAATTTGTCAAACTGCACAGTCGAGTCTTATATACTAGGGCACAGGCACAGGATTAGGAAATGCTCGCATACATCGGTTGAGGGCTGCCTGCTAGAAAGGATGCATGTGATAGATGCACATCTCGAAAATGCAAAATGAAATACTGTTTCAAATAAAGTCATATAATGACATTCACACTTACTCAAGAAAGATAGAAAGTCATCATGCCTTTGCAAAATGGGTGGCAAGCAGAGCATCGATTTTGCATTCGACACCTATATGCAAGGAACATCAGATAATGAGATTGAGTGAGCAAACATGCACAGATCAATAGATGAATTGTGCATTGAAACCAGATAACATCATCTACAATAGTTTATTCAAGGCAGAAAGTTGGATGTTCCTCAGGAAACAATACAAATGCTTAATGTGGTTATATCACACAGATTCTTAGTGCACATGTACATTATATGCTTGTAACAAAATTGATAATTTGGTTTGCGTCTGTAATACACATATGCATGAGATGGTTGTAATTCAATTGATAAATTGCGTCTGTAATGCACATATGCACGATATGGTTGTAATTGAATTGATAAATTACGTCTATAATGCACATATGCACGATATGGTTGTAAAAAATTATGTTGATGTTTATGTTTGTTTTTCGTTTACTTGGATAATATCCGTTTAGAAAATATTTTACTTGAATAATATATGGTTTTTGATAATGTCACATGGGGGAGAGACTAAAAACATAGAAAACTCTTACAAAATTTTTAGTTTTTTGAAAGAAAAATTGACTCAAACCATTTCATACATCATCAACAAACAACTAACATGTTCATTGAACAATTTGAGCAACATGTGCATAACACCGAAATATATAAAGCATAGATATTTTGTCTATTCATCGCGGAAAGTTGATATTCCACTGCAGAAACACGTCCTTCTGCTGCAGAATATATAACGTTCTGAAGCAGAATGAAAACATCTCGAGGCACAATGGAACGTTAGCATGGTCAATCAAAAGTACATATTCAAAATTTCATTCACAAATTCAAAATGAAGTACAGATTCAAAATTTTGTTTACAGATTCAAAATAAAGTACATATTCAAAATTTCATCATCAATTACAACTACATCGTGCATATGTGCATTATAGATGAAAACCAAAATATCCACCTCGAATTCTTCATTTCCCCGGCCTTCCGAAACGCGTCTACATTACAATTGTTGTTGAAGGCAATAAACAAAAACAAACACGAATGTGGACCTTAATCTTCCTTGATCAGAAAAGACAACGCACAATCAAAGTGACAATTAAGTATGTGTCGAAACCAAATATCCATCATCTACAAGACCTATACCAACAAATGTGCATTCTGCTTATGGTGGGTGTCGAGGCCTACTCTCGGTTATGTCCATGTCTTCGTCACTATTGGATTCGTATAATGAATGGAGCTCTTCCTCATCTAGAGTAGCCGAGACGAAATCTAACACTACAGCAGCTTTATCTCTAATTACACATACCTCATTTACCAAAACTATTCACATAGGCCCCACTTCAACTTGGCGGTTAATAACAGATTCTTCGACACTCCAAAACACTAATTAGTGTTCAAAAAATGTTTCAACGTCACCAAAATGCGGTACAATTCAGCTATCAAAAATCTCTAGGATTTGCTAATCACTGACAAAATCACTGAGAAAATTGTGTGGACTATAATATGAATTTATACAAGGAAGACAAAGCATAATAATCTGTGACATATCATTATCGCCGGGGATTGGAAACGTTTTGCGGCGGATCGTAGTCAATCTGCTGCGGATCGTGTCCCGATCTGCGACAAACCATCAATATAATAACATTATTTTTAAAAATAACGATCCCTGGCGAAACAATAGATGATCCGATGTGTACCAAACTCAATACGTTTAACGAAAAACGTGATAGCGATGTTTGTAGAGACATTTTTTCATATTTCAGTAGTTAATTTGTTAAAAAAATAGTTTAGTGGTTAACTTGTCATTAATCACAAAGTACGATGGTTGATTTGTCATTTTCCCAAAAATATTTTAAATAGAATTTAAATCAATTAATTCACAGCTATTCTATGTAAAACCATAAAGTAAATAGAATTATCATAAAGTTTAAATTATGACGTAAAAAGGAAATACTAACATACCTCTCTAATTCTATATTCTAATTTTGTTTTTATGATATGATGTTTAAATATTATTTATTAATTAATATAATAATTAAAATAAATTATAAATAATTAAAATAATACATTAATTACAACATTTAAATCATGTCGCATTAAGAGATAAGATTACAATGCAAAATTAGGAAGTAAGCCTAATATTACTCTAATCAAAATCAATTAAGTTTAGATTGTCTAATCTTGTCATTGATGTAGTTGAATATAGAGAAATTAACACCGCAAACCTATAGTTTGAGTTCAATAACACCGCCAACCCTATAGAAAATTTACGAATAACTAACATCCTGAACTATGGAAAAAGAACCCCACCGACCTCGCAGTCACGTTTCCCGTCAAACTTTGTCGACGTTAACACCCTAGTTTTGTTAACGTCAATGAACATCGAATGGAGATGTCCAAGGCAACAACAACAGACATCTCACAACGACGAGGGACGTCCAAGGCTAATCCAACTGATGGTCGAAGGACGTAAATAATCAAGGGATGTCTGTCCTGCTCGTTGGATCAAGGGACAGACATCCCTCTATCGGAATGAACGGCCAGGATGGATTTTGGCCACCCCTAAACGCGTCCACAGACGATGGCTTATAGCCTTTGGATCGAGGGTCGAACATCCCTCGATCAGAATAGATGACCAGGATGAACTCCAAAGGCGTTAATGTTGAAGTAGGCCATGTGCAAAACACTCGTTTTTTTAAAAGGTGCAGACTCCCTTAATTAAGACGGATGTCCCTCAGTCTACAACAGATGTCCCTCATCCAAAATTAGGCATCCCTTGTCCCAAAAAGAACGTCCCTCTTCTCAGATCGGACGTCTCTCATCTCAAAATGGACGCCCCTCAACTTGTGACTATGTCGTTCTGCCCATAAAGGACATTTCTAGTCTCACAACAGACTTCCCTCGACTTAAACTACGTCGTTCAGGCCATAACAAAAGTCTGTCTTTGGTCAAGGAACATCCATCTTTGGTCGTTGCGTGAACTTGAACTAGTTAAACTCTGCCTATATAATCGCGAAGGACGTCATCTGCGCCCTACATATTTCCGAGAGATATTTCAACTTGCTCTGACCAATTCGACTTTCCAAAATCTCTCCTCACATTTCTAGAAGCAGAAAATGGCGTTGAAGGCCGTTCAAGTGACAATGAAGCATAAAGGGGCTCCCTTCAAGGCCAAAGGTTGATCACATGGCGATTTGACCCATCACCACCTGTCGTGCATAAGTGTGCAACTCGTTATAGATCTTAATTTGAAACATAAGTTCATCTTTCATTTTTGAAGTGTGAACCCACTAAATACATCCATCCTTACACACGACAGTCAATTGATGACATTCACTTTTGACGAACTTTATCATGTGCCCATTCTTCAAAGCATAGTCAACCGTTTCTTCTCTAATTTCATTAAATGAACTATACTTCTTCCCCAGACAAAGCTCCGAGAATGAATATTCTAGTTTTGGATACATACTCTCAGACCAATGATCATCTTCTAAGTCCTGTATTAAACATAGCTCCGAGTCTAGAGATATTGAGATTGAATACACCTCTATACCAGCTTTGTGATAGAATGCCCTTTGCTCACCGACCGTGAGTGTTAAAATAGGATCCTCCTCCATTCTGTAGTTAATAGATTCTTCAACAATAGATGGTGCAACACTCCTCAATGCCATTTGATGTGCAACACTCAAAAACTTCACTATTGATTGTGTTCAGGGATTTAGGGTTGATTGCGCTCGCAGAGGACATTCTTCGTAATTATATAAGCAGAGTTGAACTAGTTCAAGTTTACGCATCGAATGAGGGACATCCTTTGAGATGAGAAACGATGTCGTTTAGCATTCAGAGAAATCCCTTGAAAATAAAATGGATGTCTGTTGCAGCTTGAACGATGTACTCTTAAGTAGAGGGACGTCTGTGGTAAGACTAGGGATGTCCGTTATGGGCAGAACGACATAGTCTCAAGTCGAGGGACGTTCGTTTCAGGACGAGGGACGTCCGATCTATGCGAGGGACGTCCGTTTTGGGACGAGGGTCCTCTAATTTTGGATGAGGAACCGTTGTGGACTGAGGGACGAGCGTTTTAAGTGGAGGGAGTCTGTGCCTTTTAAAACAGTGGGTGTCTTGCACGTGGCCCCCTTCAATGTTAACGCCTTTGGAGTCCATCATGTCCTTCCATTCCGATTGAGGGACGCCCGTCCCTCGATCCAACGGCCATGAACCATTGTCTGCGGTGCCTTTGGGGGAGGGCCTAAATCCATCCTCACAGTCCATTCGGATCGAGGGACGTCCGTCCCTTGATCCAACGGGTAGGACAGATGTCCTCCAATTATTTACGTCCTTCGTCACCGGTTGGATCAACCTCTCGTCATTGTGGGATGTCCGTTGTAGCTCCCTTGAACGTATCCGTTCGACGATCCTTGATGTTAACAAAACTACGGTGTTAACGTCGATGGATTTTGACAAGAAATGTGACTGCGAGGTCGACGTCGTTCTTTTATCATAGTTCAAGATTTTGGTTGTCTGCAACAATACTATAGGGTTTGCAGTGTTGCTAACCCCAAACTATAGAGTTTGTGGTTTTATAACTAAAATTTTTTTTAAAAATATGCATTATGTTTATATAAATTAAAAATATTTATGTATACTCAGCTCGTTAAACTTGGCTCGATAAGGCTTGTTAGACTTGTTTAGTCGGCTCGGCTCGGCTTGACTTGGCGTGTTTAACTTATGGCTCGTGAGCTGGCTCGGGTTGAAACTTTTTTGAACAAACTTGTTAGGCTCGGCTCATTAGACTCACTAGGCTCGACTCGTTTAATTTGTTACACTGTGTGAGTCGAATTTTTTCAGGTTCGGTCGGCTTGTTTGTCACCTCTTACTTACCCCATCTCTTTCACTATGAAGCTTAAACGTCACTGCCCTAGACATTAGTCACACAATTTTGATTTACTCTCGCTTCCTTTAATTTTTTTTTTTTCATATTTTATCTTATTTTATTTTCCATTTTTTAAATTCGGAACCAACTTGAACCTGATCATATAGTAAAACCAATTCAATGCAGTTCAGCTCCATATCCTAACGTTTTCGGCTTTGATTTCAAATCTATGGACCTATTAGGCAATATTCAAGTTCTGATTTCAAATCTATGGACCTATTAGGCAATGGTTCAGTCCAGTTTCAACCCAAGTCTTACCTTTCTTTTTCTCTATGTAACACTCTCTTCCTTCTATTTTTAATTTTTAATTGTTAATTATTTAATGAATTTTTAAATTATTTTTACTTAATTTAATGTTTTAAAAAAAAATTAGCTATAATAATTTATCAAATAATTAATTATATAAAATCATTTTGAAATACTAAAATCTTATATGATTTTTTACGGAGTTGAATATTTTGAACAATACTAAATTGAGTTTATACTTAAATAATTAAATTAAAAATAAGCAAACTAGATTTAGGAAAAATAAACAATAGAAAAATACGATAAAATATAAATTTAGTATTTTTTTGTTTAGAGATAGTACTAATTTAATTCTTGCAGTTTTACATTTTTTATTATAATTTTTATAATTTTATTTTTATTTTTAAATAATCATCCAATTGATTTTTATTATTAAATTTAATATAATAAATCATATAAAAATTATTTTATTTATATCAAACACTTGTATAAATAAAAATATGCAATTAAAATAAACTAAATTTTGCTTAAGATCATTTATAATTTAAATTAATTATGTAATTTAATTTAAAAATAATTAAATCAATTTCAATCATTTTTATATAATTAAATATTTTAATGGGAAATTAACAAAACAAACCATGGACTTTGGAATTACACATCGAACCTTGAAGAAATTTTGCGAACAACTAAAACTTTGAACTATTGAAAATGAACGACGCAAACCTCGTAATCATGTTTCTCATCAAAAAACGCCAAGGCAGATGCCGCAGTTATATTAACATCAAGGATCGTACACCAGCAATGTCCAAGGATCAACAAAAGACGTCCTTCAACAACGAGGGACGTCCAAGGCTGATCCACGAGGAGGGACATCTTTGGGGCCATCGTAAGGCAGAGGGACGTCCTTGTTGGCCGCTAGATGAAGAGACAAACGCTATTCAAAGAGGATGGACGTCTAGGATGGGAGAAGGAGCGCTGGCGGACAAAGGTTTATGCCCATTGGATCGAGGGATGGACGGTCATGATGGAGTTAGGCCATCCTCCAAAGGCGCTGGCAGATGATAGTTCATGTCCATTGGATCGAGGGACAGACGTCCCTCAACGAGGATGGATGACCATGATGGAGTATGACCATCCTCCAAAGGCATTGGCAGACGATGGTTCATGCCCGTTAGATTGAGGGTGGCATCACTCAACGAGGATGGACGACAAGGATGGACTTGCGTCACTGGAGACGGGTTTGAGGTTGTTGCTGCAATTTTTTAGGGGTAACAATAGGCTCTAACAAATACTTTAACAATAAAACCTCACTTCCTTGTCCATTTTCCTATAATTCTCCTTTAATGTAATAACGAGCTTTGAAAGCATATTCTAGTTGATACGTGTTTGTAAATTAATTATAAATTAAATTTTTAATAGTTCTATATGGATGTATTATATTGGAAATACAATAGATAGATGTATTGTATTGGAAAAATCTATAAATAAATGTTATTAGGTCAATAAAACCATCATTTGAGTTGTGAATTGAAATCGTAAGTCATTTGAGTTGTGAATTAAAACTGTAAGTCATGAGTTGTGAATTGACTTTAACATTACGTCATTTCAGTGAATAAATAAAAAGCTACATCAATTCAACTTTAACACATAACCTAAAAGAAGTGAGACAGAGCGGGAGACATACATTTTGAGTTGATGGACGTCCGTCGTAGTATTGAAGGACGTTCAGCTACTAACAACAAACGTTCCTTAACCAATAACAGACATCCCTCAGTCCAAAACTGACCTCCCTCAGCCCAAGATGGACATCCTTAAGCCCACAACAGACATCCATTGACTTACAATGGACATCCCTCATCCCAAAATGGATTTCCCTAAGCCCAAACGAATGTTCTTAAGCCCACAACAGATGTCCCTTGACTTACAATTTGACATAAAAGCAACAACAACTAAAATTCCATAACACAGATAAACAAATATACAATAACTCAAATGTACAAATGTACAACAACACAAATCAACAAATGTATAATAACTCAAATATACAAAAATCATCCATCAAATATACAATTATACTTGCCGGAGATTGATGACACTAATCCCCAACGCGAGGTTGATTTCAATATGAGAGTAGTGCTTGAAAAGGGCCTCCAGAGTGGCTTCATCATGAAGATGGAATTCACTCATTTGAAATTTGCTAATCACCGACACCTCTATAAGGTGTGACAGTTGAAATATGCCTTGTGGGCTGAAATTGGGAGAAGAAATTGGTAGGTAATTTCAAAGCACAATGAATATAGCGTAGGGTGAGAAAATATACCATTTTTTATATATATGGGCCATTGCAATTGGCCCAGGTTATATTACCTGGTAACCGTAATGGGTGTGTAGGTCAACAGATGACAAGAAACAAGTTTGCTTTTGGTATGTCTGAAATTAAAACCATATGATGCACCAGCGGAAGGGAGTAAGAATATAACTTGAAAATATGATGTTGAAGTGTTGAATTGTTGGTATGTTTTGCTCAACCCTCGGATGCTTCTTTTTGAACTAGCAGTAGTAGGACGGTTGAAGGTCGCGGTCAAGTTACTCGACCTCAAAGTAGGACAGATTCAACTTTAGAATTCGGTCGATGATTCGGTCCCATAATCGGTTGAGCTAGTCAACCTAATCCTTACTTTCCTTATTTTTCTGCAACTTCAATTATGCAAACTCCAACTTTGGAAGCTTATAACTTCTTCATTTTAGAAGCTTTTAAGCTGAAATTTTGACAATGTCTTCTTGAATAAGATAAGAAAAGAACCCTTCAAGAATCACATAAATATCAGCCATTGATTAGGAAATATATGTGATACAAAATATGTCGCCAGAAATAGAAAGTAATGTGACGAATGCTCCCGTATGGATGATTTGTCGATGACACACCTTTGGAAAGTTGGACGACACTTCACACGTTCTTCCTCCAAGGATGAAGAACGTGGATGCCAATGAGAAAGGCTACCCAACTTACAAGTAACCTTAATCTCGTGATAAAATACACACGAGGGAGAATTTTGGATATAACTCACCAAAGGTTTGAAAAAAAAATCTCTCCAATTTCGAAATAAGCAAAAGCTTTTTGTATTCATATTCAATCATCTTAAACATAAGCATTAGGTGGCGTTATATAGCTTTTTACAAAGCATAAAATAATAATAAACTAAGTAAGCAATAATAATCCTAATCAGCTTATAGAATAAGTTGTATGGTTTTCTACTTAATAGAAACTAGGTTAATTAACTAAAAAAATATTAAATTAATATCTTTCTTTCTTCCTCTTCAAGTCTATATGTATTTGGCAGCTAATCCATGTGGGTGCTCAGCCACTTGGATAGTTTCCATGTCCTTGGTCTCCAAGCTTGGACACTTGGACTTTTCTTATTCTTTGCTCTTTGTTCTGTGAATTTTTGATATAGTACATGAAGTCCAAATGTAACGATCCAACTCATACTAGAAAGCTTAGGCAGTCAACTGCAATCTTTATGAAACACACATTTTGAAATGATGTCATTTTGGATGCCAAAGTAGTAAATACTCATCAAAGGTCAATAGGAAGACAGTTTTTGGAAAGCCCATAAAATATTCCACAATTGTCCTTGGACTTCCACCTATTCTTGACCTTGAATCTCTTCATAATAATCTTGGAAACTTGATTAATAATAGAATGGACTCGTAGTCTATCATCCTCTCAGGGTTGAAAAGGATTCGATCTCAAATCAAATCTTGTGTCACCATATTCTTTATTACCATAAAAAGAAGAATCATCATGGGCCATCAACTTAGCAATATCTTCAATATCTCCATGGTTATAATAAGGAAACAAATAATGATTGTTGCAGTAGGCTAACAATATTTCCATAAAACTTTTTCCCATGCTTAAACAATAACTCGGATATACGATTTCCATTCTTGGCCTTTAAGTTAGAAATAATGTAGGCTACAATAAGGATTGCCATAAACATAATCTTGAGAACCCCTTTTAGTATGTGTGTCCAAAGAATAATTTTTTCATAATATTCTTTATTCAAATAAGGAGATGTGTCGTGGGCCTTGAGAGTTGCACCGGCTATAAAAACCCCATGAATGAAATAAGGAAATAATCCTTGTATGATGTGGTAGGCCAATAATAGTAAGATATTCATAAACCATTTCCCATAATTGAATAATAGCTTAGGAATGTCGTGATACCCCCTTGTAATTCAATGATTTCCATAAAAATAGTTTTGAGAATACCTTTGAGTATGATGGCCAAAAAAGTGATGCTTTCATAGAATCTTGAGTTACCTCTTTCTTGGCATGGCTTCCTAGAAGCCCAACAAACACTTTCCTTATGAATGATTTTCGAACTCCATGAGTTGTCATACCAATCTTGCAATCTTTGGAAACAAAATCTTTGAATTGAAGCATTGACCACTAACCTTCTCTTTCCCTTTTTTGCAATTGATCATATAAGAAAAATAATCCAGCAGCTTCTTCTTGAACAATGATGCATAAATAGCTAAGTAGTTTTTGAAATCATAAAACCATTTAATATTGAAACTATCCTCGTTGCCATAAATGTCTCACCCAAGAATATCTTAATGCAAGATGTAATAGGTTTCCATAATCCAAAAATAGTAACCAAATTCAATACCAAGATGTATTAAGATTAAGAACTTTCCACTATGTATCACTATGAATGAGCTTCCACCAAAATTCAAGATATCAACTTTATTGCCAAAACCAAATATCATGCCAATAATATAATCAGTTTTAATCAATCCAACTCTAAAAATCCAAGCAATCAATTTATCCATTGGTACATACCTCTTTGTCATAAGTATAGTTGTTTTCATTCGATTTCCTTTTAATGTTCCATATTCCATAATTGAGCACGAATTTGAATACTTGTCATGCGTGCGACACTTGTCATCAAGCCTTGGTATTTCCAAAAATAGACGGCTTGTATTCATCATATCACACAACAAAATATTAGTAAAACTTCCATAAGAGAAATCAACCAAAGTTGTATTTACTGTATTGTCCTTTATAGTTTCAGTTACTTGCTCTTCTTAACAATCTTCGTCTTCTAATTGAGGCTCCAAAGATAGTAATGGCCCTTCTTTGACATAAATAACTTTTGCTTCAATTTTCTCATGAGTACCTTCTATTACCTCATCGCAGTCTTGTGCTTGTAAGGTAAGAGTGTTTGATATGCATGCTTCAAGTTTTTGTAACAAGACACTAATTTTAGCAAGTTGAGCATGTTGACTTTTGGAAGAATATTCATACCTTGGGAGTGGTGGTGACAACGGAGAAAAATTTCCCTTCAAGAAATTCATTCTCTTTTATCTCTCAATTATTAAAGCCATCTTGATTACATCTTCAAGTGTGTCGTAAGGTTGTAGTTCAATCATGCTTCCAATGTCATTGTGAAGTCCTTGGATGAACATTGATATTGTTTCATCTTCCGGCTCTTGCAAATCACATCTTGTTTTTAGGGTTTTGAACTTGGCAACATATTCTTCGACAGTGGTGGAACCTCGCTTGAGGTGTTTCAATTGATAGTAGAGTTCTTGCTTGTAATGTCTTGGAACGAACTTCTCACTCATGAATCTCTTTAATAGAATCCAAGTCTGAATCTCTTCGCCTCCTTGTCTCCTCTTTGTACTAATGTTGCTCCACTATGTGCTTGCTTACTTCGTGAACCCGAGTGTTATTAGTTGCACCTTCCTTAGTTCAAAAAATTCGTAACACTCAAATATTCTTTTCACTTTTTTCACCCACTCATTATAATCATTTCTTGAGCCATTGAACGACGGAATGGATACTGTGGGAATAGAAGGTGGTGAGTTTTCCTCATTTGAGAAATAACTCCATAAGTAGTTTTGTGACCTCATCATTGTGTAAAAAAATATCATGAATTAGTAGAACGTTTTAGCTTTGATATCAAATGATGCACCAGCGGAAGGGAGTTAGAATATAACTTGAAAATATGATGTTGAAGTGTTGAATTGTTGGTATGTTTTGCTCAACCCTTGGATGCTGCTTTTTGAACTAGTAGTTGCAGGGGGGTTGAAGGTCGCGGTCGAGTCACTCAACCTAAAAGTAGCACAGATTCAACTTTAGAATTTAGTCGATGATTCGGTCACAAAATTGGTTGAGCTAGTCAACCTAATCCTTAGTTTCCTTATTTTTCTACAACTTCAATTATGGAATTTCCAACTTTGGAAGCTTGTAACTTCTTTGTTTTACAAGCTTTTGAGTTGAAATTTTGACCATGCCTTCTTGAATAAGATAAAAAAGAACCTTTCAAGAATCACATAAATATCAAACACGAATTAGGAAATATACGCGATACAAAATAAGTTGCCAGAAATAGAAAGTAATGTGATGAATGTTCTCGTATGGATGATTTGTCGATGACGTTCCTTTGGAAAATTGGACACCACTTCATACCTTCTTCCTCCAAGGATGAAGAACATGGATACCAATGAGAAATGCTACCCAGCTTACAAGTAACCTTAATCCCGTGATAAAATGCACACGAGGGGGAATTTTGGATATAACTCACCAAAAGTTTGAAAAAGTAATCTCTCCAATTTCAAAATAAGAAAAAGCTTTTTGTATTCAAACTCAATCATCTTAAACATAAGCATTAGGTGGCGTTATATAGCTTTTTATAAAGCATAAAATAATAATAAACTAATTAAGCAATAATAATCCTAATCGGCTCATAAAATAAGTTGTCCGGTTTACTACTTAATAGAAACTAGGTTAATTAACTAAAAGAATATTAAATTAATATATTTCTTTCTTCCTCTTCAAGTGTAGATGTATTTGGCAGCTAATCCATGTAGGTGCTCAGCCACTTGGATGGTTTCCATGTAGAGATTTTCTTGGTCTCCAAGCTTGGACACTTGTACTTTCCTTACTCTTTGATCTCTGTTCGGTGGGCCTTTAACATAGCAAATAAAGTCAAACTTTAACGATCCAACTCATGCTAGAAAGCATAAGATATCAGCTACAATCTTCATGAAGCACACATTTTGAAATGACATCATTTGGGATGCCAAAATAGTCAAATACTCATCAAAGGTCAAAAGGAAGACAATTTTTGGAAAGCCCAGCAAATATTCCATAATTGTCCTTGGACTTCCACCTATTATTGACCTTGAATCTCTTCATACTAATCTTGAAAACTTGATTAATAATATAATGGACTCATATTCCATCACCATATATTATAAGTAGTTGGACAAAAGAAAAAAATATTGCTTAAAGGAATAAAAGTGTCTTCCATAGATCCAACCAAGACTTATAAGCGAGTCCCTTAGTTGTACTTCAAGTACCTCATCCTCCTTCAAAGTGTCACACTGCATAAAAAGAAAGCATTTAAGATATTTATTTTCCAAAACAGCTTTTTAAACATTGATTACACATTCTTGAGAAGGTATCATCACCGAATCAGATGTTGACATTTATTTTGGAATGATGAGGGTCATTACCGTTAAACCATCATTATTCTGAAAAAAGACAACACGACAAATGATGTCTTAAGCATACAATCAAAACTAAGAATAACTATAAAATGATTAGTTTCTTACCTTAGTGTCGACAAGAATACAACATGTCTCCAAATTCCTATGAGTATTTGTAAGCACCAATTTCATGAACTCTGTCATCAAGTTCACAAGTTTCAATGATCAGTTTAAACACTACCCTCAAACTACTAAATGTAAATTTGATACACTACACAAAACAAAATTGAAGACATACCAAGTGCAACTTTAGATGTGAGCATGCCCTAGAACTACTTCCTTCGATGGAGGACTCGTTGTCAATATCTTCTAAACTTTGACAAGGGTTGGAAGAGGGGACAATTGCCTGATGATAAGAGTCCTGCACTGTTGTAACACATTGTTATATCTCATTCAGATAGCCTAAACCACAGCACTAATGCATATATGAAAAGTGCATATAAACTAGAAGACTTACTGGCATATGTCTGATCTAGCGATGAAAGATGCAGAGGCTGTTGGAGGGGTTGCAAGAGGAGCTCTTGGAGGAGCTGCTAGCGAGGCTATTGGAGCTCCTCGTCGGGCTGCTAGCAGGGCTGTAGGAGGAGCTGTTGGAGGAGTTGCTCAGTTGGTTGTCCGTCCATCCTAGTTGTCCATCATCGTTGAGGAATGTCCGTCCCTCGATCCAACGAGCGTGAACCATCGTCCGCTAGCGCTTTTGGAGGATGGCCATACTCCATCATGATTGTTCATCCTCGTTGAAGGACGTTCGTCCCTCGATCCAACATACATGAATTATTGTCCGCCAGCCCCTTTGGAGGATGGCCTAACTCCATCCTAGGCATCCATCATTGTTGAGAGACGTCTGTCCCTCGATCCAACGGGCATGAACTTTCATCTGCCAACGCCCCTCCTCTCATCCTAGACATCCATCATCATTGAACGACGTTTGTCTCTTCATCCAGCAGTCAACAAGGACGTCCATTGGCCTTACGATAGCCCCAAGGAAGCCCCTTTTCATGGATCAGCTTTGGACAACCCTCATCGTTGAAGGACATCTGTTGTTGATCCTTAAACGTCCCGGTTGGATGGTCATTGAAATGCCTCGATATTTTTTTATGGGAAACGTGACTGCGTCATTCATTTTTCATAGTTTGAAGTTTTAGTTGTCTGCAGAATTTCTTCAAGGTTTGGAATGTCGTTGACCCCAAACTATTTGGTTTGTTTTATTAATTTTCCTATTTTAATAAATACATAAATAACAAAGTTAAAAAATTTTATCCGATATACACAAATAAAAGAACTTTATATCCCATTATTAAGATGCACACAGTATAAATAAATAATAAAGAGAAAATAACATTAATTTTAGTTAAAATATGAATAATTTTAGATAGTAGAGTGTCACAAGAAATACTGAACAAAAAGCATATATAACATTTTGAAAGCTCAACAACACTTCAGACAGTAGCTTCTTGCAGAATGCTCTTAAGATTATACACAACCTGTTCTTGTGAGGCTAACAATGTTATTGATGTGAACCATTATCTTTGCTGCCCACCGGAGTGTTCCTTCGAGAGTGGCGCTTCGTCGGGATAAGAGCGGGCTCCACCTCTGAATCTGGAGTTGTCGTTTCACTTTCACCGTCTTTGTCGCTCTTGAAGACTGGGTGAACGTATGCATTTTGAAGAAAGCTTTTCAAGTTAACGTTCAGTTCTCTTGCCTTTTCAAGCGTATCTTTCATCATTGCTTCCTGATAAATTGCCATTAATAACCCTTGATTCAGCCTAAATCTTACAAAATGATTCCAAAATTAAAATTAAAAATATATATATTTAAATAATATTAATTTTTTCTTTAATTTCAGAACTCAACGGAAACAAACCGGAATAGAACCGTGTAACATTTCGGTTCCAGGGTTTATGTTTCGGCGGATAATTTTTTCATGATCCGGTTTGGTTCGGCCAAGACACCCAGACTGTGCCCCGCCCTGATTTCCACTGACAAAGATCTAAGATAGAACCATAGTTTCTCATAAACGAGCGCGGGTTACCTGTAACGGGTACCGGACAAACGCAGGCTCGTAACGGCCTTTACAGAACCGATGGAAACATAATGTCAGAACAGGAAGTATGATGAGCAATGGGGTCAACTTAGAAGCTGCTTTAGTACTAAGCAACCCCATCAGAAGCAGCTGCGATACGACTAGCCCGACGATTATCCGACGATGAACGTCTGGCCAAAACGAAGCAGCACTTTCGTACCGTTGATTGTACACATTTATAATCTGCAATTCACGCAAAATTTAAGAACTGACCCAATAAATGAATTTAAGATCGAGATATGTTAGTCTACCTGATGGCGAAATACGACATAGCCTAAGGCGAAGAAGACGACGATGAAAGGAAGAAGAACAGGAGTAACGACTGCATAAACAAGGCCGAGTAAGAAATAAAGCTGAATTCGAGGTTCCCCCGAGTTGAATTCGAGAGTTCCTGGTTCCATCGCGTTTTCTCGATCCTTTTCGGTCTTTACGAAGAGTAAATTCTTGAAGTGGTATAGTACCAGAGGTTTCAACCTCAGAATCTCTGCTGCAACTCCAGCCCACCCATCTACCATTACGTAAGTTATAAAGAAAGTTGCTTTCATCGGAATCGAGACCCCTATCGTCTTCGAAATTCTGCATGAGCAAACATGTTTTAAGGTGAAGAAAACAATCATTATGACTACATTCCATAGGGAGGACATACTCATCTGGAGACTGGTGGAGAAAATTGTTTAGCTGCTGAAACGCAGTTCCGGTAATTATGCTGCCGAGGAAGATGTTGATGAACAAAAAAATGTAATACTTAGTGGCAGATCTTCTCTCCAGGAAGGAAAAGCTAACAAATCCTTCGAATTTGGACATGAACATCAAAATTGTGGGCAGAAAAATGAGAAAGATCTTCAAAGCAATCCCTGGAAGAAACCCTTTAACGACTGACTTTATGAATTCCCTGCAGGAGAATAATTGTCATCTACTGAAACAGCAGCGCCATTTCTTAAGATATTTGAACTCACATTTCAAGTATGGGTTTCAGAAAGGGGACGGCTTTCCTAATGCCATCCAAATTAGCGAGCGACTGAACAAACGTGACGGGAATCACGAAAAAGAAGGTGAGGAAGAAGAAGGCAACTCCGGCGATGAGCCTCCTGATCGAGAGCGAAACGAACGGAATGGCCAAGTTATCCCAGTAAACGTCACGAGGCTCCGGAGCCCACTCCGTCAGCCATGCAGTTGGGTTTCTCGTTTGCTGCGTTTGTGCGCAAACGGCCGCACCCCATCGGCTTCTGAACGAAACAAACGCCGCCGGCATGATGTATTTAGTGTTGTCCATAATCTTCTCTCTCTCAAAAGTAATCTGCCAAATCAAACAACTGGTTGTAAAATAGTTCAAATGCAACCATAGATTAAGCAATATTAGCCTCATCAGCCCCGGCCGTTCAAATTTGAATGGTCCGAGCTATAGGCCTTGGACGGTTGTGCCCGCAAATCCACAATTTTTAACTATCATAACACTCAACTTTCAACTCCGCATCATGGGCCATCTTGGGTCCTCAACGACGATCGACTCATATGTTAAATGTTAGCGTCAAAAGAGGAATTTTTTCCTTTCCTCCTTCACGTGCCTACATTCTTTAACCTGAGGAATGTATCTCTTCTTTGTACTAAAACCTCTATAAATAGAGATTTGAAGAAGAGGTTCTCATGTCCAAAAATTAGGGAAGAGGAAAAAAGAGTGAGAAGATTATTTTGAAGGAGAGAAAACAAGCACGAAAAAAAATAGGTGAGATGTCTTTATGTACAATATCAAGTCTAAGAGTAGTGATTTTCTTTTAGTGAATATTCTCTAAAAAATTCGGTTTCTATAATAATATCATAAATCTTATTTTTCTTAGTGACATCATTTTGAATTCAATCCCCGTTGTTTTTCCTAATTTGAGTTTCCACGTAAAATTTTCAGTGTCTATTTTTTTCTATTATTTCTTTTATTTTTTTACTATTATATTATAATAATGTGGAAAAAATAATTTTAATATTTTTGTATCGCATCTGCTATCATTTTTCATGCCACTTATTTATTGGTGTAATTGTACTATGTAAGAAAGCTCTGTCTGAGGAGACTGAATTTCAAGTAGGACTGTTTGTAACCCCTCTAGGTTTTTCTAATAACTTACTTGAAAAGGTATTTTTTTTCTAAGTAGATTGTCAAAAACTATCTTTCTTAAGAATTATATTGATTGATACTATCTACGCTATTTTAATTCTCCATCATTATTATTTTGTTAACAAGTGGTATCAAATCCTCGTTATTATGGCGAGAATAGTTGAAATTGAAAAATTCAACGAAAATAATTTGTTATTGTGGAAATAAAAAATGAAAGTATTACTACAGAAAGATGTTCATGCTATGGTCATGGACAATAGATCGACAACAATTAAAGATAAAAAATAGATCAAAGTGGATGGGGATGAAATCGTCAATTTGCATCTTGCTTTAGAAGATGGAATTTTGTAAGTGTCTTAGAAATGACAAATGCCAAGCAAATCTGGAATACATTAACAAAACTATACAAGGCAAAGTCGTTGCCTAATAAAACTTTCTAAAAGAGAAAATTATATACTCTTCGGATGTTAGAGTCGACATTAGTGACGAACCACATCAATATGCTTAATACACTATTTTCTCAACTTACAATAATGGAGTGGAAAATCGACGAAAATGAACGAGTTGAATTTTTACTTCAAAGTTTGCCTAATTCATATGATCACCTCATTATAAATTTGGCCAACGGTGTTGCAAAGACAATATTGATATTCAATGATATTGGAATTGTAGTTCTTGAATAAGAAAGCAAATGAAAGAACAAGGAACACTCTTTCATGGAGGTCTTATCAGTAACAAGAGGGAGATCGAAGGAATGTAAGACTTCTGAAGCTAGCACATCAGAAAGATCAAAATTGAGAAGTAAAAAGAACGTCAAGTACTACCATTGTAGCAAACTAGGCCTCATGAAAAAGGACTACTATAAGTTAAAAACAGAACAAGGCACAGAGAGTGTTAAAGGAAAGATGACAAACATGACTGCAACTGTCTTTAATAATGAAGATGTTACTATATGCGAAGATATTGTCAACCTTATGACTCATGAATCATGTTAGGTATGTGACTCTAGTGCATCTTATCAAGTTAACTCAAAGGTGAAATATTTCAGATCTTATACCAGTGGCCATTTTGGTATTGTTAAAGAGGGCAACAATCACGTTTTCAAAATAATTGAAAAAGAGAACATCTATATCCATACCAACATGAGTTGAGTAGGTGCTCAAAGATGTCAAACATGTTACAGAATTATACTAATCTAATATCTATTGGTGATCTTAAATATGCCGAATGCAGGAGCAAAGTTGCTGGCAATAAATGAAAACTCAGCAAATGTTCACTATTTATAGCGAGAGGAATCAAATAATCTAGATTGTATGTGACTCAAGTGATTGTGAAAGAAGCACCAGTAAATACTGCTCAAGATAACTCATCCATTGAATTATGGCATAAATGGCTTGGTTACATGAGTGAGAAAGGACTTCCACTACTTGGCAAGAGAGAATATTTGTCACATCTAAAAAATGAAGCTCTGCCAAGCTGTACTCATTGTTTGGCGAGAAAAATAACATAGAGTTTCCTTTCAGAAAAATTTTGCGACAAGAAAATTAAATGTGTTAGAAAGCATCTATTTACATGTACCATGTCAACAAAAACGTTAGGCAGTGCTCAGTACATGGTCACATTCATTAATTGTAATACCCAGAATTCTTATCATATTAAGTCTAGGGTAATAATGATGATTATTGGAGTTGAATTAGATGTGTTGAAATTATGATATGTGCTATTAATTGGGAGTTTTGTATTATGCCTTAAGGAGGAGTGAAGATTCAAATGGTTTTGGGACATTTGTTAGTAAAAGTGGTCTACCAGGTTAGCATTGGTCGACCAAAAGATTGACAGATTAGAAACAGGGGCTCTCATGTTGAAAAGTGGTCGACCAGTTTATAAGTGGTCGACCAAAATATTGGCAGATTCGAAATAGAGAGCTCTCGGGTCAAAAATTAGTCAACCTATATAGAAGTAGTCGACCAATTTTGTAGAGAAAGAATGATTTCTAGAAGAAAATAGGTCGACCAATATAGAAATGATCAACTAGAATACCAAAGGTCACTCGAATTTTGTGTAATGTTTGTTTTTAATTGGAGGCCTTTGGAGGTGGAAACTTTAGGGCTTGTCATGCATAGCTACACCACTAGTTTGGTGCTGTAGAAGGGAGAAGCTTAAGGCTATACGAGCTTGAGGACTTAGACTCTTCCAAGGAAAAAGAAAACTCTCTCTCTCTCAAGAACACTCCCCTTCTCCCTCACAAAATTTCAAAGGTATGGAAGATTTCTTTTATGATTTTATAGAATATGTGTAGTTATAAGAGTTTTGAGGAACGGAACAAAGAAAAGATGAAGGAAATAGTGTAATTGAGTAGTTTAGATATTTGAAGCATGTTGTCTATCTTCTTGGCATCTTTGGGTAAAACTTAATAGATATGTTATCTAAGACAACTTAAAGAAGAAATAGGTGTTGGATCGGATGAGTTTGATTAATCATAGAGAAAGTTATGGATAGTTGAAAATGGATGAAAAAACCTAGCTGATATGCATGTTTGATTATGTTTATGCGTACTCTTGTGCAATAATGTTAAATAGATATTAGTGAGAATGTTATTGCTTATGAAGGTATTTTTGTTCAAAAGGATACTCTAAGTGTTGGAACCCCATAAGAACTAGGGTAAGAGATATGTGTATTTTTGGCCTATTGGCCTACATCACAAGAAATTAGGAAATTATTTGTTATGTTGTATATTTATGGGTATCTTATTCTGATATGGCGTGATTATATGTATGCTCACACGTAATCAGTTATAGGAAATATATGAAATTAATATTGATGTGATTAAAGAATAAAATGTTAATTGTTAATGACATGATAAATGTAGGAAATGTAAAATGTTGTTGTGATATGAACTGTGTAGATGATAATGTGCATTGTATTGATCATACGCATTTCATGCATCATGGTTTTAATGAAAATATACATCAATGTTTTATGCACATGTTTTGAAAATGAAATTGACATATTATGGAAATAAACATAAATAGACGTGACGAGGTATGGGTTCTTGAGATGGCTGACCTGTGTGGGTCAATAAGTGTCACTCTACCTTATACGGTGATACTTCTAGCACCTGTATGGGTAGTGTAACTAAAGAAAAATTGAAATAAACGTAAATAGAGGCGATTGGGTATGAGTTCTTGAGATGGCTACTCCGTGTGGATCAATAGGTGTCACTCTATTTTATACAGTGATATCTCTAACATCTATATGAGTGAGTAAAACTAAAGAAAAATAGAATAAAATGTAATTAAACGAACATAAACATCAATAGATGCGACGGGGTATGTGATACCTCTAGCGCCTGTATGGGTGAATGGAACTAAAGGAAAATTGAATAAACTAGAAATAAACGTAAATATGTGTGATGAGATATGAGTTCTTGAGATGGCTGCCTAATGTGGGTCAATAGGTGTCACTCTACCTTGTACGGTGATACCTCTAACGCCTATATAGATAAGTGGAACTAAAGTTAAAGTTAATGGTAAAGGTAAAGGTAAAGGTAAAGGTAAAAGGGAAAAAAAAAACAAAAATTGCATTTGTGATGTAGGTAAGCGTGAAGGTAAATAAAGAAATAAGCAGTTGATGGAGGATTTACGCGGCGCGATATTGTGTTGGTCGGGCTCAAGAGAAAAAGGAAAAATATAATTTATTTTAAGTTAAGAAATTTTTTGTACAATGTAATGATTTTAAAGGTGAAATTTTATTTATGGTATTTCATTTCCTTCTATTTCAAATGTCTTTAGTACGAAAAGTCTTCCTTTACGCACTCTAATGAAAAGATTTGATTAAAGAGAACAGTTTTAAATTCTACGTATTTTACAAAGAAAATGTGCTTTAAATTACTACGTAAAAACAGGTTGCTACATTAATAATCACTTAAGGAAAGTTTGGACTTACAAACTCAAGTGCAAAAATGAGGTGTTTAACGTTTCAAACAGTTTTAAGCTCTCATAGAACGAGAAGCTAGAAAGAAGTTAAAATGCATTTGCACAGACAATGGTGGCAAACACATGAGATCCTTCAATGAATACCGTAAGATGCACGGGATCATACATGAAAGATAGGTTCCAAAGACTCCCCAACAAAATGATGTTGCAGAAATAATGAACAAACAATCATGGAGAAGATAAGGTGCATGTTATCATATTCAAAATTTCCCAAAACATTTTAGGGAGAAACAATGAAGACTATAGTAAATATCATTAACTTATCTCTATTAGCACCATTGAATGAAGAAGTTTCAATCAAACTATGAACATAAAAAGATGTCTTTTATAAGCATCAAAGGTGTTTGGATGCAGAGTATTCGTCTATATTCCCAAAGATGAGAGGTCCAAACTAGATGGCAAAGTTAAAGAATACATATTCCTTGGATATAGAAATGAAGCATTTGGATATAGGTTTTGGAATCTAGTTGACATGAAGATTGTCAGAATCTGAGATATTGTCTTATGTAAAGATTAGACCATTGAAGATATAAAGAAATATCTCAAGATCATTGATGAACATCTAGTAAGAATTGATTTGGTGAAATCAACTTTTGACAGGGGAGATGTTTGAGAATCTAGTGATCAAACAACTGATAACGTTGACTAAGGATAATTAAATATTTTCCCTAAATTAGTTGCAGAACATGAGCCAAGAAAGTCAACAAGAGATTGTCAACCATCAAGAATATACTCTGTCAATGAGTATGTGATGATCATTGATGGCGATGAACCTGAGTGTTATGAGGAAACAATGGAGCATCCACATAAGAAGAAATGGTTGAATGCAATGCAAGATGAGATTAGATCATTGCATGAGAACTGTAACATTTCATGGGTAATTAAGTAATTTTCTTCCAGAATAAAAGATGGAAATTTAATGTATTACTTAATTGTTCCTTCACGACAATTTTTTAGGAAAAGAATTGCTCCTTTGACCAACATTTAAGGATGCATTCAAGGATATTCACACCTTTCTAGTTCTATTCAATATTCTCTCTAGAGAATAACAAGGTGTTGAGAGAAAGAGAGAGAGAAAGAGAGTTACCTATGAATTGAAGTTTGAAATTGACATATTGGGTAAGGAATCTATACCCTTCATGTTGTGAAAATATATCATTTTAGAAATTAAAATTTTTATCAATAAAATTGATCAGGGGGACGTTTTTTCTATTGGATTGAGTTTTTGAAACTTAGAATTCAAAAGTCTGAGTCTTGCATATTCTTAAAATGTAAAAATTGAATTCTCTACACAGTTCAAATTGTGTGGATTTGTTAAGAATTTTGACTTTTGATTTTAGTATGAAAACTTGTGGTTTGAATAGTGAGATTTATGCATAAATTATTCTCTATTATTAAATTTGGAAAAATTTTTAAAGAAAGTTGGAGTCTTTTGAATGCCTAGAAATTTTGTGTAATAGGCAAGCAACGCATCCATAGCAAAAAATTGGATTTTGTAGTGGAAAATGAATTTCACAATGGAAATAGGATTTCACGACGAAAACGGGAGTGAAGGTTTCTAAAATAATATACAGATAACATGTGTCTGCGGAAATGACTTCACTTTCGTGGCGAAAACGGAAGTGAAGGTTTCCGCAGCGGTATACGAATGACATGTGTCCGTGGAAACAAAGGTTTCCACGAAGGCATGTGGAAGACACAAATCCATGGAAACGCTCACTTCCACAAGAGTATTTGTTTCCACGGAAATGGACCGAGGGAACGAATGTTTTGACCCTAAATTCACAGTGAACCTAATTTTCAACAGTGTAAGGACAAATTCTAAAAGTTGGATATTTTTTGGGAATGTTTTGTGAATTCGGTTCTTATCCCGGTTATGAGTTCTAATGAATTTTTAAAAGGTTTAGAAAAGTGTATTAACTTGTATACGCTTACTTTGATAGGTCGATTCTCGCATCATTTCAATGGATTAGCGAGGGATTTGAATTAATTAGATTCTTGATTGTTGAGCATTACTTGGCTCTTGGTACGCTAATTAAAGTAGAGATTTATTTTATATCCAGTATTGCATTATTTTCCGAACTTATTTTGAGACATGTTCTCTTTTAAAAGTGACGTGACTAATTTGATGGCTCATCTATTTTTTATATTATCCATTATATTTTCATTGGACATATTTAAAATTGAACATGCAAATTTAATACGATTAAACAGTTTGGTTCATGTTTTTCTTTTTACATATTCAGGTGTTAGAGAATGTGTATATTTGTTGTTGTTAACTACAGTAATTGGACAATTGTATGTGTCGTGTCTCTAGGTGCAAAACGTTAAACCTAATGAGGATTGTCTATAAGTGACTTTATTTTCACTGAAATTTATAGTGATGGGTTATTTTATTATACGTATCACACTATAGTAGGTTGTTTTGGAAACATATCATATTGCATTTTGCTTAATAATGCATAATTTGTTATAACACAGCATACTCACATGTTCTTATATTTTATTTGTTGAATATAAAGTTTATCCTTATTGAATTAGTCAACTCGCCTCATTCAACTCTCTCTCATTTCAGGATTTAATTTAGAGGATTCCCAACTACCATAGTAGGAGTGACCTCAGTGATTTATTTCCTTTTTTGTTATTGTTATTTTTGAAAGACTTTGTTGTGAGATTAAAGATTTGTTTAGTTTTCTTTTGTGGATTTGTACTATTACTTATCTGTGATGTTACTGTTGAACTATTGGTTTAGCCCTTTTGGTTCACCCATGGTTATTTTATTTAATTTGAAACTTCTGCTACTCTTTAACGTAACTAAGTTTTAAAAAGGGTTAGGCGACTCGGTTTATTTCAGGTCAAGTCGCTCCCCGTTTTGTCTCTGGTCACTTTTGGGTCGTGGCAAGAACCACACATATGAATTGGCTCAACTTCTAAAGGGGTGAAAGACACTTAAGAACAAATGGATATACAATCTCAAAGCTGAAGAAAAAAGTTCACAACCAAGGTATAAGGCACGACAGGTCGTAAAAGGCTTTAGTCAGAAGAAATACATTGATTTTAAGGAAAATTTTTCATCTATTGTGAAAATGTCATCTATACAAGTGGTACTTGGATTAGCTTCAAGACTAAACTTAGAGATTGAACAACACAATGTTAAGACTGCTTTCATGTATGGTGAATAAGAAGAAGAGATCTACATGGAGCAAACGAAAGGATTCGTCGTAGAAGGAAAGGAACGTAAGGTATGCAGATTGAAAAAGAACTTATATGGATTAAAGCAAGCTCCACAACAATGGTATAGGAAATTTGATTCCTTCATAGTAAATCAAGAATACAAGAAAACTTCATTAGACCATTGTGTATTCATGAAAAGATTCACGGACAGTACATCTATAATGCTCCTACTTTACGTTGATGACATACTCATTGTGAGTCCAAAGATGCAGAAGATTGCTAAGTTAAAGAAAGAACTTAGAAAGTCTTTTGCCATGAAAGACTTAGGACCAGTGAAACAAATATTTGGGATGCGTATCACTCATAATGAAAAAAATGGAAGGTTATGGCTATCGCAGGAGAAAATTATCAAAAAAATTATCAAGGGTAAGGCGAAGCCAGTCAGTACTTCACTTGTTAAATGTTTCAAGCTTACTTCAAAACAAAGTCCTTCTATTGAATAAGGAAAGATAAAAATCCAGAGAATTTCATATGCCTCAGCAGTCGGCAGCTTGATGTATGTTATGGTTCACATGAGACTTGATATTTAACATTTTGTTTGAGTAGTCAACTAATTTCTATCAAACATAGGTAGAGAGCATTGAAATGCAGTAAAATGAATTCTTAAATATCTTAGAGGTAGTTATGAAATAAGTTTGTGTTTTGGGAATAAAGAGACTTAGTTAGTAGCCTACACTGATGCAAATATGGATGGAGACATGACCCCAGAAAATCAAGATCAGGGTATTTGATTACATTTGGAATGGGAGTAGTATCATGGCAATCTAAGGGGCGATAATCAGTTGTATTATCAACAATAAAAACTGAGTTTATAGTAGCTACAGAGATCTATAAAGAAGTTTTGTGAATGTAAACATTTCTTACAGAGATGGATAATAAACAAAACAAATATATCTTGCATTATGACAGTCAAAGTGTTATTCATTTGAGCAAAAATCCAAGCTTTCGTTCGAAGTTAAAACACATAGATAACAAGTATCATTAGATACGAAATATGTTGGACACCAAATAAGAATATCTTAAGAAGATTCACATTGATGAAAATGGCTTCAACATGATGACAAAAATTTTACAAAAAAGAAAGCACGAGTTTTGTAGAAGCTCTACTCATCATAAGTCAAGAGAGAGAAATTGATGACGTTCATCCTTAATGATGAGTGACCCATGTGTTAAATGTTATGGTGTGAAAGGGGGAATTTTTTCCTTCCTCCTTTTGGGGCCTACATTTCTTAACTTAAGGAATGTGTCTTTTCTTCATATTGAAACTTCTATAAACAGAGTCTTGAAAAAGAGGTTATGGCATCCAAAAATTAGAGAAGAAGAAAGAGGGAGAGAGAGCCAGAGGATTATTTCAAGTGAGAGAAAAGGAGTGTGAGAAAAAAATAGGTGAGGTGTCTTCATTAACATTATGAAATCTAAGAGTGATGATTTTCTCTGAGTGAATATTCTCTAGAATATTCAGTTTCTAGACGAATATTATAAATTATATTTTTCTTAGTGAAATCTCTCTTGACTTGATCCCTGTAAATTTTCATGAATAATTTTATGTGTGACATGACATTTTGTAATATAAATGGAATGAATGATATTACAATGAGAAATTTATATATTATATAGTAAAGAGTTATATTGTAATAAAATATAAGATTTATTTTATTAAGTTCGTTACAAGATTGAGAAAGTTTGGTTTGGAAAGAAATTGAAAAGATGTCTACGAAAGAGTTAAATTTTAATAAAGATATGAAATTTATTTTATTAGGCAAGTTACTAGATCATGAAATCTAGGAGTAGAAAGAAATTGGAAAGAAAGATGTGCAGGGAGTCCACGGAAGGGTGACCGCGAAATGAAATGTATCCACGGAAGTATTGGTGTCTGCAGGTGTGAGGTGGCATCTGCGAAGTGAAGAATGTTTATGAGAAGATATATGTACATGGTAAATAGTGATTGACAGACAATATAAGGGTGTATCTGCAAAAGTGAGGTGTCTGCGAAATAGTTAGTATCCGTGAAAGCGTTTGTATCCACGGAAGTAAGATATCCACGAAGAAAATGTGTACTACCCTAAGTTTTTATGTCATATTAAGCCTAAGATAATAATGGTAATAAGAGTGATGTTTGAGGATAATTAGAGTTATTTTGGATGATAATGGTATTGGTTTAGTGATTGGTGATTTATGATTTTAAGAGAATATAGATTCTTAATGTTTTTGTTAAATTAGAAGGGAGTGGTTGATCTTGTGAAGGATCGATCGACCACTGATGGTGTAGTGAAGAAATGGAGTTCTCTATTGGTTAGTGGTCGATCAAATGGATGAGCGGTCGTTCGGCTTCAGTACATAGTCAAAATGAGGAGGTTTTGTGGTTGTTCGGTGAACGACCGATGTCTATGCAGAATTGAGTTTAACAATCGATCATAAGGGTTAGTAGTTATTCATGGTCATTACAAATTGTAAAATGTTGGATTTACGGTCAATCAAGTGGTGAAAACGATCGACCGGTATTCTGAAGAATATACAGAGTCTGTTTTCAAGATGTTTGGCGGTCGATCATTTGAAGAGCTTGATCAACCGATAATGCGAAAGGTCGCCAGAAATGTGCTGCAATATTATATTTTTATTGGATGAAGGACTTGATTACTCAGCAGTTGATGGCTGATTGTGCACCACTTCCTGTTTGGGTGGCTGTAAAAGGGGATTGAGTTTATATAAAGGAAAGACTTAAGAGAAATGAAAGATAACCGAGAGGAAAATAGGAAGAGCTTAAGAGAAAAGTAGCGGGAAACCAGGAAAGAAGAAGAAAGGAAGAAGAAGAAGAGAAAAGAAAGCTGTGGAGGCAAGTTGAAGGATAAGAAACCCTGGGAAGTCTATATTTTCTAACTTTTCCAAGGATTAGAGGTAAGAAATGAATGATTGTGTTCTTCCCTTTTGGGCAACATCATAAGAGGTAGGATTTTATGTTTGTTGATTGTTTGATGCTTGAGTTTGTTAGATATAAGTTTCGATCACGTTGTTTCTTGATGATGTATTGTTTAATGATTGTTTGATGCTTTGATGTTCATGCTTAATAGATTTGAAGTTAAAGAATTATGTTCATGCTTTGAGGACGTGTTGATGATATGCTAGATTTTATTAAGTTGTATGTTATCATATTCATGAATCATGGTTTTCACAAAACGCTACGAAAATGATTTATCATGCATATGGTTTTCAAGTAATGAAAGTAAAGAAGATTAAGAACATGATTTTATGTTGAGGCTTTGGATGGATTCTTCCCCATTGTGAGGCTTTGGAAACAAGTTCCCATTGTGAAGCTTTGGATACTTGACTCAATGATTGAGACTTTGGGCAACGTGGTCTCCAATGATTGAAGCTTTAGGCGGGTTTTCCACCAATTATTGAACTTTAAGTTGAGTTCAAATGATAAAATGAAAAGGGAAAAGAAAAGAGAGGAAACTAAAATGAAAATATGAGGCTTTGGATACTTGACTCATTGATTGAGGTTTTGGACGATGTGGTCCCCAATGATTGAGGCTTTTGGAGGGTTTTCCCCTAATGATTGAGGCTTTGAGTTGAATTCTAATGATAAAACGGAAAGAGAAATGTAAAGAAAAGAAAACAAAATGGAAAATGTTCTATGAAAAGTGCATTACATGTTTCATTATGCATTTTATTTCTTACTAAGCATTAGCCTTATAGAATATATCTTGTGATGTAGGTATGCACTATAATGAGAAAATGAGCGGTTGATAAAGGATTTGTACGTTGCGGATCTTGTGGCTGACTAGGCTAAAGGATAAAGAAAAAAGAGAATGTATATGTTTTCAATTTATGATTTGATTTGTAAAACCAAAAGAATTTAAAGAAAATAATTTTATCTATGGCATTTCATTTAGTTTCAAATGCAAAGTCTTCCGCTACACTATGTTTTATCAAAGAAAAAGTGTTTTAAATCTTGACATTTTGAGTGTATGAAAACTGGGTCATTACAAAATGTAAATGTGGCGAACAGTTATTACCGACAATGTGAAGGAGTTGGTATCCGTAGGAGCGTTAGTGTCTGCAGAAATGAGATGTGCACAAAGGAAATGCATACGTGGCAAACACTTATTGGCAACAATGTGAAGGAGTTAGTATCTGCTGGAGCATTAGTTTCCGGAGAAGTGAGGTGTCCACGAAAGGAAATGCATACGTGGCGGATAGTGATTGGCGAACAAAGTAAGGATGTATCTGCAAAAGTGAGGTGTCCACAGAAGAGTTACTATTCTCGAAAGCGTTCGTGTTCTTGGAAGTGAGGTATCCGCGAAAGGATATGTGTACATGGCGGATAAGGATTGGCGGATAATTTAGAAAGGATCTTCAAGATGAGGTGTATGCGGAAACGCTAGTATATGCTAAAGTGTTGGTGTCTACGAGAAATAGGTATCTGCGAAAGGATGTCTACATGGCGGATACCAATTGACAGATAGTTTAAGAGGGATTCGCAGGATGAGGTGTCTGTGGAAGCATTGGTGTCCACAGAAGTAAGTTGAAATGTGAACGTGACAGATTGTTATTGGTGAACAAGGTGAGCTAAAATTCATAGCGAAAACGTACGTGTTCGAGACGGAAGCTTGCAAAATTGCTACAACTAAACGGGAAACTCTGGAACACGTTGTCCACGGAATTTTTGGTCAACAAATATATTACCCAAGTACAAATAAATCTTTAGGTTATATTTTTGGACTACTGAAAAGAAAATGATAATCTAAATGCATTTTTTACGAGATTTTCTTTCTTGGGATTTTCTTTTTGACGATTTATAAATAAGAAGGTTGGGATGAAACTCTATTCACCATTGCATTAAGAGTAGTGAAGACTTGTTTTTCTCTTAAGCTTTCTGAAGATATGTCTACTACAATTAGGACTTCGTAAATTGGATAGATGGTGATGATAAACGACGAAAAATCATGGGAGCTATTACTAAGTCTTTGAAACAAAGTAGTTGATAAATTTCTATTCTTTTTATTAACACAGTTTTTTATTTATCTCAAGGAAAATAAACGTGTTGGAAACGAGTTAGAACAAAGGTTGGATCAGATTGTGATTGAGCAGACTTCACTAAGAATTTCCTGTAAGTGATGTTTGCATGTGTTTGGGCTTTTGGCCTACATCACAAAGTGCTAAGGTAATGTATTGTTATGATGTGTTTATGTTTTATCCATGATGATGTTGATCAACGATGTGTTACTGTTGTGTTTATGACTATGTTGATCGAGGATGTTTTTTTGTTTTTATTTGTTGTGATGATTTTTTTACTAGACTCATGTGATGATAAAATGATGTAAGAAATAGCAGATATATTTGTTGTTTGCAATGCATGTGATAAAGGTTAGATTGCTATTATATGTTACATATTACATGTAAGGTTACTTATATGTTTCATGCATCATAAAAAACGTTTTTATTTTAAGAACTAAAAGTAATTTCTATGCATAAGTTTTCATATAAGAAAGAAAAAGATAAAAAGAAAAATACATAAAAGATTTTAGCGATTCGACAACAATGATTAGAGGTTTTGATGGGTTTATCCCCAATGATTTGAGCCTTTGTTAGACTTGTTTCCCAATGATTTGAGTCTTTAGTGTCATATCTCAATGTTAATGAAAGAAAATAACGAAAGAAAATGAATGTGTTTTGTATTACATGAAAACAAAAATACATGTTTTACAAAATTGCATTTCATATTCATGTCATATTTATGCATATTTTATTGAGCGTTAGGCTCATAAATAAACTTTGTGATAGAAGTGATAATATTTTTGATGAGACATATAAGAAGGAAATAAATGAAAGTTGTAATTTAAGGAGATATTTTTTATGATGATATTTTTGTTGGAGTGATATGGATTCGTGAGTGAAGACTTAAAATGATGAATTATTTTCATAATTTTTATTAAGATGTTATGAAGTATTTTCATTTAAATTATGTTTTTAATTGTTTGGAGATTAAGTCAAAATGTTTTACAAATATTTATATTTATTTTATGGTAGGTGTTTACTTCGTTCAGATTTTAAATCAAATTTCTTTTAAGACTTCTGCTGTATATTTTAAAGACACGGTTTAAGTGGATAGAAAAAAAAATGACAAGAAAAATAATTTAATTTAAAAGGCATTATAGTCTTTCATTGAAATTATTATTATTAGTATTATTCATGCTATTTCAATTGTCTATTATTATTATTATTTTTCCAACACCGCAATGGCCTACACATATAAACACAGGTTTGGGTCAAATATTTAGGATTGGGCCGACTTCTAAGTTGATGCCGACTCTAACCCTAAATCTAAGCTATAACTAATATGTCGTAACTGAAGCCAAAACATGAACTAATTGACGATATTATATCATTAAAAAAATGTTCCAAAGCCAAATAAGTCAATAATAACGTAACTCATGTGATAATATGTGATTGGAGATAGAAAATAGAGTAGAGAGATAGAGAGAGAAACTAATGAAGTAAGAAATGCTCACCTCTCTTGATAATCTCTCAACCTCTCCTGTGTAGAAGTCAATGGCATCCACTTTATCCCCACAAACACCTAGAAAACCAGTCTGTTCACAAAATGTTAGTCGTTGAAAGAGCCGTCAAATATGTTGCAGTTCATGAGCGGTTCAATACCTTCACGGATGGCCTCTTAGATTGATTTCTATAATATTTAAGTTGATAGAATCCCAGCCAGTTACTAATTTTTTCCTTCTCATTTACTAGACCAGACAATTTGTTTGCATCGTAAACAACCTGCACGGACATACTTGCACTATCAAAAAACCTCAAGTTCATAAGTATTGTAAAATCTCACCATGTTAGTACGATATTGTCCGCTTTAGACTGAAACTCATATAATTTTGTTCTTAAGTTTTACCTCAAAATGCATCGTAATAATCTGAAAAGGAATTTTACTTATGAATCACTAATGTAAACCAATCGTAAGAGATTTGGGGTTGTGCACCCTCCTCTAGATTAGATCCACTCAGTATACGTTGATCTTGAGTCATTCTGGTCAAGAACAAGACAGTTTGCCATGATCATCTCTTTGAAGACTCGACGCCTCCATCAATCACACTTTTGGTTATATTACCATGAGTAAATATCCAATTGTGTAGTCGACGAGGATGTTGGGCACTCAATGGCAGCAATTATGGCCGTCTATTTTGAGGTAAAATAGCTCAAGATCAAAATAAATTGTTAGGGCCTAACTCAGACTAAACTAGTATGATCCGTTTTGTGATAAAATTAAATAATAAAATAATATAAAATGAATAATATTTTAGTCTTGGAATCAAACTTAATAGGCAACAAAGTAAATCTCCATATTCTTGGGTTATGGGTTATGTTTTAGGAGGGAAGGAAAGAGACACACCCGATGGGTGAGATAATGGTCGGAATGATTGACAAGAAAGAAGTGCTCCACAAGCTCACTCACGGATTCATCAGGATCCGGCGGCACATTTCTCACAAGTACCTGAACCAACATATAAAACTAGATAATCCGATGGATTACTCAACTTCAAACCAGATCAGCAGATCACAAACTCAACAAATCAACGGCCCTAAGACAAGCTCTCACCGTAAACTGATCAGGCCGTCGATTTTCCGCCGCAAGAAAATGAAGCCTCATCGAAGCAACAATCTCGTACTCCTTTCTCAAAACATACCAAGTCCAAAAGGTGAAGACATAAGCCATTATTACATGAGTCAAAAGTCTGCAACCAAAAATAATAAAAAATATTTCAACTCAGCAAAATTCTTCGGCTTACTCATATCCCCAACTTAAGTTCATCCACATTGCCTATGAAGAAGTAATAAAAAAGAAACAACAGCACAAGCAAATCAGTATTTGGGCTAAAAATGTTGCGTACCGATTCGACCCGACCGGAATATTTGAAATCGAGAGCTTATCGATATGACTGTACGTTAGATTTGAACTTTCCAATGCCCCGTTCGTCCAATTAACCGGTACCAATATCGCGAAGCCAATAATTGCTGTAGGAACAAATATTTTAAGCCTGCACCGTTACCAGAATCAATGGCAACAACTCGAGTGGCATATAAGACCGTCTGCTATGTTTAGACAGTCGACTAAGTTTTCTTCGAGAATTCGCAAACTTCTACTTTTAAATTTGCAAAGATTTAAAGGGTCATACCCAAGCAAGTAAATCCTCAAGTAAACAGCAGAATCCAAGCCTGCGTGATCGATTAGCACAGGTTCAGGCATTTGCAGCGCCGCAGGCATCCAGTTTAGGAATCTCAAGTATGATTTGAAGTCGCAATTGACGAAGTTGCCGGCGAATGCACCGGTGTGCAAAGGGCTGCACCTTAAACCTCTAAGATACCATTTGGGAAAGTAGACTCTGTCATTGACTGGCTGTATTCTCAGAATGGCGAACACCAGAAAGAAGGCAAATGCGCTGAGAATATTGATCGCTGCGGCAACTCCAACATCAGCAAGCGTCGTCATACTTCTATTCAAATTCAGAAAATGAAGGCAGATTGATCTGCATTACATGAAGATGATAATGAAACCCTAAAATGTGGGAAAAGATATGTAATCCTAGAACATATTCAAAGCACAGCGAAAACCCAGAAAAAAGAAAAAGATGCTAACGGTCTTTTAATTGTATGCTCTTGTTTTTTCAAGCTCCAACAGTAAAGGATTCTATAATGTCAGATTTCTCGTATTTTCTCGGCAACCAAACAGAAAATGAGTCTCTTCTCAATACTTTTTTCCCCTACTCATTATTCTCACTGTGTCGTCACCTCCACTTTTTTCCTCCATTGCAGAACATAACTCAAGCATGGAGACTCACCGTGTTCCTTCACTTCAGATTCAAACAGACATTTTTGGAGAGGGGAGGAGGAAGAGCTACGGATCAAAAAGGCGAGAGCTTGAACACTGTGAGTGAGAGTGGAGACGAAAATGGCGCTTGTACTTCCTTTAAAAAGGAAAAGTCAGCCGACATGGACGATGGTTGATCAGAAAGCTAACGAACTCATGCACCGTTGATTTCCGATTTTTAAAAAAATATTTTATATTAATTTACATTAATACTTTAACACTCTTCGGACACTGAATATTGTTTAGGATAATGCTAACTTTATCATTGTCACATTCATGGTCCTTAGTCACATGTAATGTGAATAGTCGCCTTCAAATAATATTGCTATTTGATGTATACTCTTATAATTATCTTATGGTATGTCATAATAATTCATTCATAGATAACAAATATTTATAATAATTAAATAAAGGGAAATTCACAAAATAAACCCTAAACTATTAACTCAATAAGCTAAACTGTAAAGTAATTCTCAAACAATTAAAACCTCAAACAATAGGAAATAAATTATGAAAACTTCGCAGTCACATTTTTCATTAAAAATTTAACTTATTTTTAAAAGATCTACCAAGCATATGCTGCAAAAGAGTAGTTTTCACAGCAAAAAATGTATTTTCTGCAGCGGATACTTGTCTTCTATTGTGGAATCTTAATTTCCTCAGCACAACCCGAGAGTAAAACACGACCCCAACCTCAACTTCAAGCACGATCAATATCTCAATTGGTTTATTTCCTACTTAAATCACATTGTTTTTACTCATTGATTTTCATGACTGAGCCGACGAACGATAGATACAAAGATGATATTGAAAATCGTTTGATTATTGTATCTAGAATAGTATATTTTGATTTATTGACTGATATGAGATTGTGCTTCAGATTAGTGTCTTGCTGAGGAAACTAAGACCGTAAAGTAATTTTGCAAACAACTGAAACCTTAAACTATGGAAAATAAATAACGTAAACCTCGCAATCACGTTTTTCATTAAAAATTTAATTTATTTTTTAAAAAAATCTACCAAGTATCTTTTGCGAAAGGGTAATTTTCACAACGAAAATAGTAATTTTCATAGCGAATACTGGTCTTCTACTTCCTCAGCACAACTCGAGGGTGAAACACGACCACAACTTCAATCTCAAACACAATCAGTATCTCAATTAGTTTGTTTCCTATCTATATCAGATTATTTTTACTCACCAATCGTCATGACTGAGCCGGCGAACAATAGATACAAAGATGATATTAAAAATCGTTCAATTACTATATGTAGAAGAGTATATTTCAATACATTGACTGATATGAGATTGTACTTCAGGTTGGTGTCCTGCTGAGGAAATTAAGATTCCACAGTAGAAGACAAGTATCTATTGTGAAAAATACCATTTTTCGCAGCAGAATGCAAATATCCACTGCAATAAATACATTTTTTGCCCCTCAATAGATATTTTCCACAACGGAAAGGGTATTTACCGCAGTGGATATTTGGATTCTGCTACGGAAAGGGTATTTACCACAGCGGATACTTGTCTTCGGCTGCAGAAAATGCAAAAAATATCTGCTGAAGAAAGCGAATCCTTATAATAAGATTTACTTTTTGCAATGGAAGACACGTTTTTGCTGCGGAAAGGGCATTTTTTTTGTGGAAAGTAAGTTCATGACTACAATTACTTCATATACGGGTCTACTGCAAAAAAAACAATCTATCCACTACGGAAAAAAATTTAATTTTAACAAAAACGTGACAACGAGGTTTGCGTTATTTATTTTCCATAATTTGATATTCTAGTTATTTGCAAAATTACTTTAAAGTTTAGTTTGTCGCTAGTATAATAATTTAGGGTTTGTTTTATTAAGGGAAATGACAAATGAACCAGCATCGTTTACTGTTAGTGACAAACTAATCATCATTCTTTTTTCGCTAACAAATTAACCATTGAACTATGAAAAAATGACAAAGCCAACATCGCAGTCACGTTCTCCGTTAACAAGTTAACGTGAGACACGCGGTGTCTTGAGACACCTCATGTCTCACGTCAACTTGTTAACGGAGAACGTGACTGCGATGTTGGCTTTGTCATTTTCTCATACGTCAGTGGTTAACTTGTTAAAAAAAATATCATAGTGGTTAACTTGTCATTGACCAGAAACCATGATGGTTGATTTGTCATTTACCCTAAAAAATAACACTACAATTTTGATGGTCTGTCGTGGATCATTTAGTAAACCGTAGCAGTGTGACGATAAACCGCCGTGGTTCAATGTGCCTCGTTCGTCGTCAAGCCGCCGCGGTACCTCGTCAATCTGCCGCGGTTCGTCTACAAATTAAAAAACTTCATGGTCTTCTTCGTAAAAAAATTCAGACAAACTGTGATTCTCTCATGAACTGTAAAATAATTTTAAATCATCCGAAAGCTAAAACATTAACATTCTTTTGCAAAATCTTCTAAATTACAAAACTCAAAATCTTCTAAATCCATTCTCCATGGATATTAACTCTTTTACACTGAAAATCTATTATAAAATCACGAATTCTTTTCCTTTTCTTTCATGGGTATTTGTTCTTTTGCACTGCGATTTTCAAAAAGTTAATGTGATATTCATAGCGACAGTTTCTAAAAATTTAGTGATTAAATTATTAGTAAAAAAATGATGATGGTTGGTTTGTCATTTTCCCTAATTAAATTAACTGAAAGTTATTATATTACATGGGTAAATACATTAATAAAAAATAAAATTAATATTAATTAGATTAGTGAGAGGGAGAAAGATGTGGGACCGTGGACAGTGTTTGAACTCTGTCGGCCAAAAGGATCCAGGTGAGCAGGGCTTTGTGTAGGGCTACTTTTACAAAGCTCCTGGTCGTTATGTATATCAACGAAGTTAGATTTATAAAAATAATAATAATTACGGTTTAATATATGAATAATTTTAAAAATTTTAACTTATACTTTATTCTATATATATATATATATATATATTATAATTGTGATTAAAACATTAATCCATAATAATTAAATAAGGAAAATTCACAAAATAATCATTGTACTATAAGATCAATGATAAATCAACTATTGAATAATTTTCGTTAATACCTTAAACACTTAACTATGATAAATAAACAGAGCAAACGTCGCTGTTAACTTAAGAGAAATGACTCTACCATATCGTTTCAGAGAACTCGTAGTAAAAAAGAGCTAATACCCATAGGAAATACTGGAAGAACTCGTGATTTCATAGACTTTAAGTGGAAAATAGCTAATACCCATGGAAAATGAATTTGAGAAAATATTGTATAAGTTGATTTTAAATTTTTTTTAGTTTTATAATTTACAAAATTTTGAAAAAGAATATATAATATTTTAGATGTCGGATGATTTAGAATTGTTTTACTGTCCATGGGAGAATCACAACTTGTCCGTATTTTTCTACGAATAAGACAATGAATTTGTTCTTTATTTAAAAAGGAAAGATGCAGAGGAAAAGTCATTTTTATCTACGGAAAGACAATTTTTCTCTACTGAAAGTTATTTTTCAAGTTGTCTTTCGGCAACATAAAGTTGTATTTCCTCTACGGAAAATCATTCTTCTTCTCCAGAAAGTCATCTTTCCTGAGTCTCATTTTAATGACTCACTTTTCGCAGTAGAAAGACAATATTTCACCGTGAAAAGCCAACGTTCTGCAACTGAAAGACAACGTTACGCAGAGGAATAACAACGTTTTTTTAAAAAAAAAACATAACAGTGATGTTTGCTTCGTTCATTTTTCATAGTTCAGTATTTAAATTGTTAGAAAAAAAATTATTCAGTAGTTAATTTGTCATTGATTCCATAATAGTACAGTGGTTGTTTTGTTGATTTCCCATTAAAATAATCATTTTTAGATAAAATTCAAGATTATAGTTTTTTTTAATAAAACTCTCAAAACGAAATATTTCTCAAGTAATTATCTTAAATTGTAACATAATTTGTTCAAAATGAATATCTTTATTCAAGGTTTTTTCTCATAAGATCGTAGTTGATTCTTTTATTAATGATGTAAATTGTAATTTATTTATCTTGTGCAAGAAAATTTTATAAATGACATTTTGAAAACTCTAAAAATTGAAAAATCTCTTAAAAGATTTGATATTTTACGGAAAATTTCCCTGTTTTTTATCATCATTATGTTCTTGTCTCTATTATTTATCCAATCTAGACCCACTTCATTTACTATTATGATGGCCCTGCATAGGATGCGAAAACCTCATTCCAAAATGAGATATATGCTAATTATTTACTTAATTATTTTCAAAATCACATCAAAATAATACACAATTTCTTGATAATCACCTCGTAATAATGTCAAAATGACGTTAATTTGTGATATATTTATAATAGCACTTTATCTACGTTGAAAATAATTATACTTATTTTAATTTGTGTGTATAGTTGAACATCGGAGACAAGAAGTTCTTAGTGAATCCGGTGTGATTTTATTTGAATTGTCTAAAAATAATTAACAATTAAGAGTGAAAATAAGATGTGCATTGAAAAAAGAAAAGAAAAAGTGAAATAAATAATAATAATAATAATAATAATAATAATTAGGGAAATTAACATAACAACCATTGTATAATGGGATCAATGACAAGTCAACTACTGAACAATTTTCGCTAATAACTTAAACATTGAATTATGAAAAATAGACGACGTAAACATCACCGTTACTTGTTAAAAGAAACATTACTGCAAAGACGATGTCGAAATATTATTCTTTGTAAATTCTAATTATAGTTCAGTTTTATACTAAAATCACAATAATTGAAGCAATATTACGGTGAAGACAATTTCGAGAAGCTCCAACATGATCTTCTCGTCGTTGAAAATAATTATCACGTTTTCAGTTTTCCGAACATCTTCTCGTCATCGAAAACAATTTCCTCCTCTCAATTTCACTATACAATTCTCATCACCATCCTCTCTTTCCTTTTCACGATCCATCGTCGTCGTCTAGTGCTCATCACTAATATCTCTCTTTACTTTTCTCTACGGAACATAATATTTCCTTAAGCAAAACGATGACGTTCTGCTGCGGACTATTGACATTTTTCAGTAGGCGGAACATTGTCGTTTCGCATGGAAAGTAATCTTTTAAAACTGTTTAGTAGAAATAAAACATTCTGGCGCGGAAAGACAGTTTCACAGCAGAACAACAATATTTTTTAACGAAAAACGTAATCGTAATGTTTGCTATGTCCATATTTTATAATTCAATGTTTATGTTATTAACAAAAATTATTTAGTAGTTAATTAGTCATTAAATATTTAATACAGTGATTGCTTTGTTAATATTCCTGTTAATTAATAAAAGAAAGCTAAAAGGTGTGCCGACATGCAGAAAGGGGGGCAATTCTGGGACTTGATTGAAATTTGCACATATGCCGACAGTTCTATTAAATACAAAATGGATCAAACGAGTATTAACCGTGTCTGTCTTGCAACTCCAACAAATTATTATAAATAAAAAAATGTTAATAATATTGTATTTTTAAAGTGGATTAAATGAAAGTTGACTTTATTTATTAAATACTTGTGGGGTGGTTGTCCATGGAAATCAATTGGGAGGTAGCATCGTACTATTCTCATTTAAATCATTTTATTACATTCTATTGCCAACGTCTCTCTTCCTCTTTCGAAAAAGTATCGTCAAACACAATAATGAATCTTTCAAGCTGTCGAAGCATATTGTATGATGAATGTGACACATATTCATAAAATTCAAATTGTTAAATTGTAAAAAAGTTAAAAAATGATAGTTAAACAAGATAGGTTATGGAGTAACATCACTTAGAATTTATGAATTTAAGTATTTGTACTTGTTAAAAACTCCTTAACTTACGTAATAAAATCGCAAGCAATCATCTAATTACGTGCTAGATTTTCTTTTAGAGTCGTTAAAAATTAAATCTTTGTCGTTACAGATGCCTTAAAAATCACGTTTTTGTAAGATGATCTTTTTTATTAGGCAATATCTAAAGAAAAATCATTCCCGATAGAATAGTTTTATCGATTTTAGTGATTTTGACAATTCTACGTGTTGAGTTTTTCAACTTGTTTCTTCTTAAAAATCATCAAAAATTTCAAACCGTTCTATCGGATGTTGTTTTTCTATAGACATTGCTTAGTTGAGAAGATCACCTAATGAAAATATGCTTTTTTTAATGATACCCCTAACAACATGGATTTAATTGCTAACACTTCTAAATTCATAGAGTTATTTGCATAAAAATAAAGTTTAAAGACCTACTTGCTTTTCACTATTAAGTTTAAGAGCTAACTTACACTTTAATCTATTATTAAGTAATCAATTGATTAGCCTTTTCAAGGGCTAAACCGGTCTAACCTAGCTTGTGATAGTGATCGAGTTGGGACATATTGATCTTGACCAATGGTATGAGTCTAGGCAAAAACATTTATTCGGGTGAACCGAAACAATTTGAGTCCTTAAACAAACAAAGTCTTTAACCTAATTTTTTTTTTTTTCCCATATGAAATGCACATATATCATATTTTGAACATAATTTTTAAAATAACATGACTTTGTTTCTCCTCCAAATTAGAGATGACAAACGAGCCAGTTGGGTTGAGCCGAGTTGAATCTAAAATAATTTGGCTCACCAAGTCTACCGAGTTAAATGAGGTGAGTCTAATGAGCCACCACAAAAAAAAAATTTCAGCTCGAGCTAACTCATAATTATGAGTTAAACGAGATTAGTCAAGTCAGCTGAACGAGTCTAGCTAATGAGCCTGAACGAGCCGAGTCTAATGAATCGAATATACATAAATATTTTTAATTTATATCAATATAATGTATATTTTTTAAAAATTTAATTCTTAAAAGTATAATAATTATGTATTGTTGTAGTATCAAAATAATATATATTAGTTAGTACTAATACCAAAGAAATAGAGACTTTGATATAAAATGAACGCGCGCACACATTATATACTTGGCTAAATCAAATGTCATTCAAAAAATTTATTTATTATCATTGATAAGATAATTGAAAAATAAAAATAAATAAAAAATGGTGGGTAATGGAAAAAAATAAATAAATAAATGGGGATGATGGGAAAAAGAAAAATCATTTTCTTGCTATTTTTTAAACAAATTCATCATGCATAGAAATTACGTCTTTAAATCATACACAACAGAAGTTTTTAAAATAATTTTTTTTAAAAATCTAAATTTAGTAAAATTCAACGTTTATTAAATATTATTTCGTACATTTTTAAAATTATGTAGCGAAAGTCTCAAGAAAACTCATTCAAAGTCAAACGTAGTAAAACTCATTGTTTAAATAAACATAAACCTTTATAAAATGTTTATACTTAAATCAATAGTAAATATAATTTTTAATAAAAAGTGTTCATGACATATTATTAAAATCTATTTTTGCTCCAACAACATTTTTGTTTCGCCTATGAGAATTCCTCTTCAATTGCGTTGTCAATTGTTTCTATCTTCATATTCTTCAATAATTTCATCATTACCTACATCACAAAGTTCAAACTATGAGCTAATGTTCAGTAATGTTAGTCTAAGTGTCATTATGCTTATTTGTTTTAATGATGAATATTTTTAATTGAATTATAAGTTGTTTATCTTTTGAATATACTTAATTGTACTATCTTTATATTTATATTGATTTCCAATGGAAATACCCCTTAACAAGAGTATTTATATGGTCTAATATGCTTGTCTAAGTCCATGTAGCCTATAGGTTGATTATTGGGACTTAAAGATTAAAATTGGGGAAAACATAAAGTAGAGGTTGACTTCGGAGAAGCGGTGGTCGACTAGTTTGATGAAAATCAGTGGAGGCAGTGGGCTCGGGTTTTCATCAGATGAAGAAGCAGTCGAGCAACTATTTATTTGAACGAGCGCACTTGAAGAAGCGGTCAACCGGTTTCATGGAGATGATCGACCACAAAATGGAAAAATTCGAGCGAAGTTTTAGAAATGTGAAGAAGCGGTCGATCAGAATGATAAAGAGGTCGATCGATCAGCCTATACAACGCAACATCTAGTTTCCAACGATCGGGAGGTGGTCGACTAAATTGGAGGAGGTCAACTGGTTTTGCAGATTCTATATATAAAAGACATCAAACTCATTCTAACCTAGCAAGAATCGAAGTAAAACTCTGCCAAAATACGTACTCGATTTCTCATCAATAATAGAGTGTAAATCCTAACTCTCCAACTCTCAAACTTGAGATTTTATATTTGGAAGAGTTAGGAATTTTAGTTTTCCAATTCTTGTACTTATATCGTGAACAAAAGGGTGATGCCCCATAATAGTCAAGTGAAAAGGGTGACTCCCTGAGAAAGAGCCATTGTAAAGATTTGATTGACACCCGTGAAGTCAATAATCACTAACCGAGGAGATTATGTGATTAAGGATCTCCAAATAAGAAACTTGGAACACGGATGTAGGCCGAAGTTGCCAAACCATGTGAACAAACTTAGTATGCATTTTTTGTATCTCTAAACTCCTTTATAATTGTGATTGTTTGTTTATTTATTATTGTTAAATCACTTAGGGTTTAGAGATAAATATATCGTACGAAAAAGTTTAACACACTTAATTCACCCCCCTCTATAGATGTGCATCGGTTCTACAAGTAAGAGATGCATAAATATGCTATGAACATGAAATACAACTTTTTATAAAAACATGAATTTTTTTTTAAGTTATCATTTTTTTTCTTTTCTTCCACTTAATAGTCCATTTGTTGTGGGTAAATTAGTCTACGGGAGAGAGTGACACCATTTGGTCCACCTCATGTGGGATATCCAACTCGAACCCTACCCACAATGAATATTTATGTTTATTCCATCAATCTTTCAGTTTAGGGAAAAGAGTGATATCATTAGGTCCACCTTATGCGAGACAACCAACTCAGACCCCTCATATTTCCTTTACGTATCTTCTGTTTCAGTTTTTCTTTCGTTTAAATATATGCATGTAAATCATTTTCGTTACTTTCTTAAAATCATGATGCATAAAACATTCACATGAGCATACCTATAAGTCATAACATACAATAACTATATGATCTACCATGCATGACAATCAATAATTGTAACAACCCAATTTTTGTACATTTAAAATGTTAAAATCAAAGCACTTTTCATAAATAAAACACTACATAGCGGAAGACTTTTCATTTTAAAACTAAATGAAATAAAGGAAAATGCATAGATAAAATTCGTTTCGTTTTAATATCAAATACTTTTACAAAACCATTTACGTTTTCCTTTAAACTTTAGCCTAGCCAGTCACAAGGTCCGTAAAACGCAAATCCTTCATCAACTGCTCATTTTCTCATTATAGTGCATACCTACATCACAAGATTTAAACTATAAGTGTAATACCTCGAAAAATGTATTTTCCTTTTTGATGATGTAATAATTCTGGATAATCTTAATATATGAATATTGCGTCAAATTATGCAACTGTAAGCGTAAGTTGTGCATAAAAAGTAGAGGGTTAATGTTGGAAAATAACCTAAATGTGGAAAACTTAGGAAAAATACACAATTTTGGGTTTCGTACGCCGATGGACACTGCGGACGACACAAGACAGCATCCATTTTGAATCTGTACAAATCCGGGACAATTTGGACGACTTGCGGACAAAGAGATTCGCGTCCGCAATGAATCTGTACAAATCTGGGACAATTCAGACGACTTGCGGACGAAGTGGACAAAGAAATTCGGGTCCACAATGAATTTGTACAAATTCTATGCGTTTTCGGACGCCTCCGTCTCATCCAAAATCTGGCGCGGACGACACGAACGTTGTCACAACGAATTTGTATTCAATTTTGTGTGTTTTCGGACACATGGATATCGTCTAAAATCTAGCGCAGACGCCTTGTAACGTCTGAAAAGTCAAAAAATCTGCGAAACCCATTTATATTTCACACTCTCTCTCTCTTTCGATTTCGTGTTTTACACGAAGATTCTCTCTCCCCTTGCCTTCCTACTGGACGCCTACTCCCTTCCTGCCAACATGGAAGCTTTCCACGTGGTCCTTCGTGGTTGGACCTTCTCTCCTTGAAGTGGGTAATGCAGTCTTCCTTCTTTCCAGCTACTCCCAGCAGGTACTCAACTTCTTCTCTTTCCTCGGTGTATAAGAAGTAAGGTTTCCCCCTATATACTTTACTCTGGAAATTGTGGTAAGGTGTTAGAGTGCAATGTTGTCAAACATATTTTGTGAGTGTGAATTGAGTGAAGTGTGAGTGTAAAGGAGTGTGTTTTTGGTAGGATAATTGGAGTGTTGCTCTGAATGGTGCTGTAAGAAACTGTCTGTCTGTGGAGTGAAGGTAAGTGTTCAATTGTTGGTTTATTTATGGATCACCAATTGGGTCAGGATTGATTTAGAGAGTTGGAACTAATACCACCTTTCCTTAGGAAACGTGTGAAGGATTAAACAATTAGAAATCCTCCCTTTGGAAGCTGTTTGAGCAGTTGTAATATTGTTAAGCTATTGGAGAACCAAGGTAAGAATTGAGATTTGTTTTGGCCTAAGGAGGCCCTACATTACGAGTTTTGTGTGCTAGTTTGATTGTATTGTCTAATTGCTTGAATGTGAAGCATGAATGTCCTGTTATTATTGTTGAAAGTGAAGCGTGATAGGTGACTCATTGGGAGACATAATCTGCTGAATATGAGAGCTAGTGCGTGATATTGATTTCAATAACTCTGTTAGTTGTTGTGAAGTATAATAGGTTGCTAAATATTGGACCAAAACTCTGTTAACTGCTGTTCAGTTGTTTAACAATTGCTAAGTATTGTTATAGTCATTGCCAAATGAGAAGGAATACACTAAACGTAGAAGGTATAATAATCTGAAATAAAAGATTTGTTTAAATTGCATACTAGCTGATATTGCTGGGAATTTGTAGTATGATAACCTGAAATTAAAAGTTATGTCTTGTTGTATATATGAATCTGAAGTTTATTTCTCTTCCTGGCTCGGACGTATGAAACCGCTAAAGAATGATCTAAACCCTTATTAACCCCTTTTAAGCCCTTACACTAAGTTCAACTATCAAAATGATTAGTAACAGATAGAGCAACTACAAGTTTAAGTTTGACTGCAGTTAGAATTATTATTGTTGTATATTTTCCTTGTACAATTATGGTATGCTTTTTTGTGGCATCCATGCATCATCCTAGGGCTTATGAATTGTTTACATGTTGTGTGTCATCCTAATATATGTAAATAGGCGTATGGGGGTTCGGGTGATCAGTGACACTTCCATACGGTAGTATTCTTCCCACGTAGGGAGTGGTAGGTTTAGAGTGAGCTATGTGGAAGCTAGGTTCACCTTTACCCCGTTCTGAAACCCCCAACGTCTTTAACAAAAGTGAGGAACCCGGCATGTGGAACACCCCGATGGATATATCTCCCCATCGGAGTGAAGTGGTTCAGCCACATGACCTTGGGAGTATTCCACCCTAATTTCCAGAAGAGATACGGCTCTCTTCTGTAATGCATTGTGTGGTCACGCATCATTCGCATTGCATTTAAATTCTGATTCTTGCTGGGCGTTAGGCTCATTGTTTTCCCCGTAATGTAGGTATACATACGAGAAATAGGTGAACAAGTCAAAGGCAGTTGACGAAGTATTTGCGCGTTGGATCTTGTGGTTGGTTGGGCTAAAGAGCTTAAAGAGGAAATTATTTGTAAAAGGGGATTTGCAAATTACTTAATATTCTTTATCGTATTGTCTTAATTCCGCTGCTTTTCATAAAATGATTTTATTACTCCTGCTGCAATTTGATAAATGTTTTAAGTAAAGAGTTTTAACGATTAAGTTTTATAAAGAAAAGTCTCACTCTGATTTTATAAAAGAAAAAGTTTTAAATTTCTCGCGATTTTAAAGTAAATAGAAATCAGGTCATTACAATAAGCCTAATGCTTAGTAAGAAATGAGATGTATAAAGAAACAAGTAATGCACTTTTCATAAAACATTTTACATTTTCCCATTACCGTTTTGCCATTGGAACTCAATAATTGGGGAATGACCCGCCAATTCCTCTAACAATGGGAACCATGTCTACCAAGCCTGTAACACCACATGGTGGTGTGGGATTGGGGGGAGGCAGAAACGTGTTGCAATAAACTCTTCTCCCTGCACCACTAAATGACCCCCACTCCTTTCAATACACCACTAGAAGACCACCCACTCTCTTCAATAGGTTGTCCCTCATCGTCCTTTTAAGGACCTCCTCCTTTCTTCATGTTTTTTCGTGAAAAGAAAGGTCTAGAGAAAGGAAAATCCTCTGCAAAACTTTGGAGGAAAGAAAAAAACTCTGCTAGAAAGAGTTGCAGTTTAAATTACGGGTGGAAAATTCAAACTTCTCAGTAAGGTAAGGTTGGAATTTCAGTTGTATACATTGAAAGATTTTTTTTTTGGATTTCTCCATTACTGAGGATTTAATTGTTGGATTGATACTAAAACTTAATTAGAAGATTTAAAATGTTTGTTTTGGATTTATATTCCAATGAGGTAATATCCAAGCTTCAATGTTTACAGTCTTGGTTGAAATTAAATTTGAATCTTGAATGATGAATTTGTAAGTGAACAAAATGAGTATAATTGTTGGAAATGTCCAATGACAAAATTTTTGGATTTAAGATTTAATTGGTCCCGGTTCAAATGTGTAAAGTTAAAGCCTTGAATTAGGAAATAATAATCTTGCATTTTGATGGAATTTGTGAGGTAATTGTTAACTGTTAGTTGTGAATAAAAAGAAAGGAAAATGATTAACTAAAATGGAATACCCATTTGGAAACAAATGGGTGAAGTGAAAATTTGAGAGGTGGCGTCGTGAATGAGACAAACCAAGTTATAAAAATGGAAGTCGAATAAAATAAGAAAAAATGGATATTAAATTAAATTGAAAAGAATATTAGGGATTTGAGGGAAGGACATCCGTTTCTACAATAAAATAGTTTGAAAAATAATTACTATTCTTATTATTATTTAAGAAAATTTAATTGGGTATCCCTATATGGTGATAGGTTTATCTAGTTAACGTGGGATTTGGACCGATTATTTTTCAGTACAATTAAGTATTTCCTGGCTATTGGTAGGCCAACTGAGGTGGGTTTTTTATTTTATGTCCAGCATTTCATCATTTTTCAAACGACTATTTTGAGACGCGTTCTCATATAAAAACGGAGGGTCCATTTTTGACCGTCTGTTTTTACGATACTATATTTATTATTTTTGCTGGACATGTTTTATTTCGAGCATGCACTTTATTGACTGTGATATGGTCCTATTTTTATAATATGCACATTCGACAATTTGAGGATGCGTTTTGTTGTTTTAAATAGAATAATAGGGCAACTGACTGTGTCGTGTCCCTGGGTACGAAACCCTAAACCTGATCATGGTAATTTATTTGGCTTTTGCGATCGCCGAGTATCGCTTTATTTTATATGTTCGGTGCCTGTGAGTGACTCCCTTTTTGCTGAGATTGTGTGGTGCCTAGTTTCCGTGCATACCACACTATAGTGAACGTTTTCCACATTTTGCCTCACAAATCAATTTTATTCTATTTTAAATAAATATTTTATTCATAGCATGCTCCCTTATATATTTTTATTCAAATTGTTGAATATAAAATGTTACCCCTATTGAGTTTCGTCTACTCACCCCAAACGACATATATGTTCAGGTGTTAATTTGGATGATTACCAGTTTCCATCGCAGGATTGAGCCGACATTCCTTTTAATATTTCAGTATATTATTTCGAGAGTCTGTGTGAGGATAAACCCTTTTATTTAAAAGTTGTAATAATATGTGTTTGGATTTTGGCACTTTTAATTCGGACTTATATTAGCACTATATTTTGATGTCACTATTGGACCTTCGTTGTAGCCCATTTAGTCGGGCCCTAGCAAATATTAGAATTCCCTACAGACTTCCGTTGCATAAATAAATAAAAAGGTCGGGCGGTTCAGTCTGACTTTCGGGCCGGGTCGCTCCCCGTTCTGTCTCAAGTCCCCTCCGGGATGTGACAGAATTTTTGGTATCAGAGCCAGGTTATCATCTTGAAAAGTGACATCAATAACATAGATAGAGTGATATATAAAAGTATTTCATTTATTGTGTCTAAGGACGAAGTCTGACTTTTATTGAAAATTTTTCAGACTTTTGGAACAATGCCTCTAAGAAGAAATCCTCAAAATCGTGCACTTGCAGCACCGACTGTATAGACGGCTGAGTCTCAGCCAAGGAATTTAGACGTATTACAAACTATGCCTAGGGGTGGCAGCGTCCAAAACCCTGTGCTTCGTCGAATGGATTATTTTAGGGAATTGGGGCGTCTAAAACCACCTGTATTTGAGGGAGGGCTAGACCCTCATATTGCAGAAAATTGGTTGGATATTTTGTGGAAGAATATGGATGCGCTAGATGTCCCAGGTAAATACCTGGTGGGCCTTGCCGTATTTTATTTTGAAAAAATGGTTGTAATTTGGTGGAAATCTTTGAAGCTGAATTCTCTGATCAATGAGATGACTTGGGAACAATTTAAAGTTATCTTTCGAGGCAAGTACTACAACGAGACCCATAAACAAAAAATGATCTGCGCATATCATGAATTATCCCAAGGTGATCTGACTATCATTGAATATTATGCAAAATTCATGGAACTCTCTTAGTATACAAAGGATGTGGTGCCGATGGAGAGAATGGTGAAGTTCCGGATGAGCTTGAGGCCCAAAATCTGATCCTGCCTTTCGATTCTTCGATTCAATGATATTTCAGAAGTTGTGGCTACCGCTCAACTTGTAGAGGCTGATCTAGATGAATTTTTGGGAGATTACAAAAGCAAGGTAAAGAAGGAGCATCAAATTGGTGGTAAAATGTCAAGGAAGGACCAGAAAAAGGGTCCTAACCATAGAGGTTATTCTCAGGGTGGTTCTAGTGGATATTCTAGTGGAACTCCATATACTGCGGGGCAATTTGGCTCCTATGTTTGCCATACTTGCGGGCAGCCTAGACATTCGTAGAGAAATTGTCCAGCAAATCAGAGACCTTCTCAAGGTGGCTCTGCACCTGCTCAGTCGGCCCCACCTAGGCCTAATTTTGGAACTGGCCGAGGATTTTTCAATCAGGGTCAGCACTCATATTCTGGACCCCAGACTTTTATTCCTCAGTAGTCTACCAGTTATAAGCCCCCTTATCAGCATCAGTATCAACCAGTTGGTACGAACTTTCAGATGGGTACCAGTAGAGTTATACTTCTAACCCCACTCCTGTAGGGTCTTCTAGCCAGTTTGCGGGACCCACTCTTGTTCAATCTGGAGCTGGTCGCGGGGGTGGCCGAAAAGGAAAGGAAAAAGTATCCGGGCAAGCATATGCAGTTGCCAGATCTGAAGCATTTGGTCTGCCCAGCTAGAGTGTTGTTGATGGTACGAACTTTTAGAGACCTACTAGGTACCAGCAGAGTTATACTTCTAACCCCACTCCTGTAGGGTCTTCTAGCCAGTTTGTAGGACCCACTCCTGTCCAATCTAGAGCTGGTCGTGAAGGTGGCAGAAAAGGAAAGGAAAAAGTATCCAGGCAAGCATATGCAGTTGCTGGATCTGAAACATTTGATCTGCCTAGCCAGAGTGTTGTTGATGGTACGATCCTTATTTTCTCTACTACTGCACATGCATTATTTGACACTGGTACAACTCATTCTTTCATTTCTGCATCGTTTGTGCATATTTTAGGTTTAACTATAAAGAGACTTGAAAATCCCCTTATATTGAGTACCCCTATTGATAAAAGCCATGAGGTGAAATTTTTCGCGGAATGTGTCACCCTTGTCATTTGTGGGCACGAATTATCCACTAACTTGATTGTGATGTCAATGGATCAATTTGATGTGATCTTAGGTATGGATTAACTGAGTAGTTATAAAGCAAAAATTGATTGTCATTGGAGGACAGTGACTCTGACATTAATGAATGGTCAAATTCTGGTATAGTCATGTGGTATTCCCATATTCCCTATTGATTCTACTTTATGAGCATGTTTTGGTGGTCGGAGGAAGTTGGAGCACTATGGGAGTATTTTTTTCATTAGCGGCGACTGCATTTCGGTCAGGCAGGATTCAGAGCTGTTGATAGTCTCCGATATTCCAGATGTTTTTCCTGAAGATCTGCCTGGGTTGCCACCTGACCGCGAGATTGACTTTTGTATTCATTTGGTGCCTGACACTGCTCCAATTTCTGTTGCTCCGTACCGTATGGCTCCTGCTGAGTTAAATGAGTTAAGGACTCAGCTGAATGATTTATTGCAAAAGGGATTTATTTGAAATAGTATTTCGCCTTGGGGTGCGCCGGTTTTATTTGCAAAGAAGCAAGATGGCTTGCTTCAATTATGCATAGATTACCAGAAATTAAATCATGTTACAGTAAAGAATAGGTATCTGTTGCCAAGAATTGATGATCTATTTGATCAACTTGGTGGATGTATGTTTTTCTCAAAGATTGATTTAAGATCTGGCTATCATCAGTTAAAGATCCGGGAAGAGCATATTCCAAAAACGACTTTTCGGACTCGATATGGACATTTTGAATTTTTGGTGCTTCCATTCGGATTAACTAATGCACCTGCTGCTTTTATGGATCTTATGAATCAAGTCTTCAGACCGTATCTTAACCAATTTGTGGTGATATTCATCGATGATATCCTTATATATTCACGATCTTGAGATGAACATATGAAGCATTTGAGAATCATTTTGCAAACATTGCGCGATCATCAGTTATATGCTAAGCGAGACAAATGTAGTTTCTGGATGACTGAAGTAAAATTTCTTGGCCATGTCGTTTCCCACAATGGTATTTCTATTGATCATTCTAAAATTGAAGTAGTGTTGGATTGGAAGCCACCTAGGAATGTTACAGAGGTGCGCAGTTTCTTGGGCTTGGCTGGATATTATCGTCGATTCATAGAAAATTTTTCTTCTATTGCTTTGCCGTTGACCCAACTGACTAGAAAGGATGTTAGATTTATTTGGGAAGGCAAATGCCAAACAACTTTTAAAGAGATGAAACAAAGATTAACTACTGCACTAGTTCTGGCAGTACTAGATGAGACTTTACCATATGCCGTGTATACGGTTGCGTCAGGAGTTGGTTTGGGTTGCGTTCTGATTCAGCAAGATAGAGTTATAGCATATGCATCAAGGCAATTAAAGATGCATGAACGGAATTACCCTACCCATGACTTGGAACTTGCGGCCATTATTTTTGCTTTGAAGATATGGCGAAGCTATTTATATGGTGCAAAGTTTGAAGTGTTTTCTGATCACAAGAGTTTGAAATATTTATTTAAATAGCGCGATTTAAACCATAGAGAGCGCCGTTGGATGGAGTATATGGGAGATTATGATTTTTCCTTAGAGTATCATCCAAGAAAAGCCAATATTGGGGATGATGCATTGGGTCGTTACCCTCAAGGTTCACATGTCTTATGCTAAAAGAGTGGAATAAATATCACATTATTAAGAATTATGAATTGTACTATCAGAAAGATGAACAATCCGTACGTGTATTTAATTTAATAGCGACTCCTGTACTTTTGCAATGTATTAAAGATATGCAGAAGTTTGATGATAGGTTGCAGGAGCGATTTAACCAAATTCAAGCCGGTGAACAGTTTAAGGATTGGAAAATTAGTTCCAATGGCTTCCTTTATTTCAGGGACCGTATTGTGGTGCCAAATGATTTGGATTACGGCAGGAAGTTTTATCAAAGAGTCATAAGTCAAGGTTTGTTATTCATTCCGGTAGCACTAAAATATATCATAATATGAAGCGTCAATTTTGGTGGGCAGGAATGAATCGAGATGTCACTAATTATGTATCTTGATGTTTGACTTGTCAGAGAGTCAAGGATGAACATCAAAGACCCGCTGGATTGTTGCAGCCTTTATCTATCCCCAAGTGAAAATGGGATAAAATCACTATGAATTTTGTGATCGGGTTACCAAGAACCACATAACGCCTCGATGCTATATGGGTGATAGTTGATCGATTAACAAAGTCTGCTCATTTTATTCTAGTAAGAATGAATTTCTCTTTGACAAAGTTGAGCAAGTTGTATATCGATAACATCGTTTGTCTTCATGGTGTTCCTTCAAGTATAGTATCTAATAGAGATCTAAGATTTGCTTCAAAATTTTGGAGAGCCCTTCAGAGAGCTTGGGGCACAAAACTTCATTTGAGTACCGCTTATCACCCTTAGACGGATGGTCAATCTAAGCGTACAATTCAAACTCTCGAAGACATGTTGAGATGTTGTGTTCTGGATTTCGGTGATAGCTGGATAAATCATTTTCCCTTGGTGGACTTTGTTTACAATAATAGCTACCAAACTAGTATTGGAATTTCACCTAATAAAGCTCTTTATGGAAGACCTTGTAGATCGCCGCTATATTGGGCGGAGGCCGAGGAGCGTGTTGCTCTTGGGCCAGATTTGATTCGAGAAATGACTGAAAATAGTTCAAAGTCATCAAAAGAGTTATGCAGACCTTCTAAGAAGACAAGTTGAGTTTGAGGTTGATAATTTTGTATTTTTGAAGGATTGGCCACGCCGAGGTGTTAGCCGTTTTGGTATAAAAAGGAAAGCTAGCTCCCAAATCTATTGGCCCTTTTTGGATTATCGAACGTGTTGGTGTTGTGGCTTATCGATTGGAGTTACCATCACAGTTGAATTATGTTCATAACGTCTTCCATGTTTCCATGTTGAGAAAATATGTCTCTGATCCATCTCATGTTATTGCCTTGATTGATATGCCTATCCAGGAGGATATATCTTATCAAGAGGAACCTGAAAGGATACTTGGCTATGAGATCAGAGTCCTCCGACATCGTGAAATTTTTTTGGTTCGCGTTCAATGAAAGAACCCTAGTGAAAGAGAGGCTACGTGGGAGATTGAATGAAAAATGGCATAAAAATACCCCCATCTTTTTGGTGGGACATTGGAGGTTGTTCTAAATTTTGGGGACAAAATTTTTTAAGTGGGGGAGAAAATGTAACACCACATGGTGGTGTGGGGTTGGGGGGAGGCAGCAAACGTGTTGCAATAAACTCCCCTCCCCACAACACTCCCACTCCCTTCAATACACCACTAGAAGACCACCCACTCTCTTCAATACGTTGTCCCTCATCGTCCTTTTAAGGATTCTCCTCCTTTCTTCATGTTCTGTCGCGAAAAGAAAGGTCTAGAGAAAGGAAAATCCTCTACAAAACTTTGGAGGGGAGAAACAAAACTATGCTAGAAAGAGTTGTAGTTTAAATCACGGGTGGAAAATTCAAACTTCTCAATAAGGTTAGGTTGGGATTTCAGTTGTATACGTTGAAAGATTTTTTTTTGGATTTCTCCGTTACTAAGGATTTAATTGTTGGATTGATACTAAAACTTAATTAGAAGATTTAAAATGTTGGTTTTGGATTTATATTCCAGTGAGGTAATATCCAAGCTTCAATGTTTACAATCTTAGTTGAAATTAAATTTGAATCTTGAATGATGAATTTGTATGTGAACAAAATGAGTATAATTGTTGGAAATGTCCAGTGAGAAAATTTTTGGATTTAAGATTTAATTGGTCCCGATTTAAATGTGTAAAGTTAAAGCCTTGAAATAGGAAATAATAATCTGGCATTTAGATGGAATTTTGAGGGAATTGTTGACCGCTAGTTGTGAATAAAAAGAAAGGAAAATGATTAACTAAAATGGAATACCCATTTGGAAACAAATGGGTGAAGTGAAAATTTGAGAGGTGGCGTCGTGAATGAGACAAACCAAGTTATAAAAATGGAAGTCGAATAAAATAAGAAAAAATGGATATTAAATTAAATTGAAAAGAATATTAGGGATTTGAGGGAAGGACATCCGTTTCTACAATAAAATAGTTTGAAAAATAATTACTATTCTTATTATTATTTAAGAAAATTTAATTGGGTATCCCTATATGGTGATAGGTTTATCTAGTTAACGTGGGATTTGGACCGATTATTTTTCAGTACAATTAAGTATTTCCTGGCTATTGGTAGGCCAACTGAGGTAGGTTTTTTATTTTATGTCCAGCATTTCATCATTTTTCAAACAACTATTTTGAGACGCATTCTCATACAAAAACGGAGGGTCCATTTTTGACCGTCTGTTTTTACGATACTATATTTATTATTTTTGCTGGACATGTTTTATTTCGAGCATGCACTTTATTGACCGTGATAGGGTCCTATTTTTATAATATGCACATTCGACAATTTGAGGATGCGTTTTGTTGTTTTAAATAGAATAATAGGGCAACTGACTGTGTCGTGTCCCTGGGTACGAAACCCTAAACCTGATCATGGTAATTTATTTGGCTTTTGCGATCGCCGAGTATCGCTTTATTTTATATGTTCGGTGCCTGTGAGTGACTCCCTTTTTGCTGAGATTGTGTGGTGCCTAGTTTCCGTGCATACCACACTATAGTGAACGTTTTCCACATTTTGCCTCACAAATCAATTTTATTCTATTTTAAATAAATATTTTATTCATAGCATGCTCCCTTATATATTTTTATTCAAATTGTTGAATATAAAATGTTACCCCTATTGAGTTTCATCTACTCACCCCAAACGACATATATGTTCAAGTGTTAATTTGGATGATTATCGGTTTCCATCGCAGGATTGAGCTGACATTCCTTTTAATATTTCAGTATGTTATTTCGAGAGTCCGTGTGAGGATAAACCCTTTGATTTAAAAGTTGTAATAATATGTGTTTGGATTTTGGCACTTTTAATTTGGACTTATATTAGCACTATATCTTGATGTCACTATTGGACCTTCGTTGTAGCCCATTTAGTCAGGCCCTAGCAAATATTAGAATTTCCTACAGACTTCCGTTGCATAAATAAATAAAAAGGGTCGGGCGGTTCAGTCTGACTTTCGAGCCGGGTCGCTCCCCGTTCTGTCTCAAGTCACCTCCAGGATGTGACAGAATTTTTGGTATCAGAGCCAAGTTATCATCTTGAAAAGTGACATCAATAACATAGATAGAGTGATATATAAAAGTATTTCATTTATTGTGTCTAAGGACGAAGTCTGACTTTTATTGAAAATTTTTCAGACTTTTGGAACAATGCCTCTAAGAAGAAATCCTCAAAATCGTGCACTTGCAGCACCGACTGTATAGACGGCTGAGTCTCAGCCAAGGAATTTAGACGTATTACAAACTATGCCTAGGGGTGGCAGCGTCCAAAACCCTGTGCTTCGTCGAATGGATTATTTTAGGGAATTGGGGCGTCTAAAACCACCTGTATTTGAGGGAGGGCTAGACCCTCATATTGCAGAAAATTGGTTGGATATTTTGTGGAAGAATATGGATGCGCTAGATGTCCCAGGTAAATACCTGGTGGGCCTTGCCGTATTTTATTTTGAAAAAATGGTTGTAATTTGGTGGAAATCTTTAAAGCTGAATTCTCTGATCAATCAGATGACTTGGGAACAATTTAAAGTTATCTTTCGAGGCAAGTACTACAACGAGACCCATAAACAAAAAATGATCTGCGCATATCATGAATTATCCCAAGGTGATCTGACTGTCATTGAATATTATGCAAAATTCATGGAACTCTCTTAGTATACAAAGGATGTGGAGCCGATGGAGAGAATGGTGAAGTTCCGGATGAGCTTGAGGCCCAAAATCTGATCCTGCCTTTCGATTCTTCGATTCAATGATATTTCAGAAGTTGTGGCTACCGCTCAACTTGTAGAGGCTGATCTAGATGAATTTTTGGGAGATTACAAAAGCAAGGTAAAGAAGGAGCATCAAATTGGTGGTAAAATGTCAAGGAAGGACCAGAAAAAGGGTCCTAACCATAGAGGTCATTCTCAGGGTGGTTCTAGTGGATATTCTAGTGGAACTCCATATGCTGTGGGGCAATTTGGCTTCTATGTTTGCCATACTTGCGGGCAGCCTAGACATTCGTAGAGAAATTGTCCAGCAAATCAGAGACCTTCTCAAGGTGGCTCTGCACCTGCTCAGTCGGCCCCACCTAGGCCTAATTTTGGAACTGGCCGAGGATTTTTCAATCAGGGTCAGCACTCATATTCTGGACCCCAGACTTTTATTCCTCAGTAGTCTACCAGTTATAAGCCCCCTTATCAGCATCAGTATCAACCAGTTGGTACGAACTTTCAGATGGGTACCAGTAGAGTTATACTTCTAACCCCACTCCTGTAGGGTCTTCTAGCCAGTTTGCGGGACCCACTCCTGTTCAATCTGGAGCTGGTCGCGGGGGTGGCCGAAAAGGAAAGGAAAAAGTATCCGGGCAAGCATATGCAGTTGCCAAATCTGAAGCATTTGATCTGCCTAGCTAGAGTGTTGTTGATGGTATGAACTTTTAGAGACCTACTGGGTACCAGCAGAGTTATACTTCTAACCCCACTCCTGTAGGGTCTTCTAGCCAGTTTGCAGGACCCACTCCTGTCCAATCTAGAGCTGGTCGTGAAGGTGGTAGAAAAGGAAAGGAAAAAGTATCTGGGCAAGTATATGCAGTTGCCGGATCTGAAACATTTGATCTGCCTACCAGAGTGTTGTTGATGGTACGATCCTTATTTTCTCTACTACTGCACATGCATTATTTGACACTGGTGCAACTCATTCTTTCATTTCTGCATCGTTTGTGCATTTTTTGGGTTTAACTATAAAGAGACTTGAAAATCCCCTTATATTGAGTACCCCTATTGATAAAAGCCATGAGGTGAAATTTTTCGCGGAATGTGTCACCCTTGTCATTTGTGGGCACGAATTATCCACTAACTTGATTGTGATGTCAATGGATCAATTTGATGTGATCTTAGGTATGGATTAACTGAGTAGTTATAAAGCAAAAATTGATTGTCATTGGAGGACAGTGACTCTGACATTAATGAATGGTCAAATTCTGGTATAGTCATGTGGTATTCCCATATTCCCTATTGATTCTACTTTATGAGCATGTTTTGGTGGTCGGAGGAAGTTGGAGCACTATGGGAGTATTTTTTTCATTAGCGGCGACTGCATTTCGGTCAGGCAGGATTCAGAGCTGTTGATAGTCTCCGATATTCCAGATGTTTTTCCCGAAGATCTGCCTGGGTTGCCACCTGACCGCGAGATTGACTTTAGTATTGATTTGGTGCCTGACACTGCTCCAATTTCTGTTGCTCCGTACCGTATGGCTCCTGCTGAGTTAAATGAGTTAAGGACTCAGCTGAATGATTTATTGCAAAAGGGATTTATTTGAAATAGTATTTCGCCTTGGGGTGCGCCGGTTTTATTTGCAAAGAAGCAAGATGGCTTGCTTCAATTATGCATAGATTACCAGAAATTAAATCATGTTACAGTAAAGAATAGGTATCTGTTGCCAAGAATTGATGATCTGTTTGATCAACTTGGTGGATCTATGTTTTTCTCAAAGATTGATTTAAGATCTGGCTATCATCAGTTAAAGATCCGGGAAGAGCATATTCCAAAAACGACTTTTCGGACTCGATATGGACATTTTGAATTTTTGGTGCTTCCATTCGGATTAACTAATGCACCTGCTGCTTTTATGGATCTTATGAATCAAGTCTTCAGACCGTATCTTAACCAATTTGTGGTGATATTCATCGATGATATCCTTATATATTCACGATCTTCAGATGAACATATGAAGCATTTGAGAATCATTTTCCAAACATTGCGCGATCATCAGTTATATGCTAAGCGAGACAAATGTAGTTTCTGGATGACTGAAGTAAAATTTCTTGGCCATGTCGTTTCCCACAATGGTATTTCTATTGATCATTCTAAAATTGAAGTAGTGTTGGATTGGAAGCCACCTAGGAATGTTACAGAGGTGCGCAGTTTCTTGGGCTTGGCTGGATATTATCGTCGATTCATAGAAAATTTTTCTTCTATTGCTTTGCCGTTGACCCAACTGACTAGAAAGGATGTTAGATTTATTTGGGAAGGCAAATGCCAGATAACTTTTGAAGAGATTAAACAAAGATTAACTACTGCACCAGTTCTGGCAGTACTAGATGAGACTTTACCATATGCCGTGTATACCGTTGCGTCAGGAGTTGGTTTGGGTTGCATTCTGATTCAGCAAGATAGAGTTATAGCATATGCATCAAGGCAATTAAAGATGCATGAACGGAATTACCCTACCCATGACTTGGAACTTGCGGCCATTATTTTTGCTTTGAAGATATGGCGAAGCTATTTATATGGTGCAAAGTTTGAAGTGTTTTCTGATCACAAGAGTTTGAAATATTTATTTACATAGCGCGATTTAAACCATAGAGAGTGCCGTTGGATGGAGTATATGGGAGATTATGATTTTTCCTTAGAGTATCATCCAAGAAAAGCCAATATTGGGGATGATGCATTGGGTCGTTACCCTCAAGGTTCACATGTCTTATGCTAAAAGAGTGGAATAAATATCACATTATTAAGAATTATGAATTGTACTATCAGAAAGATGAACAATCCGTACGTGTATTTAATTTAATAGCGACTCCTGTACTTTTGCAATGTATTAAAGATATGCAGAAGTTTGATGATAGGTTGCAGGAGCGATTTAACCAAATTCAAGCCGGTGAACAGTTTAAGGATTGGAAAATTAGTTCCAATGGCTTCCTTTATTTCAGGGACCGTATTGTGGTGCCAAATGATTTGGATTTACGGCAGGAAGTTTTATCAGAGAGTCATAAGTCAAGGTTTGTTATTCATTCCGGTAGCACTAAAATGTATCATAATATGAAGCGTCAATTTTGGTGGGTAGGAATGAAGCGAGATGTCGCTAATTATGTATCTTGATGTTTGACTTGTCAAAGAGTCAAGGATGAACATCAAAGACCCGCTGGATTGTTGCAGCCTTTATCTATCCCCAAGTGAAAATTGGATAAAATCACTATGGATTTTGTGATCGGGTTACCAAGAACCACATAACGCCTCGATGCTATATGGGTGATAGTTGATCGATTAACAAAGTCTGCTCATTTTATTCTAGTAAGAATGAATTTCTCTTTGACAAAGTTGAGCAAGTTGTATATCGATAACATCGTTTGTCTTCATGGTATTCCTTCAAGTATAGTATCTAATAGAGATCTAAGATTTGCTTCAAAATTTTGGAGAGCCCTTCAGAGAGCTTGGGGCACAAAACTTCATTTGAGTACCGCTTATCACCCTTAGACGGATGGTCAATCTAAGCGTACAATTCAAACTCTCGAAGACATGTTGAGATGTTGTGTTCTGGATTTCGGTGATAGCTGGATAAATCATTTTCCCTTGGTGGACTTTGTTTACAATAATAGCTACCAAACTAGTATTGGAATTTCACCTAATAAAGCTCTTTATGGAAGACCTTGTAGATCGCCGCTATATTGGGCGGAGGCCGAGGAGCGTGTTGCTCTTGGGCCAGATTTGATTCGAGAAATGACTGAAAATAGTTCAAAGTCATCAAAAGAGTTATGCAGACCTTCTAAGAAGACAAGTTGAGTTTGAGGTTGATAATTTTGTATTTTTGAAGGATTGGCCACGCCGAGGTGTTAGCCGTTTTGGTATAAAAAGGAAAGCTAGCTCCCAAATCTATTGGCCCTTTTTGGATTATCGAACGTGTTGGTGTTGTGGCTTATCGATTGGAGTTACCATCACAGTTGAATTATGTTCATAACGTCTTCCATGTTTCCATGTTGAGAAAATATGTCTCTGATCCATCTCATGTTATTGCTTGGATTGATATGTCTATCCAGGAGGATATATCTTATCAAGAGGAACCTGAAAGGATACTTGGCTATGAGATCAGAGTCCTCCGACATCGTGAAATTTTTTTGGTTCGCGTTCAATGAAAGAACCCTAGTGAAAGAGAGGCTACGTGGGAGATTGAATGAAAAATGGCATAAAAATACCCCCATCTTTTTGGTGGGACATTGGAGGTTGTTCTAAATTTTGGGGACAAAATTTTTTAAGTGGGGGAGAAAATGTAACACCACATGGTGGTGTGGGGTTGGGGGGAGGCAGCAAACGTGTTGCAATAAACTCCCCTCCCCACAACACTCCCACTCCCTTCAATACACCACTAGAAGACCACCCACTCTCTTCAATACGTTGTCCCTCATCGTCCTTTTAAGGATTCTCCTCCTTTCTTCATGTTCTGTCGCGAAAAGAAAGGTCTAGAGAAAGGAAAATCCTCTACAAAACTTTGGAGGGGAGAAACAAAACTATGCTAGAAAGAGTTGTAGTTTAAATCACGGGTGGAAAATTCAAACTTCTCAATAAGGTTAGGTTGGGATTTCAGTTGTATACGTTGAAAGATTTTTTTTTGGATTTCTCCGTTACTAAGGATTTAATTGTTGGATTGATACTAAAACTTAATTAGAAGATTTAAAATGTTGGTTTTGGATTTATATTCCAGTGAGGTAATATCCAAGCTTCAATGTTTACAATCTTAGTTGAAATTAAATTTGAATCTTGAATGATGAATTTGTATGTGAACAAAATGAGTATAATTGTTGGAAATGTCCAGTGAGAAAATTTTTGGATTTAAGATTTAATTGGTCCCGATTTAAATGTGTAAAGTTAAAGCCTTGAAATAGGAAATAATAATCTGGCATTTAGATGGAATTTGTGAGGAAATTGTTGACCGCTAGTTGTGAATAAAAAGAAAGGAAAATGATTCACTAAAATGGAATACCCATTTGAAAACAAATGGGTGAAGTGAAAATTTGAGAGGTGGCGTCGTAAATGAGACAAACCAAGTTATAAAAATGGAAGTGGAATAAAATAAGAAAAAGATGGATATTAAATTAAATTGAAAAGAATATTAGGGATTTGAGGGAAGGACATCCATTTCTACAATAAAATAGTTTGAAAAATAATTACTATTCTTATTATTATTTAAGAAAATTTAATTGGGTATTCCTATATGGTGATAGATTCGTCGAGTTAACGTGGGATTTGAACCGATTATTTTTAAGTACAATTAAGCATTTCCTGGCTATTGGTAGGCCAACTGAGGTAGGGGTTTTATTTTATGTCCAGCATTTCATCGTTTTCCAAATGACTATTTTGAGACATGTTCTCATATAAAAACGGTGGGTCCATTTTTGACCGTCTGTTTTTACGATATTATATTTATTATTTTTGCTAGACATGTTTTATTTCGAGCATGCACTTTATTGACCGTGATATAGTCCTGTTTTTATATTATGCACATTCGACAGTTGGAGGATTTGTTTTGTTGTTTTAAATAGAATAATGGGGCAGCTGACTATGTCGTGTCCCTAGGTGTGAAACCCTAAACCTGATCAGGGTAATTTATTTGGCTTTTGCGATCGCCGAGTATCACCTTATTTTATATGTTCGGAGCCTGTGAGTGACTTCCTTTTTGCTGAGATTGTGTGGTGCCTAGTTTCCGTGCATACCACACTATAGTGGACGTTTTCCACATTTTGCCTTACAAATCAATTTTATTCCATTTTAAATAAATTTTTTATTCATAGCATGCTCCCTTATTTATTTTTATTTAAATTGTTGAATATAAAATGTTACCCCTATTGAGTTTCATCGACGCACCCCAAATGACATATATGTTCAGGTGTTAATTTGGATGATTACCGGTTTCCATCGCAAGATTGAGCCAACATTCCTTTTAATATTTCAGTATTTTATTTCGAGAGTCCATGTGAGGATAAACCCCTTTATTTAAAAATTGTAATAATATGTGTTTGGATTTTTGCACTTTTAATTCGGACTTATATTAGCACTATATCTTGATGTCACTATTGGACCTTTGTTGTAGTCCATTTGGTCGGACCCTGACAAATATTAGAATTCCCTACAGACTTCCGTTGCATAAATAAATAAAAAGAGTCGGGCGGTTCAGTCCAACTTTCAGGCCGGGTGGCTCCTCGTTCTGTCTCGGGTCCCCTCCAAGATGTGACATAATTTTTGGTATCAGAGCCAGGTTACCATCTTGAAAAGTGGCATCAATAACATAGATAGAGTGATAATATAAAAGTATTTCATTTATTGTGTCTACGGACGAAGTCTGACTTTTATTGAAAATTTTTCAGACTTTTTGAACAATGCCTCCAAGAAGAGCTCCTCAAAATCGTGCACTTGCAGCACCGACTGCACAGACGGCTGAGTCACAGCCAAGGAATCTAGACGTATTACAAACTATGCCTAGGAATGGCAGCGTCCAAAACCCTGTGCTTCGTTGAATGGATTATTTTAGGGAATTGGGGCGTCTAAAACCACCTGTATTTGAGGGAGGGCCAGACCCTCGTATTGCAGAAAATTGGTTGGATGTTTTGTGGATGAACATGGATGCGCTAGAGATCCTAGGCAAATACCAGGTCGGCCTTACCATATTTTATTTTGAAAAAATGGCTGCAATTTGGTGGAAATCTTTAAAGCTGGATTCTCCGGTCAATGAGATGACTTGGGAACAATTTGAAGTTATCTTTCAAGGCAAGTACTGCAACGAGACCCATAAACAAAAAATGATATGATTATATCATGAATTATCCCAAGGTGATCTGACTGTCCTTGAATATTATGCAAAATTCATGGAACTCTCTCAGTATACAAAAGGATGTGGATAAAAGGGAAAGAACACACAACATTTCTTACCTTGTTTCTTGGAGAAGCAAAGAGATACAATTTCTTAAAGTTTCCTCTTCTTTGCCCTGTTTCTTCTTCTCCATATTCCTCTTTTTCAAATTTCCCTTTTTCTAGAAGCTCTCTTCTTTCTCTCATGGCTTCACTTTTTCTTTCTCTCAATTTCTTTCTCATTGACTCACCTCTGCTCCCTCTTAGCTTTCCTTCTTTTTGTCTCAGGCCTTTCTCTCAGCACTTTTCCCTCTCCAGAACCTTTCTCACACTCTTATTCTCTCCACAAGCTTTCCTTTCTTATAAACTTAACTTTCTCCTTTTTAGACAAACCAACCCGAAGTGGTGCTATAGGGTTCCATTCTGGAGTCTCCACCTCGAATAGAAACATGACACCTTTCTCTTATTCTAGCGACTCTTCACATTACCGATCGATCACTTCCTGTCTATCAAACTCTTCAAGTGATCGACTGCAACACAGTATAAAAACAATATTTTGAATATTTTTTGTGAAAACAGGACGATTGTCCACTACACATGATAGACCGCAAATCTACATTTTACACTCTATAATGACCGAGTTCGACTGCACATCCTGCATTGATCGACCGCAAATCCTTAAACTTCACAATACTGAAGAAAGTCGGTCAATCACCTGAACAACCACAAAACACCCTATTTTGAATATGTAATATGTTGCCATGAAGCCGATCGACCACTCATCCTATGCTGATTGACCATAACCATACGTAGAACTTCATTTCTTCCATTGACACTCTTAGTGGTCGATACATTCCTTCACATGAAAGACCACTCCCCTGTTAACTCTTCTAAAACATAGAAAATCCTACACTTCCAAACCTACATATTACAACATAGTAAACCAATACTAATATCATCAAACATTACCCCAACATTACCATTTATTTCTAGGCTCAAACTACCCAAATTTTGGGGTATTACAATAATAAATCTCCCAAGTCAACTAACATCACATGTTTCAAGGGAAAATTATAACTATAGTAAGCATATCCTCAACCAACGTCTCAAGTATAGTATGGTATCCTCGATCAATGTCTCAATTATAATACAAAAACAATCAACAACAAGCATATCCTCGATCAACGTTTCAAGCATAAAAACAATCAACAACACACATATCCTTGAAATAAACCTAACAAGGCAACACATCCTCAAACTTAATGAAATATAATGTGTCATCCAACAATATCATCAACCATGCATGCAAATAATCAAAACATCTCCAAAGTCATCATCTTTCTATCCTAACGTTACATGTTTTTAAGAGAAATGACAGTAAATATATCATTGATTCACGTCTCATCATAACAGAAATCAACAAGAAGAAACACATCTATGGTCAATGGTTTAACGTTTTATAATTAACAATCATCACATAACATATCATCAATGAACAACCCGTAGACATCATAGGAATAACAATTATCATAATATAAATTACCCTAGAATCTTTGTGATGCAGGCCAACGGCCAAACACGCAACATCACTTACCTGAAGTTCTTTAATGAAAGTCTAATTGTTCATAACACTTCCCATATGCTCACCTTGCTTTTAAATAAACAAAGAGTTACCTAAAAAGAATAACCCTAAACATTACTTACTGTCAAACGTAACTTCAGAAACCAAATAGTAGAGAACCTACCTTGAAAAACCTGAAGGAAGGTTTCACACGAGAGCTTGAGAGAATGACTCTCTCGTCCATGGGGTTCTTTGGTGATTAGAGTTTAAACTCAAACTCTAATATTTATAGAACACGAACCTAAGAATACCGTGGAAAAAAATCTCATAAAATACTATCTAAATTTTATCTTTTTCTAAATAGATTAGGGACAATTGGGAACGTACACAACAGCTCGCTCATTCTATGGCCAACAACCACGTCAACCCTAAACTTATATTTGCTGTCGCCAAAACAACCACGGACGCAAACACTTTCGCTTTTGAGGAAACTCCAATCTGCAAGTTCGTCCACCACTTGTCGTCTACCATGTGTGCTAATCTATTGCCAAAATCCCTAAATTCGTTGCCGCAGACACAAACACAGCCAAGGAAACACACTAAAACGTAAAATGACGATGTTCCTAACTTACTTAACTCTCCCTGAAGACATCTGTAATACCCCAACTTTTATATTATAATTTAATGTGGATGATTGAAAGGTAATTGGAGTCCTTGGTGTAATTAGGTAATAATCGAGGTATTACCAATGACGTGTTCGTTAAATTATTAAATTTTATTTATCAGATGATAATTATAATTAATTTGGAAGAACAATAAAATGAGAATTTTATTGGACTAGTTAGGATTAAAATGTTGGAGAATGATTAACTGGGGATTTATTGAGGAATTGAAAACAAAGGAAATTTGATTGATATGGAAGGAGTGGTTCAGTTCAAGATGTATGATTGATGGGTCTGGTTCTGATGTAGAATAAGGGAAAAGAAAGTGGGCTAGCCAAACCATTCAGAACCAGAAAAGAGAGTGGGCTTAGCCAAACCCTTCAAAAGAAAAATGGGGGGGCGGAGACCTAGCGAGAATGGAGCTCTGCGAACCAGGTCTCCTGCTGTCCATCAGTGAAATCGACCCACAACCAATGAGGATGCGATTCCCCGACACGAAGCCACTTCCACGATCTCCCAATGTGGTTGTTGAGTTTCTAGAATTGCCCTTAGACATACTTGGATGCTGGAATTTATTGGATATAGTTACTGCTGTTTTCTTTTGTAGTTAATAAACATATTGTTGCTGCTGTTTCCCTTAGACGTACTTGGATGCTGGAAATTATTAGACATAGTTACTACTGTTTTCTTTTGTAGTTACTAAACATATTGTTGCTGCTATTTCCCTTAGACGTACTTGGATGCTGGAAATTATTAGACATAGTTACTGATGTTTTCTTTTGTAGTTAATAAATATATTTTTGCTACTGTTTTTAGTTGATAACGAGCATGATTTTCACTGTCTTGTCTAAGTATTTCTCGCTGTATTTTCCGCTGCTCTGTTGCAAGTTAAATTGCTACTGTATTTTTAGTCGTTCATAACCACGTTTTGTTGTTCTGTTCTCGTTATCTTGTTGTTGTTTTTAACCGTTCAAAAGCATGTTTAGCCATTAAATTGATGCTGTATTTTTAGTCATTCATAACCACATTTCGCTCTTCTATTCTCATTATTTTGCTGCTATTTTTAACCGTTCAAAAGCATGTTTAGCCGTTAAATTACTGCTGTATTTTTAGTCGTTCATAACCACGTTTCACTGTTCTTTTCTCGTTATTTTGTTGCTGTTTTTAACCGTTCAAAAGCATGTTTAGCCGTTAAATTGCTGCTGTATTTTTAGTCGTTCATAACCACGTTTCGCTGTTCTGTTCTCATTATTTTGCTGCTGTTTTTAACCGTTCAAAAGCATGTTTAGCCGTTAAATTGCTACTGTATTTTTAGTCGTTCATAACCATGTTTTGCTGTTCTGTTCTCGCTATTGTTTTTTAACCGTTCAAAAGCATGTTTTGTTATGTCATTTCGTTATTCATTCCAATAATTGTACATTGTTTTATGTTGGTAGAAATTCGTCCCGTTGTCAATTTTCTGCTATATGATGTCATTGCGTTTAAATAGCTTGTAGACTGTTAGCCACTTTAGTTGAGATCAATGGTGAAGTATGCTTTTGACCTTTTTCCGTCATTCCTTAAGCATAGTTTAATTTCGTGTGCTTGGATAATCATGCTTAGATGATCTTTATTATTCCGTTGGTATATTATTATAGAATTCTACGTGAATATACAAGCATGTGTTACTATTCACTTCACTCATTGTTTTGCTATTGCTCAAATTATTATGTAAGCATGTGCTATTGCTCGTTTTACCTGTTGTTTATTGTGGATCCTCTAAAGTGTTGCTATTTACTTTTCACATATGCGTTATCTAATTGGAAGTGTTAGGTCGTAGTCATATTAATAGGAACCAAGTAGGAGGTACCCCCTCGGGGTGGTACCCACATGCATGAGTGAGGAAAAGTACTAAGAACGAGAATGTTTCAGGATGGGCGAGACATGCCCATCACTGAAAGAAACCCTCCGGCGAGATACATCGGAAGGGCAGAAACCCTGAAGGTGGGATATGCCAGAAGGGGAGGAAACTTGAAGGCGGGATACGCTGGAAAGGGGACGACCAAAGAGTTGGGGTAGATGGGTAGTCCGAATCTAGCCTAGCAGCTAGGATACACCCTCACCTAGTCGGTAAAGGAAATAGTTTGTGCACAGGAGGTTAGAAGCCAATCAACCTCCAATCTCCAGCTCGAAGTACGAGTAAATAACTAAGAACCAATGAACGTAATAAAGAGTTGGTTTGGGTGGCCTCCATTCCAAGAAGAATTAAAGAGAGAAATATGCATAATTGTTTTTCTCATTTCCTTACTGGGCGAAAGCTCACGTCCTTACTTTTGGTGTAGGTAATGAAGTGATTATGCCAGAAGTTGTAGAGGAGGTCATTCCGGTGGAGTCTGTGGTAGATCCGATAAAGACGCCAGTGAAGTAGTAGTATGACACTAAGTAATGAAGGAGAATAAACTTTTGTTAGGGCTAACGTCAAAACTTATTTTGTGAACGTTAATTTTCCTTTTACCCTTATTGAATGTTATCCGGAATAGTACATGGATTTTTATCTTTGGAAATTTAAACATTTAAAGTTAAATTATCACTTTATTTGATGCTTTAAATTACGTTTTTCCCCAAAAATTGTTTAGTCATAGTTTCTTTGACAAAATGACAGTTTTCGCAAGTTGGGTTTCTGTTTAGTTATGCTTCCGCAACTTTTAAGAATGAATTTTTATATCGCTTCTGCAAATCATAAATAATAGTTCTACCCCATTTAATGAATGATAAAATGAGCTTTTGGTAACGATCGAATTTTCGCACTCTGATAGTCCTTTTATGATAAGATTTGATTTTAAAGAAAGATTTGACTCTGAAACTTGTTGCTTTAGTAATTAATAATATACTTCTAAAATGGTTAAGAAACCCGGGTCGTTACAACATCTTTCCCTATCGCAAAAGTATCGTTTCTTAATCCAACAGTTCACACTTCTTAAGCTAAACTAAATCTAACAATCCAACACTCTTCTACGTCCGAGTGGCATCCAACTCTTTCGCGGAATAATCTTTCTCAAATCCACAGTCTATGTTATTTCATTAATTCTAAAATATAAAATATTAAACAACACTTAAATCTTTCCTTAACAATAAATTATTACACATTACTTTCTTTTTACTAATTATAATCCACTCGGCTTTCTTAATTTTTCAATAATTTTTATTTTATTTTAGTATTTATAAAATAAAATTATTTATTTGAACTCTCCTAATTCCAATAATTATTTAGTAATTCTAATATTTTAAATTATTCATTAAATTTCATAAATTTTGACGCTAATTAATCTATTTAAATTCTAAATTATCACATTATAATTAATCATAAAATTTTTGAATATTACAAAAAATGAAAAAAAAAAACCCTAAGTAGAATGAATACCACTTTTTACACCGCTTGAAAAGTAAAACAATCCATATAGACAACAAAAATATAAAAGTGGAAGAGGAGGTCAGCCCGCCCAAGCCCCCAAGATGACTGGCGAACCGGCTCGTTTGGCCCCATCCTAAGCAGGCTTGCGAGCCAAAAAACGTGGACTTGACTTGGCTCGCTTATTGGGACCGAGTCGACAACTCTACCCCAAATAAAGGTAATGTTATACCCAATTTCATATATTATTGAGTTTAATACAAGACAATAGTAAATAATAGTTGATTACAATTTTATTAATGAAAAATAAAAATAAATGTAGTCGTAAAATTGCTAATATTTTTATTGAAAATTTGAAAATATTCATGGGAAGACATTAAAATTAAAAAATTAATTACTCTACTTCTTATACCAATACACAAGTTTGTACAGACTTTCAAAAAGTAATTTTGAAACAAAATCATAGAACACAAACATAAATAAATGCTACCACATTTCTACGCACTTAATATATAATAAAGTTGTTGATTCTGTTACTTTTTTCATTTGCAAACAATAATTTAGTTCCATGCTGAGTCCATTTTCGAAAAATAACAAAAATAATTCAAACCAAATAATTGAAATATATGTAAACTATTATTTTATTTAACAAATTAAATTGGCCAATTAATAGTGAAATTATCTCAAACCAAACCCATTACAATAAATCTCATTAAAAAACAAGGATAATGATTTACAGTTCAGGGTTTATAATTACACCTGAAAAAGTGGGAGGGAAATCAGAGAAATGGTGGGTTCTAACGTCTACCTCCCAGACATGAGATTGACAAGAGCTTGGTTTTCATAGAATGAGCCAACATCCCAGTCCTCCGTTGATGACGAAAGAGTCATTAGCGCAACCACGATCGATCTCATGCTCGGCCGTAATTGTGGGTTTTCATGCGTACATGCTTTAGCCAGCTGACCCATCTGCACTCATAATTTCTTCAAATCATTAACATGGAAGTCCCACTCATAAGGTAAATATCCGTTAAATAATGAAACAAGGCCCAGGTTAGGTTGGGTCAGGCCTGCCCACCCAATTGGGCCCGCCAACCTATAAGAAATAGGTTTAGACTTGGTCTAAGGTCGGCCTGATCGTAGACAGGATCAAGCCTTCAACCAAAAAAAACAGTTCACCTGGACTTTTTGGGCTATAGCCATGGCCATCTGATGGCCTTGACCATAAGTGTCATCTTTTAGAAACAAAAGATAATAATGAATCACCTTGAGGACAGAATCGAGCGGATAGTTATCTTCGAGTCTTGGGTCTATGACTTTCCGGAGACTTTCTCTAGGATCAGGCTCATTAAGCACATCCTCAAACTGAAAAAATGCAAAACAAGCCAATTGATGCATCTCATGTCTGCAATTGTTAATGAAAGAACAGTCAATTCATAAGAAGAAGACTAACCAAGGCCACAAGGCCCTTCGATTCGTGAATGGCGCTTGCTCGATTTGTTTTGACAACAGCTTCCTTTGCAGAAATAAGCTCATACAGAACAACCCCAAAAGCATATACGTCTATTTTCGGAGAAACATCGCCATATTGAGCGTACCTGCAAAGCAAAGAACAAAAAATAGCAATTCAACTGAGTACTGCCGAGAACTACTAATATTAGGGACAAATCTGAAGACCCTTCATGATTAGAGAGAAGACTCGGACAAAACTAGTTGAAAATGGCACCTTTTATTTCCGCCCATATCCATCAAAACTCACCAAATACTATCTATTATACCAAGTTTAACTTTTAAAAGAAAAGATCAAAAGCCGCTTACTCAGGAGGCATGTATCCAAATGTGCCCACGAGTCGTGTCGGGATTGTATTTCCAACTTCGGTCAACTTAGTCAATCCAAAATCTGCAACCTACAAGCCATATTTCGTATTTAATTACCGTGTGTTTCAAGAGGGATTCAAACAGAATTTCATATAGCACCTTTCCACGGAAGTTCTTGTCGATCAATATATTTGCTGACTTGATATCGCGGTGGATATAAACCGGAACTGTATGTTCATGAATATATTCAAGCCCTCTAGCCGAATCAAGGGCAATTTGCACCCTCCTAGACCAAGGCAAAGGATCTATCCCTGCAATGTTTCATGTCCAACCCAAATGATTTACTAAAGAACACAAGAGAAAGTAATGTATGTATTTGATAAATTGGGGCGATCTTAATGGAAGAATCTCATTTTATTAGTCACATACTATAATTTCTTGTAACGTAATGACATAATCTCACCTGAGCCTCGCAAATGCTGGCTTAAATTCCCATTTTCGATGAATTCATAAACTAGAAAAAGAGAACCCTCGACGCAATATCCTATGAGTCGCACCTGCATTTATTGTTTTTGAGCCAAGCATACAACTTTTCTTTATTTTTTAAGTCTAAGCCATATTTTCCAGAAGAATGCAAAAATAAAACTGAAATGCCTTCAGAAGAGCAACTTGAGATTGTCAATTACCAAGTTCAAATGATGAACATGCGTCAGAATTTGTAGCTCCGCGAGGAATTCTTTCGTCGCCTGCATGTCCATCTTCTTGATTGCTGCTTTCTGCAAAGAGTTATTTGAACTTAAACGAAGCCAATCAAAATTCAGCACAAGAACTGTCAAAATTTGACCTCAAATTTCCACTAACACACTGATAATTTCCCATCCACTTCATCCAGATTATTAATTGGATGAGGATAAATCTAATTCACAATACCCTTCATCCAAAATTTCAGAATGGAAGGGCCATTTAGTAGAAACCTTACCTTTTACATGAGAGTGGATCACTCCTCAAAGAATTAGAGAAAAGTTACTCCTTAGAAATTCATTAAGCGGAGACAAACGAAAACAAACCTCGCCTCTCAATTCGGCGTAGTAAACAGATCCAAAGCCTCCTTCTCCGATCTTATTAGCTAAACTGAAATCATTAGTAGCACTGGCAAGTTCTTCGTAGGAGAATTCAACGGATTTATCCACTGTAATGCCTGTAAATTGATGATTAGTGCCAGTCCTGGAACCACTTTCTTCAGTCGATTTATACTCATCATTTGCAGGACCTGGATTTAAAAAAGGAAGAACTAGATTAGTAAGACCACCCACTCACCTTTAAGCATCAATTAATTTAAACAACTCACAAAATACCCATTCGGGCTAAAAAAGAAGAAAAAGAGAAAAATACTAAGTGATGAGTTGTAAGCTGCAAAGTTGTACAGTTAGAAATAAAACCAAAAAGCCACACCTACCTCGAGGACTTAGCTCTTGAGATACAGTTAGCAATCTTGCATCTTGAATCTTCTTCCTTCGGTAAAATCCAAAGTAGAAGCAAGCAGGTAATAATAGCACCACTGCCATTACCGCTACAACTATACCTGCAATGGCTCCAGCTCCAAGTCCTGCTTATTTAATAGCGCAGTATGAGCTCATGGTATCATAGACTTCCTGCTTTATTATCTAACCTTAAACATTTTCTGAGAGGATCGTACCATCTGTGCTGCAAAGAGAAGAAAGTATTAAAGATTAATTACGAAATTATTATGAAATTTATCAGAACTTGGAGTGATTTCATACAGATTAATGATAAGATTACAGTAGCTGAAACTACCTTAGGTTGAGACGTGGGTAAGTGCCACTTTGATCTGCAAGAGAGAAAATATTTAATAAGAACACAAGTAAGAGAAATTATAGCCGGAAAATGGAAGTTTTAGTCTTGAAATAACATGATGATGAATGTGCAATCAAGCATTTTACTCTTTTCCTTCTCATGTTTATGTTGTTGAATATGCCTCCATCCAATTGAGAGAAATAAAAACTCAAACCACGACCAAAATTTTTCATTCCTCAACTAGATTAAAACTTCACCAATCCATGAAATACAAACTAGAAGTTTCCAAAAGCCAAATAACTAAAATTAAGTTTTAGGATTCAACACAAGAAAATCGAATCACAAATCATAAACTTCACAGGCAAAACATAAACTTCTGCAAGAAACTAGAGGAATTCACCTTTTCCTGGAATAAAAACCAATCCACTCCCTGCGCTGAAATCGGCTCCTGGGTTATACGCTTGAAGCAAAGCAGAGCTAATATTCGTTTGAGCCGATAATTTATCCAAGCTATCATCCCCAAGAAGAGGGTAAGTTATAAACAATCCGTAATCCTCTGAGACAGAGGAATTTCCACAGGAACAATTCACCACCACATTCAATATAGAACCAATACCAAGATTATTAGGATCATCGTCATTGAATCTCTGCAACATCTGGGTCGTCGTCAAGTTCGAGTAGTAGGTACCAGAAATCGTATCATAGGTATCTCCACTCTGAATCGCATAAGTAAACTGATGCCCTAGAAAACTATTCTCGATACAACCGCATGGAAATGGAACATTCACCCTAGTTCCGCTTATAATACTGTCTTTGTTCGCCACGGAATCTTTGTTGAAATCCAAAATAGAATCGATGGAGGCGTTCAACACTTGCGATATGAATGAGATGTTTGATTCTGGCCATACGAAATATGAAGCTAAAGCTAAATCACAGCGTTGATTACAGTCGGATTCAGCTCCCAAAAACGCAGAGGTTAAGAGCAAGAACACCCACCAAATTCGAGGTTTCATTTGATCAACTGAAATCATACCAAATCGCAGCCCTTAATCGAGGAACAAGGAGATCACCCAGTTCATAGATCGGGATTTGTGTCAGCGATGAAGACGCCGAACAGATTTAATCATCAAAGTTTATTCTTTTTCACCAGTTGACTGAAAATTCCAACCTTTTACTGGGTTTGAACAGTTGAAGATAAGCAAAGACTTTGTCAACTTATTATTAGATTTAAAAAACAAAAACCATTTTTATTAAAGTAATAAAAAAGACGACGGTAGTTGTCCCAATTGCAAATGGCAACTGGAACCATCAACGGTACAAAATTCTCCGCGTCTAGCTCCCACTAATCTTGACTTTCCAGCTATTAATTCATCAAACTTTTTCTATTTTGACTTTTTTCATTCTTAGTTTTCATCAACGATGGCATAAAAAGAGTGGAGTTTTAGATATTAAGGTTAAAACTGATCATGTGCATAGAGAAATAAATATTAACGTAAGAACTTTGAGTAATTTGAGGAACAGACACCTCAAATTATTTTTCTTAATAGAATTAAGGGAAAATGACAAATCAACCATCGTGGTTTGCGGTCAATGACAAGTCAACCACTGTGGTATGTTTTCTAACAAGTTAACCACCAACGTATGTGAAAATGACAAATGCACCATCGCTGTCCGTTAAAAAAAGCTGATGGCCCCACCATGGCATCCAGGCAATTTGCCTCCAGGCCATTTGCGTCCCTCTGTTAAGTCAGCAGAATACATAATGTTAATTCAGCAGAATACATAATCCGAGTGGTCTACGATATTCGCATGTATTCTATCGTTTTCCCTTTATTAGCTAACCCTAGAGAAGTCTGAGCTGCGCTGAAGCGAGTAGAGAAAGGGATTTTGGAAAAGTTGAAGAATTTGTTGGAAAAAATGGCATCTTGGAGTGTTACAGAAGGTGGTATTAACCGTGAAGCTCAAGTGGGCTCTTCAGAGACATTATTGGACAATGAGGAGGTACGTGGCTTTGGAAATGAAGTTGCCTGCACGCCGCGGCGTCCAGGCCAAAATTGTCTGGACGCCGCGGCGTCCAGGCATACATGGTGGGGCCATCAGCTTTTTTTAACGGACAGCGATGGTGCATTTGTCATTTTCACATACGTTGGTGGTTAACTTGTTAGAAAACATACCACAGTGGTTGACTTGTCATTGATCGCAAACCATGATAGTTGATTTGTCATTTTCCCTAGAATTAACGTAAGAACTTTGAGTAATTTCTCCTCTAAGATTAATTTAAAAGTCATATTATTCATGTATTTCTTCTAAAAATCTCTCATAATTCTTGTTATCTCAAGTTATACCTACGAATTCTCTCTCTCCCTCACTTTTCTCCCTCCGCAGATGTTACTTGAAGTTCCCACAACTGAATTTTTTTCAAGACTTGAGAACAAAATTTGAGTTCTAAATTGCACTTTACATGAATACTATGTCAAATTATCCACAAAGAACATGTGAATGCATAGAATATTTAGAGCACATAGAAGATATCTTTATTAGGACATAAAGGTCAAAATTGCATTTTACCTTGGAAAAAATACTAGAAATACACGAACTAAATAAAACGAAAAGTGAGTTTGCGCTAGAAATTAAGTTGATAGAAATAACTATAGCCCGAACTGTTAGACTTTGAAGTGATGGAAATTTTAGTTGGGTCGGCTCGAAGCCGTATTCAATATTAGGGTTTTTACATTACTCTATAGAGTGATGTTAGGTTTATATTTTAATTCGATACTATAATATTACCTTATGACGTATCGATAATTAATTAGTACAATTATTGTCTTATTTTAACTATTTGTAATTATCTTAATTATTACATCAATAAATGAGTGACACATAAACGGCATGTTAAGAAGTAAGATTAGATAATAGAATTTGACAATAAACCTAACATTACCCTAATCTATACATTGTAACTTGAGTCACAAAACTCAACTATAAATTAACTTTAAGATAGAAAATTTTTCCTATATTTGTAGTTTTTATCCGTAAGAGTTTTCTTGGTGAATTTTGGTGTCTCATGTTTTTCACATATTTTCTTTCTTCCATTCAAGTTCGATTTTCAACAATAGGTATCAGAGCAACGATGAAAGTTTTTGAAACTCGAATCAAACAATTTTTTGGATTTGCAATTTTTTATGAAAATGTACAATTTTGAAAAAAAAAATTTAAAAAGAAAAGAGAATTTTACTCACTGCATCATTATTTCTTCTTCAACAAAGAATAAGAAGGTTAGTGATGCGAATAAAGAAACTATTATGAAGTATTCATCACTTATTATAAATGTGCCACTTAGAAGGGCAAAAGCTAAAGAAGTCAAATAAACATTTGGTGGATTGATACAACAAGTTTGACTAAATTCTAAGACTATAGATTCCCAGATTAATTCGGAAAGAAATAAAGAATTAGTCAATGCCATCAATGCAATTGGAAGAACTTATTAGAGGCTTTGAACATTATGTACAGGAAAATTGATTATGGAAAATTTCCAAAAGTCAATTTTTGGTAACTTTACAAATTGATTCATGGTAACTTTACAATGGATTTATGGACAAATGGATTTATGTTGAATTTCTAAAATCAATTTATGGTAAGTTTCCAAAATTATTTATGATAATTTTCTATAATTGATTTATAGTAACTATTCTTCTAACTTTTTATTAGATTGTTTTCTTTTCTTTATGTATGACATTATTAGTCATCTATATTAACTGTTTTTGTGTGTAAAGCATAAAAAACCACGTAGTTATTTTCTTTATCTTTGAAAAACATGTAAGACATTAATTTATCATTAGACTTGCTTTCCTTATTATTTAGGACGTGTTTAAGAAGTTTTAAGTGTCTTTTGTAGCCTATAAATAATAGGTATACTTATTTGTTTAGAGACAGTTGATAATATTATTATGAGAGTTTTCTCTTTGGTTCTTTTACGGACTTGTGAATTTATAAAGAGTTTCTTGTTGCATTCTATTTAGACTTATCACTTACAATCTTCTCTTCTTTCTTGAGTGTGGAGTCTACCATCTTTCTTATACCTTTGGTTATTATCTGTCACACCCCTAATTTTTCGCCGTGCGGAATAGGGCGAATAGGTGTGCGGCGCCGTAGTCCCACTACGACCAGCCTCTCTCCGAATATTCTCGGATGTCGCCTCCTCTCGTTGAACACAAACTCTTTACGGGAGCCCGGCCCCCAACCCTTTCTTTCGATTCCAAACCAAAGAAACTAGGAACAATTCTCGCCACTCGGAACACCACAACTCTCTCAAGGATGACTAATCACTCAATGATTATCAATGCCTTGGTTGGTGCCTCAAGGGTCTTATTTATAGGCAATAAGCAATCCTAATTCAACTAGAACTAGGAATCCTAAGGCTAGTAGGATTTGTAGCTCCAATCCAGTGTGTGCTAGTCCATGCTAGTAGCTCCAATCCAGTGTGTGCTAGTCCATGCTAGTAGCTCCAATCTAGTGTGTGCTAGTCCATGCTAGCGCACTGTCGGCCCAGTTGGCGCGCTGCTGGCCCAGCCCAATCGCGCTGCTGTCTTCTCCTCTGCGGCGCACGCGCTGCCGACGTCTACTCCTGCCTAATGCGCGCCCCGCACGCAGCTTGTTTGCATAGTGCACCCAGCGCACTGTTGTGAGGCTTCCCAGAAGCCTCCTTTCGGGCGCTGCGTCCGTTTACGCCTTGTGAGAAAGGGGGTGTGACATTATCTCTTTATAGATAACAAGCCAAAGTTTTCTTTCTTCCATCAATATTATACATTTAATTCTTATCTCTTCATAGATAAAGGGTCAATGTCTGCTTATCTTGTTTGTTTTTTAAATTAATTTAGAACGATCTTTATTATTTTCTTTGAATCTCACTATTCTTGGGGAGATTCGTATCAGTTAGGGCTTCTTGTAGAAAGCTGGTCTGCCAAACAAGGAGAACCACTTGTCGGCCATCGTCGAAGTGAGATCTAGAAACTGTTGTTGTTGAGGGAAGAAGTCGTCGATCTACCATCCTTCATTCAAAAGCTTCTAAACGATGATCAACCCTCCGACCGACTGTCAATTTTGCATAGATCTATGTGAAGGAAACCGCCATCCATTTAGCTATAATCAGAATAGCAAATAGTTGTCGCTTCTGTCTTTGTCGTCTCTGACCTATTTCGTCCGATAAGAACCCTCCGCCTGCATCCATCAACGGCCTGCACTCTATTTGTCACCAGGCGACCATCACAGCAAGTTGCCGCCATCGCTCTTTAGTCCTCAACAACAATTTAATGATGTTGTTTTCTTGCATCGATTGACACGCCGGCTGCACAAAAACCCACAACTGACCTTTTCTCCATTCATTTGGATTCTGAAATTTTTTTTTCAAAATAAAGTTTGCATTTTCTTGCTTGGTTTGATTAATCAAAATTTGCTTTTGGTCAGAAATTTGATATTTTTGAGGAACAAATCTGAATTTCCTTGGGATAAATTTTGGATATAAAATTTCAAAATTCAATTGTTTGGATAGTTGGGTATTTGGTTTTTGGGTGAGCTTTATTGATTCTAGTTTGTTGTCAAACTTTTGGACATGATTTTGTTTGGGATATCAAAATTGTTGGGTTTTAAATATTTGGGTCAGATAAATTTTTTAATCTGTATTTTTGGCGTGGTAGGTTCGTTGAAGTTTGATATCTCATTATTGCATCAAAATATAAGGTTTCAATTGTGGTAGGTGAAAATGTAAGATATGCTCGCACATATGGATTTAGACGATGTGTTGTTAGAGCTTAATAAAATACCCACGTTTTTTTAATTAGGAGAAAATTCGTAAGGATCTAAAAGCTCTATCTTTGATACGTCTGTATTTGTCAAATCAAATTTTACAAGACATCTTTCAAGAGAAAACTGTCACTGAATTATGATTAAAGTTAAAACAGTTGTGTATGAAAAAAAACATTTTTGACAAGTAAGTTGCATCTAAAACAATGTTTATAATTTTATCATTTGATATAAGGTACTTCTATTGAAAAACACTTGACTTTATTGAAGTAATAATTTCCAATTTAGAGAGTAGTACGATGAGGAGAATTTGAAATTGATACTATTGTGCTCGTTGTTTGCTCCTTATGATACTTTCAAAGAGACTACTTTGTATAGTCGAGATATTTTAACTCTAGAAGAAGTTTGTGGTGCATTATTCTCAAAGGAGAATAAGAAGAAGATTCTTGTTGGATTTGAGTCTAGATGAGAGGGACTCGTCGTTTGGGGTAGAAAATGAAAGTAAAAAAACAATGACAGTAATAGAATGCAGGGTGTGAAGGGTAAATCAAAGTCAAGAAACTGTGACAGAACTTGCTACTTTTGTCAGAAGAAAGGACACATTAATTCTGAGTGCTAAAAATTACAGAATAATAAGAGAGTTATTGAGAAGGGAAAATAACCAAAGACGTCCAGTGAAGTTGTCGTCACAGAAGAAGAAGAGCATGGTAATGGAGATCTTCTAGTTATGTTAGAAGGGAACTCAAAGCCAAATAAGAATTAAATTCTTGATTCAACTTGTTCGTTTCTTATGTGTCATAATCAAAATTGATTTTCTACATATGAGACTGTTTCAGAAGGTACTTTATTGATGAGTAATAACACACCTTGTAAGATAGTTGGTATTGCTACTATTAGAATCATAATATTTGATATATTTGTCAAGACACTAAGTAATATGCAACATGTTCGCGATTTGAAGAAGAATCTAGCCTCATTAAGTACTCTTGATTGAAAAGAATATAGGTGAAGTTGTGACGATCTGTAGAGGTGCTCTTGTCATGTTGAAGAGACACAAAAGATCTATAAATTTATATTTGTTGCAGGGTTCTACAATTATGGGTAATAAGACTACTAAATTTGTGAATTCACCTTCTAAATGATTGTTTGAGAAGACTCAGATGAAATCAAGTTCTTAGGTAAAGTTCAAGTTTGAATCTAGATCTACTTCAGAGTCGATATGTTAGCCTAATTCAAATTCTTAGGGTGATGTCGTCACCATAATGTCACAAGTTTAAGTTTCACGCCAGAGTGATATCGCAGAAGGTAGAACCAAGAGGAAGGTTAAATGTAACCTCCCGTATTTTTCTATTTCTTTAAAATACGTAAAATTTAAAATTTTCTTTTCGTAAAAACATCAGAGTATTCTTTCTTTGTAAAACACGATTGTTAAAACCTTTTACTTTCACTTTTATCCGTTTACGTTCATCTTTCTCAGTTTCCTTTCAGAAGTCATAACATTCTTTGAATAAAATGCAGCAGAATAAAAACAAAACATTAAAGAACAATAAATCAGTTATAAAACTCTTTTTCAAATCCTTGCCTTTAACTCATTAGCCCAGCCAGCCATAAGATCCACCAGTGCAAATCCTTCATCAACTGTCGTTAACCTGTTCATCTGTTGCTCATTCGTACCTACATCACAAGACCTAAACTAATGAGCCTAACGCTCAGTAAGTGATAAAATGAAATGCAATGCAATGTGTGACCATACAATGCAATTTAAGCCAATAGTGCATACATGACAAACACCGTGGGACTATGAGAAACCCGCTCACTCAAAGAAATATACATATCAAGGGTTTTCCCAGGCCGTATACACTTCTTTGTTACGAGAACGTTGGAGATTTCAGAAACAAGAAACAATGAGCCCTCGTCTAATCCATCCAACATGGATCTATAATTTCTAGTCCATCCAACATGGACCTAATGGTTTCTAGTCCATCCAACATGAACCTAATGGGTCATCATTGTTTTTTGAACCCCCATACGCCTATTTACATATATTATTATGTCATACAGTATGCACGTGGATTTATACAATCCTATATGCAATAAATGTCTAATAAACACATCATTAAAAGAACTTAGATCTAGTAAACACACAGCATACAATCCTAATTCTTGCGATGTAGGGTGCGACGACCAAGGCACAGTAAGTATCACTTACCTGGCATCCATAGCGCATTTATGTTTCTTTTCTTTTCTTCGTACCTTCAAAACCATAACAACTATGCATTAATAACAATCCCCTAAACTTTAACGCTTAATTAATCCCATTTTCATTTCCTAATAACACAATACTAATTCTGAGACCTTAAGATATATAATGGACTAGCATTAACCCACAATGTTGCTCATTCCATCAATGTGTCATGATAAATTATCTTTACAAACCCGAATAGTATTTCATCATAAATCCATAATTCCCATAGCAAAGTAGAGAACCATTTAATGCCCATTTTAACATAACAATACTAAGTGAATACAAGTCATCTTCATATGTCCTTAATCATTCAAGACTTATAGCCAATAATGACGTACCAGACATTATTCACTTTTCTCAATATAACCAATAATTCAAGTGGCAGAAACCAACAATGTTAACCTATGAACATTTGAACAACCAATATGCAACAGTGGTAAAACACATTCGAAGAACACTTAATCTCCTTCATAATAGCGTATGGGAATTTAAGCCAATATGCACAATATATGCATTTCAAACCAAGAGGCAGTTTACCCAACAATAGCAATGAACACACCACAGCAAGTTAAGATACTTGTCATCTCCAACTTTTCAGCGGTAACAGAATACATTCCAACAGCTTAATAATTAACAATAATCTAAAGCTTCACAAGAAGTAATCAAATCCAATATTCATCAATATAATAGTCACCTTTCACAGATAATAACTAAGACAACATGCAAAGAAGGAACAACAACACAACAAGGTGGTTTTGTTCATCAACAGAGGCATAACATTGTGCATAGTTCCAATATATTCAACATCCACTAACCCATTCAACAAATGCAAGTTTACAGCTTTAGACCAATACATACCAACAATTATCCAACACAGATTAAAGATAATCGAAAGATTGGTATACCTGAAAGCCGATGAGACCAAGAGAAGAAAATAGGAGCACTCCCTTGTTTGAATCCTCCAGAGACACTTGGTCTTCACCTCCACTTTTTCTTCCACTGCCAGAGTTTTTTTTACTGCTAATCCAGAGTTCTTCACTTCTCTATCTCTCGGCCATAACTCTCCATGGATTATGAGTCAATGGAACCCAACAACCGTATCTAAATTTCCAACAATATATCATTGATCAGCCAAGGAACTAAACCCGAGAAGCAAAAGGGAAGAAATCCTTCTTACCATAACTTTCGAGAGCAATCCAGTAACTTCACTCAAGCTCCTTAATAATCTTCTTCTTCTGTTTTCTTCACAATTCACAGCAATCCACAGGAAGTACCTTACAAACTAGTCCAGAATACTTCACCGGTTATACAGAGTTATATAAGTCGAGAAGGAGACGTACACAGATGAAGAAACACGAATTCGTAGAGGAGGATGCCGCGTGGAAGACTTGTAGCATGCCAACCAAAACACTGGACACTTAGCTCAACAATAGACCGATAGAGCCGTACCGAACCAACACCCAGCGAACTGAGCCCTGCCTCCACTACCGGCCACTTCCCATCTCCGGTCGACTCATCGTCGCCATTCGTGGCTGCCAGTCCTTGCTAAACATTACCAAATAATCAAAATCGACAGAACAACTCACCTTGACGGAGCTTCGTCGATCCCGTGAGCTCGCCAGACCTGTCGGACAATACCGCCGCCTGCAGTCACCGCAGCAGCCCGCCTCATCACCGGTCATTGTTCGTTCACTGAACGTCGTTTCGTCGCCAGAGAACGTTGTCTGTTGCCTCCCCCTCTCTTGTCCCGATCTCCCGCTCCCTCTTTGTCCCTCGTCTCTCTCTCTCTCTCTCAAATGGCTAGCGTGCCATTTCAATTGAATTATACCGGTTCATGAACCAGTTTAATTAATCACTTTTCCTTAATTCCATTTAATCAATGAATTCCTTTAATCTTCATATATAATAATCCCACTTTACATAACCTTAATTATTTCCAATAATTTTCAATATTAATTACGTCATTAGAAACGTTATGAGTAATATCCCGATAATGTATTCGACTAATTCGAATATTCCCAATTATTTTCCAATTTGAAATTCCGATAAAAATTTGGGATATTACATTAAAGCTCTAGAGCGATATGATGAAACTAGTTCAATGGATTATGCGTTGAATGTATTTGAGGGTATTGATTCAAGTGAGGAGTCTTCAACATATTCAAATTTCGTTGTGACTATTCTGATAGTTTGGTGAAACCATGGAGGAGATGAGATTTCTTATCGAGTGCATCTCTTAAGTTTAAGTAGTGCTCAAACTCATTTTGGGTTATGTTAAGAAGTTTGCATTTTGGACTTGTCATGTGAAATTTGTGTCAAAGTGAAGATTGCTAGACTTCGGTGTTGTTAGCTTAATATGTATTAAGTTTAATTGTTTTAATGATTGACATAATTAATTAAACAATAATTCTAAGTTAATGAAAGTTGAAATATTATTGAATTTTGTTTTATATGTTTTCACTTTATTAGAGTTCGGTGTGACCCGAATTCTAGTTGGATCGTGTCGGGCACGTATCCAATATTAGGGTTTTCTATTTTCTCTATATATTGATGCTTGAATCACAAAACTCATTGTACTTTGATTTCAAAATAGTGAATTTCTCTTTTGCCCATGGTTTTTTCCCAAAATGGGTTTTTACGTAAATCTTGGTGTCCTTATTTCGATTATTTTTTTTTTCATTTTGCATTTGATTATCAACAACTCTTATTGAAAATACCCTTGTAAATGGATATTTAGAGTTTTTAATGTGTTTAATGGAATTTATGCATAAATTGTTTAAATTCAGATTTAGAACTCAATAAAAAAAATGGCTAGAAAAAGTCTAAGTATAGACTGTGTGAGTATGCTGAGATGAAATGCAAAAGCCAAGTCCTGAGCCATGTGTAAAATGGAAGATTTCAAGGACGCACAGTCTCAAGAGTTTTTTTAGTCGCAAACACCAATAGTGGAAGTCTGATGGAATCCACAAAAGCTAGTCTAGAGTGTCAAACCATTTGATAATAGAAGGGCATGTCTGGACCTCAGATGTGAACATCAGCAGAGGATGCCCAAAGTGAGCTACAGAAGCCCACTCTCGATGTACTATTTTTTGAAGTTCAAACTGTAGAAGCCCGAAGATACATGCAGACACCTGCAATGGGCACCCAAAGAGCCCTATGAAAGTTCTATTTTGAGACAAGGAATTTTAATTAATGCTTCTATGGACGCATAATCACGATTTGCAGACGCTTGGTGCGATAGCTACAAACTTAAGTCATGAAAGGACACTACCTCATTGACGTGTTTAACGAACATATTGCAAAATCTTGATGTTAACCATAGGATGCCCAGAACTCGAGAAATTTGAAAAGGACTATAAATAGAAGTTCACTCCACTGTGCAACTTACTTAGAGACTCTCACACTAACGTACTGCTGAATTTTCTTCAGATTTTATATACTTTATTCTTGAGTAAATCTCTAACTCTCTTATACCTACACTTGAGATTTCATATTTGTGAGTGTTAGTTTTGTGCCAAAAAAAACCTCTACACTTTTTATTTGTTGAATGATTTAAAGGTGACTGCTGAGAAGAGTCAAGGCAAGGTTTGATTGACGTTTGAAAGTTCAATCGATTATAACCTAAAGAATTATTATAATATCTTGGATATTTGTAATGTTAAGCATCTGACTTAAGTAATGATTTTGGAGGGTATTACAAGCTGAAATTGATGATTAAAGAATTGGTCAGGAGAAACGTATTTGGATGAAGAGAATTATGATACCCTGAATTATGCTCATATTAAGCTTAGGAGGATGATTAAGGATTTATTGGAATTGACTTGGATAATTTAAGTGTTGGTCAAAGGAAATGTATTTGGAAAATAGTAAATTACAGTACTCGAGTTGTAAAACCCGTGAATTTTTAAATTAGAAATTCGACGTGTAAATTTTTCGCGTTGAAAATCGTTCATGGCGTTGAAAAGTTGACCAAATTGTCGTGTAGCGGCCACATATAAATTTTGGTCAATTGTTCAAATTTGTGGAAATTGAAAATTTTCAAACTGAAAATTTAATTAAGAGACAGAATTTAAGAATTAAGTTAGACTGATAATCATCGTTTGGTAAAGATTAGAATAAGTTGAAATTAATATCTAATATTTAGATGTATGGTATGTACATTGATGTATGAGGGCATTTGTGTAATTAAATGAAGGATGTTAAATGAAATTAAGGAGTAGATAAATGAATTTGAGGAGGGAAGGAATCGGCCACAAGTTTGGGCTGAAAAATAAGAGGGAAAGTTTGAAATAAATAGAAAGAGGGAGATTTGGATTTAAGGAATGAAAAGTGAAGAATTAAAGAAAAAAAAAAAAAGAGGAAAAGTGGGGGAAAGAAGTGAAAGAGGGGGCAGATTGATGGGAAATGGAAAGAGAAATAAAATGTTGGGTAATTATCAAATTTCACCTTAAAGTATGGGATATTTTTTCAACTTTAATTTTTTTTAAACATCACCTTATTGTTTGCCCTATTTGCACCTAACACCTTCTGTTAGCCTCCTCTCCCGCAGACGTGAACTCTCCCAAAGACAAGTGAACTGCGAAGGGCGAACTGCGAAGGAGAAATTCGGGAAGACGAACCCTTTCTCCGTGAAGGCGACCAGCTCTGTGAAGGTGACCAGCGAAACCCTTCTCTGCGAAGGCTCACCTCTGTTTGCTCCCATCTGTCGAGTTCCGACGGCCTGATTAGAAGTTGACATTTTCAACATAATTTTTGTTCTTCTGTTTTTCTCACATTTGAACTGATACTTCAAAGAAATTTAGTATGGATGTAACAGAAAACTCAAATACAAACAGAGATTAGATAAATAAAATAATCACACTCTGACATACGATAAACTAAAACAAATTATAAAACTTTAAGCTGGAGTAGTAGTTTCTGAAGGTGGACTCCGACTGGGCGGAGGAGGCGAAGGCGATTGGCTTTTCTTCTCGGTGGTAAGGACAGATGAAAGAGCTGCCACGGCAGCTGCCCTTTGTGATCCTTGGCTAGGACCTGATGGTTTGAGTAAAAGCTCGCTTTAAATGCAGAAGATAAAGCAGCAAGAGCTTCAGCCCTTTGCCTACGGCCTCCTTGGTTTGATCCATTAGACTTATCCTGGCCCTGAAATAGCAAGTTGATTATAATTAGCACAAGTGCAGATTTTGCTTCTGAATTTTAAACGTTTTTAAACACAATCCACTCTTTCGCTCATAAAAATTCACTCTTTCGCTCAAAATCCATAAAATTTGATGGTTAAGAAGATAGGTGCAATATCGAATATCCCATTTCCTCAATCCATCTAGAATAGATTACTGGGTCACAAAAATCAATGGCTGAAGACGAAGAGGGAGAACAGGAAGAACCTGACAGATAGCTTGGACACCAGGCCGTCGGAACTCGACAGATGGGAGCAAACAGAGGTGAGCCTTCGCCGAGAAGGGTTTTGCTGGTCACCTTCGCAGAGCTGGTCGCCTTCACGGAGCAAGGGTTCGTCTTCCTGGATTTCTCCTTCGCAGTTCGCCCTTCGCAGTTCACTTGTCTTCGGGAGAGTTCACGTCTGCGGGAGAGGAGGCTAACAGAAGGTGTTAGCTGCAAACAGGGCAAACAATAAGGTGATTTTTAAAAAAAAATTAAAGTTGAAGGTGAAATATAAAAAATACCTCGTACTTAAAGGTGAATTTGATAATTACCTTAAAATGTTTAAAGGGAGAGAAGGTTTTAGAATAAAATAAAATTAAGAAAGAGAAGAAAGGTGAAGGGAGAGAAGGAGAGTCAGCAGGGTACGAGAAAGGGGGAAAAAATAGGGCTTCTCTCCTTTGCTCCTTCACGCAGCCGAGAGCTGCGAACTGGGAGGGACTAAACGTGATTTTCGACAACAAGAGCAGCGAATGAGGACGACGATGGAACCGCAATCTGCGAGCTCCGTTCGGAAGAGGAAAAACTCGAGTGTTTCGAGCGAGTGTCGGCCTAGGAGTTCCGCGGGCTGAAGGTGAACTCCGGCGACGATAGCGGCATCTCCTGAGGGTTTCCGGTGAGGTAACGCTTCTTGACGTCAGGGCAGCTCCAACCAAGCCGTCTTCCGATTTGGTGAGTGAAATCGAACTCTGACCTTGTTCTGTTGGTGAGGAAATTTTCAGTTGGATTGTTTATTTCGATTTTGGATTCTGGAATCGTTGCTGGTTGGTTGGTTTGGTTCTGTCTCATTGTTTGGATTGAATGACTCTTGCAGTTTAGCTATTTTGGGGAATGTGCTCTCTGTTCTAGATTATGTTGTGTTTTGATGGCTGTGAATTCGTTTCTGCTTCGTGAGAGATTCAATTGGATTGTTTTATTTAGGATTTAGGACCTGTTGAATTGTTCTGATTTGGGTGATAGCTCTATGAATATTACTATGCTGCAGTTAATGAGATAATGTCGATATCTTGCCTCTGTTTAGACTAATTTGTGTTGCGAGAAATGAGTTTTGGTTCTTCAATTGATTTCTGCCTAAGAGATGATTGAGAAATATTGATTTGCTAGGTTAAGACTATTCTTTGAGTTTGGTTATTAGCCTATGAATTTACTTAGTTTTGTTTGTGGATAAGTGAAGTGTTGAAGTCGAAAGAATAAGGAGTGATTGACTTATTTCGTTACTACTATTGTTTGACATTTGTGGATTTGGCGATCCTAACTGCTATTTTGAATAATGGATTAAGTTGTTAATGGAGATTGTAATTGGAGATGAATATTAAGGATGTTCTCGTTGTGCAAAAATGAATTGGGTTGAGATTCTGCTATAGTTATTCATGTGATAGAGTTCATCCTGTCTAAGTTGTAGAGATATTCTGTGACATTGTTAACTGTTTAAATGCGCACAATATGTTAAGAATTAAGTGTTATTTGGATGGTGATTTATTTATTTACCAAATGATACAATTGAAGAATTTTGTTGGGATTCTTAGATGGGTCGTTTACACGTCAGTTGAGTTCCTATTTTCGGTGTAGGATCCTCTCGTTTATTTCTTGGGATTTATTTATGAGGATTCTCATGTTTTATACCTTTGCCAGGCTTAGATGATTTTAGCAAGTGTGATACGATTCTTGCGTAATTGGTTGCTTTGGTCGGTAAGACAGACCGTCATCGAGGTAGGGATTTCTATACCTCTTGCGTTATATTGCATTGTATCCCGTTTTCAAAATAATTATTTTGTGGAATACCACACTTGAAAAATGACGGGGACTGTTCGACAGCACGTCAATTTTTATTAGTAGTATGTTTCTCAAGTTTTATTCCGTACATGGTTTGAAATTTATTGTGCATATGTTGAGGGATGGACCTGCTATCCCTTTTGATACCTTCTGCTGCGTGAAGGTTGTTTGTTTGACGTGTGATAACAGTTCGGGGCATCGGTGACGTGTCCTCAGGTCGAAAGCCCTAGAAGTCGTAAACAGTATGGGAGGGTGATGACGCCTCCTTGGGTCGAAAGCCCCTAAACCTGGCCAGGGTTTTGTCTCACGGATCAGACGGTTGTCAGTCGCTGAGACTTATCTTAACCTAAGTACCAATTCCATTTGACGGGTGGACGGTCGAGTTTACTTATCGGCAACCCTCGTTCATTCGGAGCCTCTAGGTATCTTAGCTGTTAAATAAGTCCACATATAGCGAGCAACTGTATTCGTTTTATTTTATTATACGATTATACGAGTTGTGTCGTGCAGTTAGGTGCGTCGGCAACTCGGGTGACGTACGGAAATCTTCAGATCGTTGTCATTATTTCTGCCTCATAAGGTGTTGTCATCGACAGGTGACCACCTCTTCTCTGTTGTGTGGTGGGTGAGTCCATGAGTGACCATCCCTTTTCACTGATGACGTTTTCAAATTGAAAAACGATGATGGCCTATTTTACGAGGTATAGCTGTCTATGTATACAGCTAGATTTTTAATAAAAGCCTCATTGATGGCTCTTGGGTCGGTTTGATAAAATGATAAAGAGTTTGAAGCGATTTAAAAATCTATGTACAGTAGAATAAAACATAACTCTGATTTCAAAAATATAGAAAAACCAGTTTTGCATGAGGTGCACTTAGTATAGCTATACTTTACTGAGTTAGTCACTCATCTTAAATGACTCGTCCTCCAAAACTTCAGGTAAAGGCAAGAGCAGCTGAGGATTAGGAGATGAAGTGTTCTGTTATTTACATTTGAGCTGTTTATCGTTACTTGGTGAGGATATTTACATTTAGTCTGTAAACTTTAAACACAGTTGGTTTTGGATTTGTTGCACAGTACTTGGATTTTATTTTAATTTATGTACCGTTATTTTCTCGTGATCCCTACTTGGACTTAGGCCCATATTATCTTAGGCCAAATTAAATATTTATAAGTCTTTCGCTAAAACACACGCCTTGAGCTGGGTGATTGGGTTCTGTACGAGGATCGGGTAGCCTGACTCGGCGGTTCTGTTAGGCCCGTCTCCGAGTCGTGACACGAGTTGTTGAGAATAATAAGGTTGTTAATATTTAAGGGTATACTGAGTTTAGTAGGGGTGGGAATGGTTTGGTTCTGTTCGATTTTTGACCAAATTAGAATTGAACTGATTCGGTTCGGTTTTATTTTTGAAAAATCGAAACCGAACCGAACCATGTGAAAAATCGAATCGAAAACCAAAACTTGGTTCAGTTCTAATTAGTTCGGTTTTTGGTTCTGGTTTGGTTTTTCCATAACCTCAATTCTTAAGAATTCGGTTCAGTTTTTCAGTTTTTACTCGATTTTCACTTCGGTTTTCTGGTTTTTTAGTTAGTTTTCACTTCGGTTTTCCCTTGGTTTTCAATTTAATTTAGCAAAAATAATAAAAAATGAAACTCAAGCTTCAATTCAACTATAAATATTCAGCAGCTATCATAAAAAATCAATGAAGAATAAACCATAATCATTCTTTAGTTCATCTTCTCATTCTCATGAAACAAATATCCAACACTTTGCAAAAAAATATAAATAAATCTACAGAAATCATCAAATCAAATACCAATTACCAACAAACTAAATCATGTTTCAGTTCATCTTTGCCTGCAACAAATATCCAATCAAACACTCAAGAAAAACACAAATGAATGTCCAGAATACAAATACCAACATTCTTTAGAAAAAAAAAATCACAACCACAAGTTTAAATAAAATGCAATACATCATTAGTCTTCAGTTCATCTTCTCCTGCAACAAATATCCAATCCAACACTCAAGAAAAACACAAATGAATGTCCATTGTCCAAAATACAAATACCAACATTCTCTAGAAAAAAAAAACCACAAGTCTAAATAAAATGCAATGCATCATCAGTCTTCAGTTCATCTTCTCATGCAACAAATATCCAATCCAACACTCCAGAAAAACACAAATGAATGTCCATTGTCCAAAATACAAATACCAACATTCTCTAGAAAAAAAAATCACAAGTCTAAATAAAATGCAATGCATCATCAGTCTTCAGTTCATCTTCTCTTGCAACAAATATGAAATATCTAATCCAATGCTCTCTAGAAAAAAAAAACTCAAATGAATGTACAGAAAACAAATACCAACATTCTCCAAATCCTCCATTCGTCATGTCATCTCATTGTATTCCTGCATCATATAATACTAACAATGATAAAATAACTTCAAAATAACAATGATGAAATGAATATATTCAACTACAAAAATCAAATCATTATAAACAATATCACTTGAGACTGAGAGAATATCAATATTCGTTTGTTACTGTTATAAAATCCTCCAAATTTACAAAAAAAAAAAGTAATTAAGTCAATAATTATAATAACATTTAAAACACTAATATTGAATAGACCATAATATATGTAATTATACCTTTTTCATATTGCATGACTTTTTCCAATGATTCGTAAATATTATCTGAAAGTCTCCTACAGTCATGAATCCAACTTTGAAGACAAATGAGACTTTCTACCATTTTTTGAGCTAAGGAACTTTGAAAAGAATCTAACACTTGACCACTGCAGCTGAATGCCAATTCTGAGGCAATTGTCGAAATGGGAATAGTAAACACATCTCTTGCTATTTTACTCAAAAGTGGATACTCTTTAGTGTGCATCCACCAACTCAATATATCAATCAAGTTTTGCAGACAAATAATTTTCAACTTCATTATCATTGACAAACTGATTTTCATCATTATATTTTTCATGAAATGCCTTTTCAAACTCGTCGTTGTCTAAATTGTCACGAGTGATGTCAACCACAGGCCTAGAAGTAAAAACTAGTTCTATGTTATTTGTTGGTGAATTCATTTTGTACTCACAATACAATTTTCTAATTGTATGTTCTAGTTCCATTATCAACTCATTTGTCTTCTCCAATTCATGCAATTTCAAAAGACAATATTTTACAAACTTTAACTTATGTTGTGGATCAAGAACAACAGTAACATACATCAAATGATTGACTTTACTGAAATCTCCTCAATATTTTTGTATTTAATTTGCATATTAAATGCCATGGATCTTAATGAAGAGTTATCACGTACAGCAAATGTTTTGATAACTCTATGAAGTTTACATATTTCTGAGAAAAACACATTGGCAGTAATACGTAAAATGGATGAACCTTTTAAGGTCACATCATAAAATACTTTCAAGAATACTATGAATTGATGAATGGCACACCAATCTTCATCAGAGGGAGGAGTATTCATAGTATTATCTTCAAGAAATTCGTATACATATTGAGTGTCGTATTCTTCCAACTTTTTAAACACTTTTTCAAATTTTTCAGCAGTATCCAACATTAAGTATGTCGAGTTCCATCGAGTTGGAACATCAAGACACACATTGCTTTTGCATGTAATCTTTGCACTGTCAACACATGCTTTAAACTTTTGCATTCTTGAAGGAGAAGACCGAACATATTTAACAGCTTTACGTATCTTTCTAATGGAATCATCATGCTCTTTTAAACCATTGCAAATAATCAAATTTACAATATGAGTAAAAAATCTTATATGTAAAAACTCTCTTTCAAGTACCAAACCATTCCCATTTTTAATTGTTTTAACCAAATTGTTCAAAGCAACTTCATTAGTAGAAGCATTGTTCACGGTGACAGTTAAAACTCTTTCTATCCCCCAATCCAATAAACATTTTTCCATAATCATAGCAATGGTTTCTTCTTTATGATTAGGTATTACATAAAAATTGATAATTTTTTTTTGCAAAGACCAACTTGAATCGATGAAATGAGCGGTAACAACTATATAATTTATATTTTGTATAGAAGTCCATGTGTTAGTTGTCAAACATATTTTTCGGGGCAATTGAGAAAACAAGATCTTCAAATTACTCTTTTCTTGTACATAAAGCTTGAAAATATCATTCGATACAGTTTTGCGACAAGGAACACTAAATTTTGGCTCCAACTCATTTGAGTATTTTATAAAATCTTTTCCATCAACAATATTGAAAGGTAACTCATCAATTACAATCATTCTATAGCCAATGTATCCCGACATCTTTCTGTGCTAAATGATTTTATTGTTAAAGAATCAACTTCACTTGATCCTACAACATCTTTTTTACGAAATAATATTATTTTCTGAGTTTTGTCTAAATTAGCCAACAATTTCTTACAATTGCTAACATGCTTGTTCAAATTTGAAGTCCCATTTTTTATTGGATGACATGCATACGAACTTCCACAATAATTGCAAGTTGCTCGAGGGCTATCCAAGTCTATTCGTTCTACTTTAGTAAAGTAATTCCAAAATTCACAAGTTTTGTTTCTTTTCTTTCTATGATTCATCTTATTTTCCATCCTAAAATAAAAAATGAAAAATTTAACCATTGCAAATATTTTCAATCAAAACCAAATAAAACTTGCATAATTGTTGCAAACATATATAACAGGTCTAAGATTACATATCCAATTCATAACGTTAACAGGTCTAAGATTACAGATTTCTCACAGTAGGCAATTATCAATGCAAACATGTATAACAACAAAATACAGATTTATCCAATCATCAGTGCAGAGTACAGATTTATCTAATTCATATCATATACAAACTGTGAAATTCCCAAATGACTAATTCAGAACAGACCTCACCTGAATGATTAATAAATTGATATAGAACTCTGGAAGCAGTGTGAATAAACAACCTACCACCTGCAAATGCAAACAATGAATTCGAATTTTAGCTGGGGAAAGAGACACTGTGAAGACTGTGAAATCGACTCGGTGAAGACTGTGAAATCGAACCTGTGAAGTGTGAAGCCGACTCAGTGAGACACTAACTCACTGAGACTTCGATTTTAGTTGGGAAAGTGACACTGGTCAGTGAGAGTTCAGCGAGACTTGAGGGTTCAAATCGTCGGTGAGAGTTCGTCAGTGAGAGTTCAAATCGTCGGTGAGAGACGCAATGAATGAGGATTTCAAACGTCCCTCCTTTAGCCTTCAATCTTCATTTGGACGTTGAAAGGACGATAGTCGTGGTCTATAAATAGAGACCAAAGGAGAAGTTGCATTGTCTTGGAGAAAGGACGCGAGCACGAGAAGTAGATAGTGAGAGAGAGAATGGCTGTGGAGTTTTGAGAGAGAGAGAGAATATGAGAGTTATATTGTTTAACAGAAAGAGAACTGTAATGACCCAGATTTTCATACATTTAAAAATATGTTAAATTTAAAGAAAAACATATTAGAGTGCAATCTGGGCCGTTAGAAACACTTAAAACATTTCAGAGTTAAAAACAATTGCGGAAGCGTAAATAATTTAAAGGAAATAATTTAAACTATTAAATTACAAATTACAATTTATGAAATAGAAACTTAATTACAAATTAGAAATTGAATTACATTATAATTTAATTATCTCTCACTTCTCATATCCCGGCCAACCACGAGCTTGCGCATGCAAATCTCTCATCAATTGCTTCTTCCTTGTTCGAGAAACTTTGCGCGTCGTGTACCTACACCGCAAGTAAGACGTGAACCTAAAGGCTCAGTAAGAAAATGAGTTTATGCATATGAAATGCCACTTGAATTATTTGAAATGGGTCTGCCCCAAGCCAATCTTTTAATTACGTATATTATGAATAGTTACGTGTTTTAAAAATAGCTCATATATGGAGCATGGATTATGGAAATCTTACGGTTTCTAATTATTTAAGTTAATTAGTCTTGTGATCCCGACAAGGGAATTATTAGTTATTTCCCTCACTTAAAGCATGTGGTCACCCCGTGGTGTTGTTACTATTTGTTTCTATCGTCATGAAACTACCCTAAACATACATTTAGCGTACCAGAGAGTTCATATAATAACTTTGATAGATATAAACATGCACGACAATAACATACATTTAGATTTAATCAAAACAATACAACGTGCTTGAGAAGTTTATAACTTAATTTATTAACATGCTTGTATTAATTAGATGGTTAGGTTAACCAAATTGATTCGGTTGATGCATTCAATCAATTAACAGCTTTTAAATAAATTAACAACTTAATCATTCTCTAGTAAATTAGTTAAGCTATGTGGTGAACATATTTATTAATTAGGTTAATCTAAACATACTCATAGTAGTAGTCAATTAAACTAATGGATGGTTAAGTTAGTTCACAACAATAATTGAAGGAACTATTAATAGAGAAAGGCAACACTAAAGCATAAAACATCCAAACATAGAAGAACATATAGGCTAACAATGGAAGAGCGGCAAAGGAGATATCACAAAGCATCCTAATAATCTATCTACACTATCAACACAAGGAAATGACCAACAACAAGGAAAATCAACCAAGGATTCACAACAGAATTTCATCCATGAACAACAAACATTACCATTATCAACCTACCTAACTAACAATTACAATATAACATAAATAATCAATAACAAGCATAGGAAACATCCAGATTCTACTACTATCACAGAGTATTATGGAAATTAACACTAACAGAACATTCCAGGAAACAAAGCAGCAATAATCAATCAACAAAGACTCACTCATGCACACACTTGCGGTGTAGGGCCTCCAAATGGCCAAGACACACCCAAGTCTTACCATTTGAAGAAAACCATTCACGAACAGCTGACTCCATGGCATCTCACAGAACCCCAGCTCACGACAATAGCTCACTCACCAGCAACTCCATCCTTCAGTCATTTCACAGCATAATACATTTCCAGAACACATTTCTATTTCATACCAAACACAGATAATTCACAGTCAAGATAAACGTAATAGCTCATTCCAATCTAATGATTCAACAGATTATTTCATCTAATATAGACATCCAGAGACAAGCAGAATCGCATCCCATTATTCAGCATCAAAACTCCTCATAAGATTAACATTTCTTCAATAATTTCTACTAATCAATTAACATATAACATAACCAAAACTATCGACATATCCTCACCAGAAAAACAGGGCATCCGAGAGAAGAAGTAGACTCCAGAGCACCCGAGAGAAAAACTCCTCCAAAGAGTTCCCCCCTTCTCAGCTATCTCAATCCCTCGACCGTCCCCTTCTCTGTATTTAAACACAGAAGGAAATTTGAAACTGGACCACTAACCAGGTTATCCCACAATATCAGTCACATAACCATATTTTTTGGATCGGACTCCACACCATATCCCTGTCTTTCAGCTCCCAACTAAACCCCCGACAAGGAACACGGGAATGGACCGGATTGGAAGGAACCACGAGTTGGACCAAAACCTCCAGCTGGACCGCATCCCCTGCATCTTGTGAATTGCCACTGCCGAATGTGAAATTGCCATCCATACCGATGCCACAATGAACCCTACCATTACACGAACACCCTAACGCCAAGAAGAAGGAAGAAATCGACCAAACGTACCGCAATTTTTCGCCAGAAAAACACCACGGTAGAACTCTGATTCCTAGCCCTAGCTGCAGTTCGCTGCACCTGGACGTCGCGCACACTTGAGCACCCACGTCGCCGTCATCTTCATCGCTCGTCGCCGTCGCCGTCGCCTCGCTCCTTCGATCCCGATCGCTCTTGAGCTCCTCTCGATCTCGTCCTTCTCTATCTCACCCTCATTTCTCTCTTTCTCTCTTATTCTCTTCAGTCCGATCCTCACCAGAATGGCCTTCGGCCATTCTTTAATGCACTGGACCGGTTCTTGTTAAACTGGTTCAGTCTTTACACTAACAATCAAATTTAATTAATTAAATTAAATCCAATTTAATCTCATTCTAATTTAATCTTTCACTAATTCTTTCCTTAAATTAAAATAAATCGAATGAATCCCAAATTAATTCTTAAATATAAAACAATTAAATTAATTTCAAACACTAAAATTTAAATTTCTTAAATTACTATTTATTTTAATTATAGCAAATTTCATTTAATCTCGATAAATGGAAATTCTTACGAATTCATCTTTCGTAATACCCCGATAATTAAATAATTATATACTTTAAAATATTGGGGTGTTACAAGAATCGTGAGAGAGTTTTTGTGTGAAATAGTATTAGTGAAGGTCTGAGTAATAGGTTAGCGGTTGTGTGGTGATTAGTTATGGTGAATCCTTTGTTTCTCCATTCCTCTCTCAAGTTCTTCAAGGATTCTGGTGTGTGGAAGAAGAAGATAAGGGAGGAAGGTTGTTGAAGGAAGCAAGTTGTTTTCTGATGCTTCAGGTAATCCAACTTCTTCCATGGTTTTCATTACTGTTAAGTTGGATTGTTGATTCTGGTTATTTATTGCTAAGTGGGATTGTTTCAGTCTGATTATTATTTGTTCTTGACCATGAGACATTATTGGAAGGTTTATTCTGTTACCATGCTAATTCTACTATTAACATTGTCGATAAACTATTCTGAGTTATTGCTGCTGATTATTGGTTTTAGTTCAGTCTTTGGAATGATTTTTGTCGAGTGATAACTGTGAGGAATATTATTGGATTTAGGGTTTAGACTCTGTTATTTTCTGCTTAAGGAAGTATTGAGAATATGGTTTAGAATCTGCATATTATCCATGAAGTTGGTTACTGATATAAGCTTGGTTTTTATATTGTGTTTATTCAATAACAATTTGGAAACACACTGTTAAGTTGGTTTTATTTCCTTGCTATATTTGATGTTAAGGTTCAATGTAATAAGTTGGGAAATAATACTATGGTTAAAGTTTAGATAGATTCGTTGGCCATGGGTGAAGTGATAAATTTAGGAAATAATTTAATGAATATTGTCCTGCATATTGGTTGAAGAATTATTATTGATGATTTCATATGTCAAATTATGAATAGGCTTTGTGAAGGACAACTGTAAAAGCTAAAACTCGCTAAGGACGTCAGGTAATTGATATTTCATGTGTTTTCCCTATGGGGCTACATCATAGGAATTCGGGTTGTTTGATGCTTTCATTTACTAGATGATTAAGTTATGATCAAGTTGTTATTTCAAGGGGGTACTGTTGATTGATTGCTTGATATTAATTGTATGTTTATTAGACTTAAGTTCAGTTCCATAGTTAAAAATTGATCATGTTTTGAGAATACAGTAGATAGACATGTTAGATAGAATTGTATCCTTGCATTCATGTATCATTGTTTTCCTGAAATGAACGAAAATTGTTTTCTACATTGTTTTGAAAATATAAATGGAACAAAATGAATAAACGTAAATAGGTATTTAGAGATATGAGTTTTACCTTGTCAAGTTTGACATCTCTAACACTTGGATGGGTAACTAGAACTAAATGAAAATGGAAAACACTTGTATGGAACGTAAATGATATTGTGAGATGTGGGTTTTATCTTGTCAAGTTGACATCTCCAACATCGGTAAAGGAAATGGTAATGGAATAATGAACATTGAAAATTGCATGTGTTTTAAAAGAGCATTGCATAAACATTTTTATATTTATATTGCTTACTGAGCTTTAAGCTCATATTTAAGTCCTGTGATGGAGGTAAGGGGTCTATGATTGCATAAAGCTTATTGAGGACGCAGCTGATGAAGTGTTACCGTGTTGGGGCTTTGTGCTGTTGGCGATGTTGACCATTCTGGGTTATGGCTCATGATGTTTTTAATATGTTAAGTATTTCAAATATTTAAGTAATGTTTTATTTGGACAAATGTTTTAAGTAGTTGTTAAGTATTAACGTTGGTTTATTTTAAATGGCTTTTCCTTAAAGTGGTGATTTGATGTGGTTTTATTAGACTTCCGCATTTCATTTACTCTGAGTTTTATATGGTTAAGACTTCTGCTGTTTGTTTACTTTGGTTTTCCCTCACATAGTTTTAAAAGACAAAATTTTTATACAGTAAAAAAAAAAAAGAACCCGGGATGTTACAGTTATAGTAGAAGGAATGTTCAAGGAGGAGGCATTATTGGCCGAACTGAGTTAACAAACCGGTTGCATTCTCTTCTCTTACTCTCTTACTTATTGTCATTGTCATTATTTTCGTATTAGACTTAGAAAATCTAATTAAGAGATAAAATAGATGAATTTGAGATAGCAAACGATTAAAATTATAATTACGAAAAAATTTAGAAAATCTAATACACTCCTTTCTTAGGTTCATTATCGATCCTACAGGTGTGACTCGAATATTAGTTGGGCTGAATCAGACTCATATTCATTTTTACATTACTCCTTATATTATTGTTTGAGTCGTAAAATTCAGTTGTACCTCGATTTCAAGATAGTGAATTTCTCCTCTATTCATATATTTTTTTCCGTAAGGGTTTTCTATGTAAATTTTGGTGTCTTACATTTTTCATGTATTTTCTTTTTTTCTTTTGAGTCCAATTTTCAACATAAAACAAATACAAAAGATGGAACAGATGAGAATGTGGGAGCATGGTGACTTGTTGATTTTGTTGTGGTATGTGTGTTTTCTAACAAATACATTCAAAAATATAAAAGATGCTTTTATGTTCGGGGTTTTAGGTTAACCTAATCTTGGTTCAAATAATTTATTATTGTATGTTCTTCTTTCTATGTCTAAACAAATCTTACATGTTATAAGGTGTTATACCACTTAATCAAAGTTGAATCTTACCCGAATCAATTTGATTAGCTCAATATTTTCTTAGTTCCCCCCAAAGAGTCGATGTATATATTTCTCAAGACCAAAAATAATTTTCTTAGAAAATAAGTTAGTTAGAAAACAATAACAATCATAAATTGTCAAAAATTTGAGTATGTTTTTTTTGGGAGGAATTATTGTAGTTGTTTCCCTCCAAAAGAGTTTTCATTCATGTTCGAGCTACTTTTTATTTATATTCTCAAATATGTTTGATAATTACATTATTATATTGGAGCTAATTTCATTTCAAAGTAACAAGTTTTTATATTTTTTTCTTAAAATAGAAACAATTAAGTTAAAACAAATAATACATTTAAGAACTAATAACTTATGAGATTATATTCTTAATGTTTTGGCTATAAAAAGAAGGAAAATTAATAAAACAAATTCTGAATTATTAAATTAATGACGAACCAAATTTTAAAGTGATATTGCGAATAAGTAAAATCTCAAACTATGAGAAATGAAGAAGACAAACATCACTATCATGTTTTCTGTTAAAATTTAAAAATAATTTACCAAGAATCCATTGCAGAAAAGGTATTTTCTGCAGTGGAAACATGTCTTTCCTTTTTTTGTTAAAATTTTAAAAATTTTAAAATAATCTACTGAGTATCCATTGCAGAAATGATATTTTTCATAACGGAAATGTGTCTTCCTCTGCGGAATGTTAGTTTCTGCAATGGAAAGAGTATTTTTTGCTGCGGATACTTGTCTTCTACTACGAAATTTTTGTTTCCTCAGCATAACTCGAGGGTGAAGCACGATCCCAACCTAAAGCACAATCTCAACCTCAACATCAAGTACGACTAATATCTCAATTAGTCCGTTAAAGCAAGTTCTTTGAATATTCCTTACTTTTCATTATGGAAGTCACATTTTCACTTTGAAAAATATCCTTTTCATAGCAGAAGTCATGTTTTTCGCTGTTAAAAATATCATTTCCACAACGAATACTTGTTTTCTGTTACATAAAGTAAATTCTTAACCACAAATATGAGTCTGTTGTAGAAAGATGACCTATTCACTGCGAAAAAAATTTTAAATTTTTACCAGAAAACGTTACAGTGAGATTTGTATTCATCATTTCTCGTAGTTCAAGATTTTAGTTATTCACGAAATTACTTTAAAGATTGGACTTATCGCTAATCCAATAGTTTATAGTTTGTTTTATTAATTACCCTAAAAAAATTAATGAAATCCTCGAATTGAAAAAGCCTTTTAGGAAAATTATTTTTTTATAGATAATAATAATTCTCAAAATTTATTTTAAAGACATTATCAAGAAAATTTTATGAAAAAATTATTATATGTAATAGTAAAAAATAAATATATTATTTGAAAATTGTTTCAAAATCATATTCAAAATAGACAGAAGAATTAGAAATAAAGTTAAAACTACTCGTTAAATGGAAAAAAAAATGATATACACATACTACATTTAACAAATAAATTAATGACAATGTCTAAAATGATGATAGTTAAAAAGTGAAAGTTCTTTTTGTTATAAAAAAAATATTTAAGTTCTAATTAAAAAATTACTTCAAAGTATAAATTACATGAAATAGATTAAATATTTATTAATGCAATTAAAAGAAAAGAGGGGAAATTGGAATTCTTTCTTATTATAAAATATTAATTTTTTTCTTATGCATTCGATCATTGACACAATCTGTCGTTTGTGTTTGAACAATTCAGCTGCTCTAGACGGCCAAAAAGGAAAATATGAATTAATAAATAATAATAATATTTATTAGCAAATGGTATTGATTATTAAACTAAACTTATTTCTAGTTTGAGTCATTGTTAATAATTATTAAGGAATACTTTTATTATTAATTTTTGGGTTATTTTCATCTAATACCTTGTACTATTGACACCTCTTTATTCAGTACCTTAACGTTTCATTTGTTACACTGTCCACCGTTTTCAACTTTCACCTTCCGTTCCCTTCTGTTAACCATATCTCTCACTGCAACTGAAGGCTTCTCCAAAAGACTCCATTTTCTTAAAAAAACAGGATTTTTCTTTGAAGGGCATTCACTACCTCCGGAGCTCCCGTCGATTCCGATCTTCCCTCGTTCTTTCACCGGAGTACAGTGATCGAAAGTCCCTTGGAACAGACTTCAGGGCCATTGGAGATGAAAACGACGTGAATACATCTTCCCCATTTCTCCCTTTCCCCCATGATCCCCTTCTCTGAGTTACCTCTTCTCTCTAAGACCCATTATCGGTTCAGGCGTTCCAATCAGAGGGTGCCGTCCCGGAAGTAGCTTAGCTCCTTTAATGACAGGAACCGGCGATCCAGGTTCTAGTTTTTCAACATAAATGTACTGACCCAGCTGCATTTTGTTGCTTAGAACGAAATCGTCTTGTTCAGAAGGTAAACTGACGTACATAGAATGAGAAGAATGGGAAACTTTGAGGTAGAAACCGTGATTTGGCCAGAGGTTTTTCTCATCAAGATCTGCCGGAACTATGTCAGTGACCTGAAGAAGCGAGCTGCGATGCTCACCCGTGACTGGCAAAGAACATTCCCTTCGAGATGCTAGAGAATCAAGCATTCCCTTCGCGAGCTGCGATGCTCACCCGTGACTGCCGGAACTATGTCATTTGCATTTCTGTGTTTGCTCTCCCTGCTTTCCCTATCTTCTTTACCTTCTCCTTCACCCTCTGCTTTTTCTTTCTAGAATCACTCTGCTTTTTCTTTCTAGAACCTCCAACAATATTTGACAAAATTTTGCTATTGCAGCAACCAAATCCATGGCTGATCAACCTTTTTGCCATTTCCTCTCTTTCTCTAGCTGCCCAGATGAAAGCGATAGACTTCTCACTCGCTGATCTTTAGGTGCAGTCTATGATGGTCATTGTAATTTTAAAACATTTTCTTCAACTTCAAAGTTTTGATCTTTGGAGCAAGATCAAATTTCGGTACATAAACAATGCAGAGCATGGAGTTCATCATTTTGGAAGATGGCTGAAGATCGTTGCTGTACCCCTGTACCCCTGATCAGAACAAAAAAATTCTTCAGATGGGTCTCTGCATCAAGAAGACAAATCTACATCAAACCACAAAAAAACCATCAATTTGGAATACACCAAGCAAAGCATGTCCTAAATTCCAAAAGAAATGGCAACTAATTAGCAGATCTTTCATATTCCGGGTGGACTCGTCCGGACAGATTTCGAATCAGAAAATGGGACAGAGACGCCGGAAGCTGAGATGAGGTGAGATGAGTCGGTGAGGTTGAAGACGAGCTTCTCGTTCCAGTCGGGATTGAGGTCGTTGTTTTTTGTATGAGTGCGTTAGCGCTGGTTGAAGTTCACTTCAACGAAAGGATTTGCAGAGTGGCCGACTGTTTTTTCGCTTTCCTTCACAGCAAAAATGATGGAGGTTAATGGAGTTTAACAGAAGGTGATAGTTAAAAATTTTATTAAGTTCAAGGTGTCATGTGAAAAAAATAAAACTACAGGTGACAAATAAAAAGGTGCCTAATTCAAGGTATTACATGAAAATAACCCTTAATTTTTATATTATTGTTAGGATCAACTCATCCTCTTTTATATTATTATTAATTTTTTTAAAGAAAATTAGTTTTCGTCTCACTTAAGTTCTCTAAATCCACTTTTAAAATACAATACTTTTTAACTTTCCTGTAATATTAAAACTACCGCTAACTTGTGTTAAAAGGTACCAAATGAGCCAACTCAGCTGAGTTCAAAGAAAACAACTCGACCCATCAAGTTGACTCATTGAGTTAAGCAACAAAACGGGCAGAGTTTAATTAAATCAAATTATAATTCTACTTGTGAGCTCTAACCCGAAGGCCCAGGCCAGCCAAAGGAGATAAGTTGGGCCACTGGGAGAGTAACAGGGCTGATCACACGTCACCTGAGTTGCTGGCAAGCTATGGTCTGCAACAACACAACCCGTATAATCGAAGTAACAGATAAAGTTATCGGTGCCAAATTGCTCCTCAACTAGCTACCTATAGGTTATAAGTTGACAAGGGTTGCCGAAGAGTGGAGCTACGAGCTGTCACGCAATCCGTAAAATGGAATGGTATTAGGAGAGCAAAATTTAGTGGCTAATAACCTTTTGATCCATGTGACTAAAACCCTAACTAGGTTTTGGGCCTCAAAACTCAAGAAGTGCATCATCACCGCCCTATCACTCTTTCAACTTCTGGGACTCAAAACCCAAGGACATGTCACTGGTGCCCTATCACCCTTTCCCATATACAAACAATCAATCTTCTCACAGTAGAAGATTGAATGGGATAGCCTCGTGCTGCTTTAGCTTTAAGACTGCTTAAAGCATCAAGATGATTCATCCTCCCAATACATGCACAGAATATCAATAGAATACCATGTATGATAAAGTAACGTGTGAAAACATATGTATACATAAAAATGGATGTACTGTTGAAATAGTCCCCATCAGGTTTTCATATGTGGTATCCCTCAAAATATCAGTTTGAAAACCATGATCCAATGTAGTGCATAAAGTATAGAAATCCATACCTCATAAATAACCACGACAACCTTATAGGCTAGCCAGTTCCATGCCCTATCAAAAGTGAGGGTCGAAACCAGCAATATCTCTGAAACCTATGAAAAGGCCGATGTCAAAATCTCAAAATAAAACTAAGGACATAACAAGTGTCCTAAACCAAAAACCAAACTAGACTGAAAGGATGAGCACAAGACTTCTCGACTCAATCGGGAACGACAAGTCCCCTCCTCCTTGAGTCGAGGATCCATGCTGACTGAAATCAAACTCTGCTGACAAAACCGAGGGAGGCTCGCTAACCCAAACTCTAAAAAAAAATAGTGCAGTTGACCAAAACACAACAGTGGTTGACCAAGCACATCAACAGACAACCAGAAAGGCAAACTGGTCGACAAGACACGACTGCAATTGACGAATCGCAACATGCACGAAACCGAACAATCCAACAGTTGAGAAGACTCAGCTGAAGTATAATCACTTGATGTCACATGACACCACGGTGATCAACCAGGACCACAAATGGTCAATGAGGCAAAGTAGAGGTCAACCAGGTGCTCATAGCATCGACCAAACTCAATAACGATCAACCGAATAAGAACTCATCAAAAATTGGCTTGAAATCTAAAAACTCGATCTAGCCTAAAACCAAGCCAAAGATTAGGAATTTCATTCAACAATAATAAGGAAATAGTGGGAGGGTTCTATACCGAGCTTAGGAACCCAACCAACTCATAAAAGACTAAAAAATATGACAAAATATACTATGCGGTCGACCAGGGACCTTCTGCGATCAACCAGGGACCATTCTTGGACAATCTGTCCAATTCGTGGTCGACCAGAAACGGAATTGCACTCGACCCTCATTATTGTAGTCTACCGGTCCTGCATCAGTGGTTGACCGAATAGGTGTGGTCGACTGCATGAACAATAGAGGTCAACTGCTGCGGATGACCACACAGCTTTTTGGTGGACCAACGCGTTACCCACATGTCACGACCCAGCTCCCAATCCCCTCAGAATCATGCCAAGAATAGGATTCTCTTCCTAGAGAACAATCACACAACTCACAACTCATAGTGGATGCTCACCAATCACACATTCACAATGCGCTCGTGCAATTGGGCCACATAAAAATAAATTCACCCAAATAAGAAATTTTTACACTATTATTTATTTACAAAACTGTATCCAAATTTGTTTTATAATCATAGGTCGAACTAAAACTAAATACATCAATATAATAACCCAAACTCATACGCTGAGTCTATGCTGTGCAAACTCTAACATCCCACAAATCCTTACCTTTTTGATCTTGAGCTGCTACCACTTGTTCCTGAAAATTAGGATAAATAGAACCATGAGCTTTTTGAGCTCAGTAACAATCCTAATCTAAGAATTCAATAATCCATACGAATATCACAACTAACCATGTTCTAAGTCCAACATAATTAGTCCTCACATTCATAACTTCCAACATATAACTTTTGATCAACTCTCATAATCATACATCCCAAATCTATGTTTTATTTTGATATTTTGATATTGTAATTAATATATCAACTATGTGATATACTTCTTTATGTAAGAAATGTTTAGTGCATATGTAGAAACACTTAGGCTTATGATTTAGATAACCATAGCCTACATTTTCCAATTTTTATGTGCAATAGCTCTTCATGCACAATTTAATTCTCATACGTATTTATGTATACCAAATACCTCAATCACAAACCTCACGTGTTATTTCAAATAAGCACCATCAAACTCTATAGAATACTCTTTCTATAAATCTTTCAACTTTTCAATGTGATTTTCCGTATTAAAGATTACGTTCCATTTTAGGCCATCTATCACCATCACTATTTAGACATTTCCATTTAATGTGTAGTTCCCAAAACATCTCTCGTTTTCTTCTATGGTTTATCTAATACCAACACTAGACATCTCTAATATGTGTCTAATCTCAAGCTATCTAGACATTTACAATGTATGTCTAATGTTGAATCATCTCTAGACATTTCTAAATAATATCTATCCTATGTTATCTAGACATTTTTATTTAATGTCTATTACAATGATTCTTCTATATGAAGAAACTCCTCAGCATAATGCATATATCAATGTCTAGGCTAATGATATAATAGATCATAGCCTAGATACCATGACAATCCATCTAACTACGTCATCCCTTGACCAACACTTATGCAATGAATATGAAATGCATATCACGACTCTCCTTCCACAACCATGTAGTGATACTGTGAATTAGTGCAATGTTCCATTTATTTTTAAATAGTCATATATTTTACAAGTATCATTTTATTAACATGTACCTGAATGTCAACATATCTGTGAATGTCAACAGTTATGTGCCTACCAACATGAATGATCATACACCATCGTATGTAAAGTCACACATGTCCATGAAATCCCACCATACTTACCATTATCTCTAATAGGTGTGTCCATGAATAACAGAACATCCGGAGGGCTAAGGACTCTAAACCCAAGGGGGACCCACAGTCACTCCCCTTCTATTGTCCTACTTTCATACATCACACAATACGTAGTTTGGCAAGACATATTGGGTTCCTCTGTGACCAACAATACCACCCAGATAATATATTTTGTACATATAAATATATCATGATGCGTGATTTGACATCTTCACCATGCATACATTGAATGCATATAATACATACTAGTAATGCATGTAAAATGAACCATAAAAATCTTATTATTAAACATAAAGAAATTAACAAAATAAACCCTATAATTTGGGGTCAGCAACACCTCAAACCTTAAAGAAAATTTGCAGCAACTAAAGCCCTGAACTATGAGAAAATAATGACGCCAACCTCGCAATCACATTTCTCGTCAAAAGAAGTTGACGTTAACGCCTGAGTTTTGTTAACGTCAAGGACCGTCGAACGAAGATGTCTAAGGCAACAATAATGAACGATCTGCAATGACTAGGGACGTATAAGAATCGGGGGACGTCCATCCTACCTGTTGGATCGAGGGACAGATGTCTGTCAATCGGAATGGATGGCCAGAATGGAGTTTGCCATTTTCCAAAGGCGCTCGTGGACGATGGTTTATGGCCGTTTGATCAAAGGACAGACGTCCCTCGATGGGAATGGACAGCCAAGATGGTTTTAAGTCATCCTCCAAAGGCGCTCGCGGACGTTGGTTCATGGCCATTGGATCGAGGGGCAGAAGTCCCTCAATGATATTGGACACCCATGATCGACTCCAAATGTGTTATGTTGAAGGGGGTCACGTGCAAGACACACAACTTTTCAAATTTTGTAGATTCCCTCCACTTATGACGGATGTCCTTCATTCTATAACGGACGTCCCTCGTTCTAACATTGACATCTCTCGTCCCACAACGGACGTCCTTTAACTTAAGACTACATTATTTGGCCCACAACTGATGTCTCATGACTTAAGACTACATTGTTCAGCCCATAACAGACGTTCGTTATGGGTCGTGGGACCTCTGTTTTAGTTGAGGGATGTCCATCTTTGGCTGAGAGACGTTCGTTTTATGTTGAGGGGACATCTCTGAATGCTAAACGACATTGTTTCTCTTCTTGAAGGACATCCCTCATACATTCAATGAACTTCAACAGTTCAACTCTACCTATAAAATCAAAAAGGACATCCATTGAGCCATAGCTATTGCCGAGAGACATTTCAACTTCCTCCGACCAATTCTACTTTCTAAAATCTCTCCTCACATTTGTAGAAGAAGAAAATAGAGTCTAAGGATGGACAAGTCATGATGACGTGCAAAGCTGCTCCCTCCAAGGTTGAAGGTCGATCATGGGGTGATTTGACCTATCCTCCCCTATTTGTAGAGGAACAACAACTTGCACTAGTGTTCAACACAATGTCATCCAAGAAAAGGTATGAGACTGACATCATACGTCATTCTGTAATTATATCTAGGAGGATAAAGTTCAATGCATTCGTAGACTTTGGAATAGAGGAAATGTTTAAGCGTATTGGATTGGCTGGGTTGTGCAAGCTGGTTTATATTAATGTAAGAGGTAGTCAAACTATTTTATGCTAATCTAGAGCTGGGTGGTAACCAACCAACTGAGCTGAAGACTTATTCATTTGAGTAGCAAATTAGGCTAGCTCCGAAGAAGTTAAATGAGCTGATTGGATACTACACAAAGGAGCCGATAGAGGAGTATTTTCATGTATCAAAGAACACATACTTTATAAAAGAAGGAGAAGGTCTGGCATTGCTAAAGTAGTTGCATCGCAATACTGAAGTTGAATATTTCTACATGCCCAAATCCAAGGACCTAAATGTCAAAACTAGAGTCATCCATCACATGATAACCCACACAGTTCTGTCGCATAATGGACATAGAGACCATGTCAGATGCATGGATCTCTAGGTGATGAAGAAGCTCTACAATGGGAAGAGATTAAACATTGCATACGTGATTATTAATCTGATGAAGGAAATTCTGAAGAGTCGAAGGAAGCACCTACCATATAACTAACTCATTTAGAAGATTGTTGACAGCAGCAGATTGGTTCTCTCTCCCAAGGAAAGAATAATCAATGAAAAGGCACTTGACGTCTACAATCAAGTGGCATTGGCTCGAATGTGGATGAACAAAGTAGGAGGGGAGTAGGTTTTCAAGAGTGCAGACACTCCATCCACGTTGGCTGCATAGCCTCCATCCATGTTAGCTGCATAGCCTCAATCAAAGTCAACTGAACAAAGTCCTTCGATGTCAACTACACTAATTCCTTGGACATCAGTTGCACCGCCATCAGATCACGTGGAAGTGGAGAAAGATATTGTTCATCACCCTCCTCAGTCCTCGCCATATGTACTGATCACTAAAAAGAGGTGGAACTAGCTTGTAGCCAAGTTTGATAGACAAGAGAGGAAAATGAATGATATTCAAGCCACTCTAATACAGATGAAAGATGAACTGAGTAGGATTGTATCTCCTCCAATAGCCGCTCCAGCAGCTCAGCCAGCAACTCCTCCATCAACCCCACCAACAGCTTCTCCTTCAACTCCTCCAGCAGCTTCTCCTTCAGCTCCTCCATCAGCCTCGCCAGTAGCTTCTCCGTCAGCTCTTCCTGCATCTTCCATTACTGGACCGGACGGATGCTAGTATATTTTTTTAGCTTAGATACACTTTCCATATATGCATTAGTATTGTGGTTTAACAATGCGTTACAACCATGCATGTCTTTAATCATCAGGTAATCGTTCCCTCCTCCAACCCTTGCCAAATATTAGATTTTGGCAATGAGTCCTCCATCGACAGATGCAGTTCTAGAGCAGCTTGCTTCACTGTTCGAATTTCACTTGGTATGTCTTCAATTTGGTTTTGTACAATGTGTCAAATTTACACTTGTAGTGTGAGGGTCATGCTTAAACCGATCATTGCAGCCTTTGAACTTGATGGAGGAGTTCATGGCATTAATGCATGCGGATACCAAGAAAAACATTGAGACATGTGGTATTCTTTGTGGCACTAAGATAAGAAACTATAGCATTTCAAAGTTATTCTTAGTTTTGATTGTATACTGAAGATGATAGTTATTCAATAACAACAATCATCGTGCTTTGATGGTGCAGCCTTTTGTCTTTTTTCAGAGTAATGATATTTATTCAATAACAACCATCACCGTTCTAAAGAAAAATGGACTCGGTGATGATAACTTTTTAAGAATGTGTAATTAATATTTAAGACGTTGTTATGGAAAATAAATCTCATGAATGGGTTCTTAATATGCAGTTTGACACATTGAATGAGGAGGAGTTACTTGCACTACAATTGAAAGACTCGCTGCTTAGTTTTGATTGGATCCATGTAAGAAATTTTTATTCTTTCACACAATATTTTTTCCTCTTGTTGACCTACTTACAATATATGGTTTTAATTTCATGCACACCTAAAACAAACTTGCTTCATGTCATCTGTTGACCTGCACACCCAGTATGGTTACCAATTGATGTTACTTGAGGCAATTGCAATTGTCATGGCCTCTACAGATAAAAACTAGTATATTTTCTCACCCTGGACTATATTCATTGGGCTTTGAAGGAGGTGACATACTAATTTCGCGCCCTATAGGGGTGTTGGTGATTGACAATTTTCAACATAAAGGATTACATCCTCACAAGGATGTCCCTCTAGAGGACCTTTACGAGCACTTCTCTCATGTTGAAATCAACCCCGACTTGCACTCCTCTCTTATTGTACATTTGTTCATTTGTGTGGTCGTACATTTGTTCAATTGAGATATTGTACAATTAAGTTATTATACCTTTGTTATTGTTATTCTGTTTGATATTGAGATATTATAGAGTTTGTTCTGCTTGTTGTTGGTATTCTGTTTGATATTCTGGTTTGTATTGTACCTTTGTTGGTATTCTGGCTTGTATTCTAGTTGTTGTTGGTATTTTATTGATATTCTGGTTAGTATTCTGGTTGTTATGTTTTTTGGGTGAGAGACATGCATTTGGGGCGAGGGACGTATGCTTTGGGCTGAGGGACCTGCATTTTGGGGTGAGGGTCGTCTGTTTTGGGGTAATTGACGTCCGTTTTGGAGAGAGGGATGTCCATTTTGGGGAGCGGGATGTCCATTTTACGGCGAGAGACGTCCATTTTACTGCGAGGGACGTCCATTTTTTGGACCAAGGGTTCATTTTACGGCAAGGGACGTTTATTTCATGTCGAGGGACGTCCATTTTGTCAAGAGGGACGTATGTTTTGGGGCGAGGGAACATCCCTCAAAATGACTTATGGTTTCACTTCACAACTCAGATGACAATTTCATTGACTAAATAGATTTTCACCCAATACAATACATACATTCATTGCATTACCAATAAAATACATCCATATAGAACAATCTAAAATTTAATTTACAAACTTAATTTATAAATACATATAAACGGGAATATGCAGTCAGAGCACGTTATTACATTGAAGCATGATTCAATGTCTGCAGCATCTGTTGGAGCCTATTGAAGTGACCTAAAGACTTGCAGTCATAATTCATTGAACTTTGTTTGTCCTTTGCGTTCTTTTTGCATTGTCTGCAACTTGTTTGACCTTGTTTCACTTGACTCTTTTGCTTCTTAGTCTCTAGCCTCTGCATGAGACTAATGATCTTGTTTGGAATCCGACAAACGTCTATCAACCCCAAAATTCGAACTAATGTTGACATTAAAATCCTTCCTAATAGTCTCAATGATGGAAGGAACGTTCCACGTGAGCTAACTTTTGAATCTATCTAAATATTGGTTTACCACCCATTTAACAGAAGCGTGTCAATTTTTCATATGTCGTGTATAGGTGTAAACCTTGTCATAGTTCTTAATTTGAAACGTAAGTTCACATTTCATTTTTGAAGTGTGAAGTCGCCAACTGCATCCATCATTGCACACGACAATCAACCGATGACATTCACTTTTGACAAACTTTATCCCGTACCCATTCTTCAAAGTATAATCAACCACTTCTTCTTTAATTACGTTCAACAAACTATACTTCTTCTCCAGATAAAGCTCCGAGAAAGAACATTCCAGTTGAGGAGGCATACTCTCTGCCCAATCATCATCTTCTGAGTCTCATATTAAATGAAGCTCCGAGTCTAGAGATGCTGAGATTGAATACACCTTTATACTAGCTTCGTGATAGAACTCACGTTGTTCATCAGTCTCGACTGCCAAAATAGGATCCACCTCCATTCCGCAGTTAATGGATTCTTCAAAAATGGATGGGGCAACACTCCTCGACGCCATTTGATATGAAACACTCAAAAACTTCATTGTTCGATATTGTTAAGGGATTTAGGGTTTCTTGTGCTCGTAAAGGACGTCCTTACCAGTTATATAGATGTAGTTGAAGGTTAGAGTTGAACTGTTGAAGTTCACTAAACGTATGAGGGACGTCATTCGAGATGAGAAACGGTGTCGTTTAGCATTAAGAGACATCCCATCAGCATAAAACAGATGTTCTCTCAACCAAAGATGACGTCCTTCAACTAAAACGGACGTCCCTCTCCCCATAACGGACGTCCGTTATATGTTGAACGACATAGTTTTAAGTTGAGGGACATCCATTATGGGATGAGGGACGTCAGTGTTGGGACGAGGGGCATCTGTTGTGGAATGAGGGATGTTTGTCGTAAGTCGAGGGAGTCTGCAGCATTGAAAAAGGCGTGTGTGTCTTGCACGTGACCCTTCAACATAACGCCTTTAGAGTCCATCATGGTTGTCCAATCTCGTTGAGGGACGTCCGCCCCTCGATCCAACAACCATGAACCATCATCTGTGGGCACCTTTGGAGGATGGCCTAAAACCATCTTGGTCGTCCATTCCGATCGAGGGATGTCTGTCCCTCGATCCAATAGCCATGAACCATTGTCCGTGACCACCTTTGGAAACTAGAAAACTCCATCCTGACTGTCCATTCCGATCGATGGATGTCCATCCCTCGATCCAACGGCCAGGATGAGCATCCCCCAATTCTTAAACGTCCATTGTCTGTTGTTGCTGCTTTGGACGTCTCCATTTGACGATCTTTGATGTTAACGAAACTACAGCTTTAACGTCGACTTCTTTTGACGGGAAACGTGACTGCGATGTTGGAGTCATTTGTTTTTCATAGTTCAGCATTTTAGTTATCTGCAAATTTCCTTCAAGGTTTGAGGTGTTATTGACCCCAAACTATAGAGTTTGTTTTGTTGTTTTCCCTTAAACATACAATAATTATGCATGAAATGATCTGATACATCTATATAGACATGTTCTATCTATGTCTCAATCATCTCCCAAAGTAGTTTATACAATGGGTAAACACATAGTTAAAAACCTAAGGAAAATATTCCAAAAGTACTGGGTCTGGTCAACCGCTCCATCACCTGCGGTCGTCCGCTCTATTGCATTTTTAACACAAAACTAAGCAAAACTTGTTTTTCGGTCAACCAGTGCAATCGACCGCAAAACATGCAATTTCAAGTCCTTCATTGCGGTCAACCATTTTTTGGTTGTTCGCACCCTTTAATTTTTGCCTTGTGGTCGGCCGTTCTATGACCCCAATCGACCGCATTTGATCCAGATTGCCAAAATCCTCTAATTTTCTTCATCTCCCTTGTACAAATTCCATACTAAACCTAACCCATTTCATACCAAACCATACCAAATCATCCCTAAACCATCATAGGATTATAATCCCATTATATAAACCTTCAAAAAATCAATTTAAACTCATTAAACATAAAATTGTAAACATGTTTTCGAACTTATGCAATATAAAATACACATTCAATTGATTTGTCATCAAGTTACATGTCAATTTCATGGTTTCAATCAATCCTTCACAATCCCAATTCTACACTATACAACTCTAAAAACCATATTGGATACAATTACTTAATCCAATCTTTTCCAATCAAAGCCTTTGATACAATTCACTAAAGAAATTTCCTAGTAAACCTTTCAATATCAAGCATCTTAATTTTATGCTTATGTCCTTTTATCATCATTATTTAACCATCAATACTTCAACCAAACAATATCATCCATAATGTCATTATTAGTTATTAACATCTAACCCGAAAATTCTAGATTTTCTTTTCCAAATGATCCAACACATCCAATGGTTCAACTAACATTAATATCATTCCTTAATCAACTAAATTGACCAATATTCATATATTTATTCATAAATATCAAATATTCAGAACCATATAACAAGATATACCAACATAAACCCCATTTATGCAACTTTTTTCCTAAAGATTGATTCTTGGCTCAAATGAATTCTCTTGATGAGAGAAACAACTTTCCCTAAAGGCCGAAGGTCAATTCCCTCACTTTCCCTTCTTTCTTCCTCCTTCTTCTCTTCCCTTTTTTCTCCCCTTTTTCCCCTTTTCTCCTCTGTTTTACCTTTGTTCCAGCACGAAAATGAAACTCATTCTCAGTCTCCCTCATGTTTCTAGAGACTTCAAGGGGTGAAATGACCATTTTGTCCTTCAAACTTTACTATTTTACCTTAATTCCATGGATAATTACAAAAATACCATGATTAATTATCTTTAACCACTCTTAACTTAAACTAATCCCTTTAGCTTAGTTATAAGCTAATCTCCATGATTGTCATAATTAATCATGATTAATTAACCTTAATTATTCACTAATTATCACTCACTTAGTCACCAATCCACAAGTGACACGAGTCAATACCATATTAGTTGTCCAATTTTATTACATGGCCACATACTTTAATGTATTATAAACATTTCTTCTTTTATACATTTCTCCAAATTTCTACTCTAAAGTCTAATTTAAAGACATATCCCAAAGTAGTACAGTTTTGGACTCATCTAACTTCAAACTTGCATAACTTCTGTTGCATATATCCAAATCTCTTCAACCTAAAGTCAAACACTTCATTTATATATCTACTTTATATTGTTAAAATGGTTTGAATTTATAATCACCATAACTTGTCGAATTAGCCACAAATAGTGATTATGCTCATTTATTACTTTCGTGAAAAAATTCATATCTTAATTGATCCAATTTCATCACAATTTCATAGTCTAAAGTATCTACTATTATACATAATTTTAGTTTAGAAAAATACTTTCAATTGGTTAGTCAATTTCTTCCTCAAAATCATCTCATGACTTATGATCACTTAATCACCTTTAATTACACTAAATATAATTATTCTCAAATTCTACACTTTAATCTCACTTCCTAATGTATTGTTAACGTGTCACTTATTTATTAATGGAATAATTAAGATAATTATATATTGTTAAAATAATATATTAATTACACTAATTGATAAGTAATACGTCATGATGTAAAATTAGAGTAAAAAATTATAAAATTAAAGTAAAAAATTAGAAAATAAATTTATCATCACTCTTAATCTAATTGATTAGAATATCGGCTTATAATCTTTCGAACTTAACATTAATGTATTTACCATAATGTCTAGCCTACCAAGTGAACCCAGCTATTAAATGAAATTAAGAGAGGTGGACCTTGTCTAATTATTGCCCATCCTCATAATTCTGTGTTTAGTTTTTTTCGGGTATGAACTTCAATTCTTTGAGACCACGTCTAAATTTCTTTCTTTCTTTTTTTATTATTTTAATTTTCCATTTTCTAAATAGAAAATATTATGAACATCTAATTATAAACTACTATATTATTTTTAAAAACAAAACAAATGACCTCCATGTATTTAGAAATTTGTATTCTAGACCATTTAAATAAGCATAAAATGCATATGGGCCATCAAATTTAGAGGTAAAAAGTAAACATACCCCAATACTTTTTAAAAATAAATAACTTTTTAAACTTATGAGCATTAGCAATTAGATATCGAACGTTATAGTTGTCATATAAAAACTCAAGTCTTTGCTAGACAATTTTAAGAGAGAAATAACTATTGATAAAAAAGTTTTTTTAATTTTCAAAAAGAAATAAATTTAAAAAGCTCAGCATAGTAGGTGGTTTACGAGAAGATATCGAGCATTAGGAGCCGATTTTTCTCTAAAAATTGCATAAGAGAAAATATCAATTGATGAAAACACAATTTTTTTTTTTGGGATAATCCTAACAACATAGACTTAATAACTAAATTTCATAAGTTCTGGCACTATTTGTCTAAATTTAAAGGAAAGAATATTTTTTTTAGTACATTTAAATGTATTTGCTATATTTAAATGTATTCTAGACCTATGAGGTTAGTAACCTTGACTTTGAGAGCTAATATGTATTTTATTTTTTAAATAATAGATTAATAATAAATTGTGGTGACAAATAAAAAAAAACATCATACTACCATGCACGCAATCACATCCTCTGACTTTTACATGGTTTGAGATTATTCATTTCTGCATCGAGAAGGTGAAATATTTTTAATTTGAAGTTCTTTAAGTTGAAGTCAATAAGTAAACTTCTAAAAAATGGATCTTATGCGTTCGCCTGCTTCATCGGAGTAGATGCCGCTAACACCTCGATATTAGCTTCTTGCCTCAAACCAGATATATATATATATATATATATATATATATATATATATATATTGTATTATATATATAATTGAAGAAGATAAGCAACCATGCCTATAAAACGATAACACTGGCAGACTTTGTCTGAAACTCTAGTCTCTACCAAACCATGGCTACCTTTCGCATATTCTTCATCCTCAGTATGCTTCTTTTCTTGAGCCCGATGGTCCGGGCCATTCGGACCGAGTTCTCGAGCCGTTCCACGACTTACCGCTCGAGCCAAGCGGGTTTTCACCCATGGGTTCGTGCACCTTCGGTGAGCCAAGGTAAAAAAGAGTATGAAACTCAGAAGAGAAAGGTTCCAGGAGGATCAAATCCACTGCACAACTGAAGATGTTTTTAGTTTTTCTGAATTCAGGTTCTTCTTCTTCCCTGCCTTCATCTGCTTATGTTTCACCAGAGATAGTAGTTGTTTTTACTCTAAACCCAGCATGGATAGCATAATCAATCATACTCTCTGTTGATCCTGAAACACTATTGACAAAAAGTGCTGATAGAAACCAAAGTTTGGAATTAGTAATCAATAGGTTTGCTTGAAGACAACTTCTGGGTATTGCAGAAGCATGTTTATGCAGTAAAATTAAGATATTTTTAGGAACTGGTTAGATTTTTCCAAACAAAACCTCGGATTAATCCCATTAGAAAATGGGTTTTGTAGGTTTAGCATTATCCTAAAGCAAACTATAGCTTTTTTGGACAAGCTCAAACGCTCTTGTTTTCAGGGAAGATTAAATGACTTGCAGAGAAGAGAGTTATGAATGCTTGGTTATAACAGAGAAATGGGAGAAAAAGCAGATGGACAGAACTGAAAAGGGGAGCAGAGAGATGAAAGAGGAGAGTTTTCTGAGAAAGTTGGGTGGCCACTGACCATTAACTCCCACCCAAATTCAAATGCAAAAGAATTTAGTAACCCATTATTTGATTCAACCACCCCGCAATTAAGAGGCCATTGATTGTGCAGAAGAGAATGTATGTCTGTTTCCTGAGGACCATATACTTTGCATTCAGGTCTATGAAATGAAAAACCAGCCCCCCTGTCATTTGATTGCTCATTTCGAAACTTGATATTCTTCGGTATCATTAAATTATAGGACCCCATAGTTAGTAATCTGGATGCATGAATTCAGCTCGAACGATGAAAAACTTCAAACCAATTCAATGATATCGTAGTTTTCTCTTCTGCAACTTGAGTTTGCATATAAAATTGAACCATGCCAATGATAAAAAATAGATATCAATGTATGAAATGAGTTCACTGACAGAGGAAAGTGAGCTGTGGGAGCTATGCATATGGGTGGTCCACTTGGATAATGCAACCAATGGAATATAAGCAGGCATTAGCTTCCATGCAAGTGATGTACTTCAATAAACAAATGGTTCTAAGAAGATAAAACATAAACTCAAGGGGATCTGACAATTATTTCACACAGGGTTGTAAGATATTAAATAACCAACATCGTTTCAACTCATAATGTAATGTGAAATCATTTGAATAAACTCACCCAGCATCATTAGATTATGTCAGAGAGGATGTTGGAAAAAATTGAATACGAGACCTTCTCATTGATTTCATCCGGATGGAGAACAATCTACTCTTGTCAAAATAACTTTTTTAGTTGTTGAGAATCGAACGTGAAACGAAAAAAGAAAACTGCGGAAGCAGAGACACCAAAATTTACGTGAAAAACCCTAATGGAAAAAAAAACCACTGGCAGAGGAGAAATCACTATGAAGGAAATCAAGGTATAATGAGTTTTGCGACTCAAGCATCAATATATAGAGAAACTAATTAACCCTAATATTGGATATGAGCCCAACACGGCCCAACTAGAATTCGGGTCACCCCAAACTCTAACAATCTCCACCTTGACACGAATTCCACCTGAGAGATCCAATGCAGGTTTCACGGCCCACCCTAAATCGAATCCAGAACACTGAACTCTGACAATCTACCTTTAAAGAAATTCCAATGTAAGACGAACTGCAAAACTCCAACAAAAAATAACCTCCTCTTCTATAAAGGCCCCTAATGGGCCAACTCAATATCTGGTACGGATCAAGTTTAAGCCCCGCTTAAACTTGAGAGACACACTCGGAGAGAAATCACATCTTCTCCATTGTACCACCGAATTATCAGAGATGTCGCAACGAACTGCATGTGAATATGTTGAATCTATACTCTCGAACACATTCAATGCGTAACCCACTGTAGATGTTTCACTATATCGCCATGGAGCTTTACCCATTCTCTTGGTTCAGCTTTTGACGATACCTCTCTGGCGTGAAACTGTAACTGAAGTTGGTGACGATGTGGTGACTGCATCACCCTGAACATCTGTAATAGGCTGACATATCGATTCTGATGTGGATTCAGAATCCAACTTGAACTTCCCCTGAGAACCTGACCTCCTCTGAGTCTTCTCCAACAAATCTTTTGAAGGTGAATTCACAAACTTTCCAGCCTGATTATCCATCACCGTAGAACCCTGTAATACATATAAATTTGCAGAGCTTCTGTGTCCCTTTAACTTAATGAGAGCACCCCTACTGATCATTATACCTCCACCTATAGCACTGTACTTGTACCCTTTCGAATCAAGAGTACTCAACGAGATCAGATTCTTCTTTAACTCGGGAACATGTCGCACGCTACCCAGTGTCCTCACAACTCCATCAAACATTCTGATTCTGACGGTATCAATACCAGCTATCTTGCAAGGTGTGTTATTGTCCATTAACACAGCACCTCCTTAAACGGTCTCATATGTCGTAAACCAATCCCTATTGTAGCACATATGAAACGAACACGCTGAATCCAGAATCCACTCCTTGTTTGGCTTTGAGTTTCCCTCTGACACCATTAGAAGATCTCCATCACTATAGTCTTCATCTTGTGCGACAACTACCGCACTGGACGTCATCGGTTGTTCTCCCTTCTCAGCTCTCTTTAACTCATTCTGCAATTTACGACACTCGGCTTTGATGTGCCTCCTTCCATGACAGAAGTAACAGGTTCTATCTTGGTACCTTGACTTTGATCGGCCCTTCGAACTTTGAACATTGTCACTGCCTTTGTTGTTTGAATCTCTTGTTTTACTTCGAACGACGAATCCCTCACCTCGAGATTCGAATTCCTTAACAAGCTGCTTCATCTTTTCCTGTGACAACAAAGAACCATAAACCTCTTCTAGAGTTAGACTGTACCTACTGTACAAGATCGTATCTCTGAAAGAACCATATGAAGTAGGCAACGAGCATAACAGAATCAACCCCAAATCCTCCTCATCGTACTTGCATCCCATAGTCTCCAAATGTGAAACTAACTCCTTGAATGCAGCCAAGTGCTCTGTAATAGAGGCTCCTTCCAATAACTGATGAGAATATAATCGCTGCTTCAAATGCAGCTTACTCGTCAGGGTTTTCTTCATACATAACTGCTCTAATCTGAACCATAAATCAGCGGCAGACTTCTCGTACAAAACATCCTGCAAAATCTGATTTGATAAATGCAGACGTATCAATGATAGGATTTTTCGATCCTTTCGAAGTTTCTCCTCTTCACTCAATAGCGTGAGCATTTTATCGAGCCCTAATAATGCGTCGTCTAAATCCTTCTGTGCGAGCACATCTCGCATCTTCACCTGCCATAACTGAAATCTCGTATTCTGATCCAACAATGAACTTATCCTGCCCAAAAATTTCAGAAATTTTTTTTTTTTTCACAATTTCTGAACCCAAAATATCCACTCCCAAATTTTGATCCTCAAATAATTCACCAATCACAACCAGCAATAATCCAAGCAATTTTAGTAAACCATTCCAAAATTCATGCACTGTAAAAGTCAAAATTTTTTCTTTTGTTTACCCTTCCTCGGAGACAGCAGCAGTGCCAGCTGGACAGGTCAATCGGCGAGGCGATCAGCGACGGAGCTGTGACCGGAGATGACAGTCGGCTTCTGCAGAGAGCGTCGCGACGGAGGAGGACTATTCCTCGATGATAGACTCGGTCGGCGGACAACAGCAAGGCAACGGACGAACAGAGTACGTCTCTCTGTTCTTCGCTGACAGACTGCAGCGGTTTCAATCGGGTTTCTCTCGTCGACGTCGGACGGCAGCGGCGCACGGCGTCGGCTGGAAGTTCTCGGCTGGGAAGGTCTTCTTCTTCTGGGTGACGGAACGGCAGTGGGTTCTTCTTCTGTTGAAGAACAACGACGCAACACAGGAGGAGACACGAAAAAAAAAAAAAAAGTTCTTTTTTCCTTTTTTTTTTATTTCTTTTTCCCAAATTACAAATTTTCACCAAAAATTGTAAACCCAAAAAATCGTTCGATCCGAGTACTAAAAACTCTAACTACACTCTGTTATTAATTGTTGAAAATTGATATAGAAAATTTCACCTAGCTCTGATATCAATTGTTGAGAATTGGTATAGATAAGCTCAACCTTATCTCTGATACCAATTGTTGAGAATCGAACGCGAAACGGAAAAAGAAAATTGCGGAAGCAAGAACACCAAGATTTACGTGGAAAACCCTAATGGGAAAAAACCACGGGTAGAGAAGAAATCACTATGAAGGAAATCAAGGTACAATAAGTTTTGCGACTCAAGCATCAATATATAGAGAAAATAATTAACCCTAAAACTGGATATGGGCCCAACTAGAATTAGAGTCACCCCAAACTTTAACACATACCTTATTTTGCCCATAATGATCTAATCAAGTTACAATAAGACAACTTGTAAAACAAGAGAAAGCTGCTTATCCTCTCTTATATTTTATCATGCAGACCAACGCAATGGGTAGCACTCAGTTTTCGAAATTGGCTCGAGTAGAATACCCCCGTGTTACCAACCCGAATGACTAGCCTTACTAAACAACATAGGATATAAACTAAGATCGTTACAATTCATCTCCCTTACAACTATTGTCTATAGTTGCCCATTTTGTCTAATGGGTAGACTCTCAAATTTACTCCCCTTTTGGCAGCAAGGGATGTCACGACTCCGACCTCGAATTAGGATAGTGACAAAGATTTTCTAGTAGGAGACACGACATGTGTACATGATTTTCTAGACCAAACTATAATAATATTGAATTATATCATCCACCCACGCATTCTCTCTTATGATATAAATTCATCTAATCCCAATACAACTTTACCATAATCTGATCTAATTAATTTTTTTTTTTAATTATCATCATATACAACTTATAACAACATGATTTTTAATTAAAATCATACATTAACAATACATGTCATTAATTACAACACAATGTTCATCATGTTTAATTATAATACTTGAGCTATTAATTGTGATTCTCAAATGCAACTTACACACCTATGCGCCGTGGAAACAAAACCCACATACACACACCAGCCCCAAGAGTTTCGAGCCCTAAGCCTACTCTTAGTGTTGAGTCTCTTTTCCTTTAAGATGTCTTGGTCTTATATTTTTTTGTTGTCACCTATATTTGAAAAACAAGAATTACAATGAGCTGAGTCAACAAAACTCATTAAGTAAGACTAGTACTAGAGAATTACAATCTCATACAATTGGTAAGTATAGGATCAACTCCCACCATCTAAATTAACGTTTAGACTTCTATTTCTTATCACAATGATATACAATATAAATATCATACAATGACTTTCTTTTCATATCCATGCAATGATAATTAAATTAATGCAAATGATCTATATAATTGAAATGAGGATGTTATTAACAAGTAACACATTAACATATACATGAATATTAATATACATGTTTGTAATCCATCCTATGCATAGTCGCATACAACCATGTCACAACATTGTACTAGTATTTTTTTTTTCCAACACATGTGTACATGAACAACAAAATATACCTTCATATGGCTAGAGATTTACAACACAAGGGGACACACAATCACTCTTCTTCTATTTTCCACTTTACATACGTCACACATTATATAGTCCGCTAGATAATTGGGTTCAAATGTGATCATTCTCTTATGACCCCAAGGCGGAACTAATAGAAATTGTAACATACCAAATTTCATTTCCAAATTATGCAATCAATCAAATTATTTCCATTTAAAATTCAATCAACCCATAATCCTGAAATCATCCCCAATTTTTTGATTTGGGAAAACTAATCAACCCAAATCAGGAGATTTTTCCTTTCTCCAGCCTAAAGGAATAATGTCACCCTCAAATCAAGAAAATTTCCCTAACTAACAAAGAAACATAGCCCCAATTCGAGTCGGATTCACAATCCTCTGAAATTGGAAAGAATTACAACTCTCCCTCTATAAATTGAAGGCATCGAGTGAAGGAAACACTCACCTTTGGAGAAGTTCAAAAGCTCACTACTTAAATTTCGACCTCTTCATCGCTCTCTGTCAACCACTTGGGCGAAAACCCTCCATCGACCAAAGCCCTATCTTGCAGTGACAAAGTCCCTCTCTGACCGAGCTCTCTCTTCCAGCGCAAACTCTTTCCTCTGGCGAACAACGAAGCTTCTGTGGCAACGAACCCTCACCTGTCGGCAATGTAACCTCATTTCCGATAGAGAGACGGAACTCTCTCTCATCGCGAAACTGCGAAGTCGAAGAAGGAAAAGAGGAGGATCTGGTTTTTTTTTTTTTAAATTGTAGTTGTTCAGACCAAACTGGTCTAAGTCAAACTAAATCAAACCAACCGAACTAGGCTAGCGAACTGAACCGATCATATCCAGCCAAACCGAACCAGTCCTAGTCAAACCAAATAGAACTTGTCCAGTCGAATCGACCCGATCTGAATTCGACTCTGGTCCATCTAAGATTTTATGAGTAAGGAATTTCTGCCCAAATTCTTCAAGTTTTCTTGGGATTTTAATCACAAAATTTATTCAAACATGAAAGATTATTCTAAATCTCATAAATTCCTAAAACCCATACTCTCTCAGAATTCAGGTAAGTAAAACACAAGTTTTTCAACATTTTGATCATAGGCCCTACATCACAAGATGTGTATTATTTTATTTACACTTATTTTATTATTAAGTTTTGATATTTTACTTAGACATGCATGATTAAACATTGACATTGTAGGACATAATGTATACGAGTATGAATGCATGAATCTAGTAGAATTGACGAAAAACATGATATGAGATGGCTAATGAAACCTCATAAAGGTAAAAAACCACTGGTTTTCTAAAAGTTGGAACGCATGGTAACTATGAGATGACTAATGAAAGCATGAACGTATGGTAATGTTGGAAAATGAATTTCAACCAGTGTAACTTTAAGCATAAAAATTTGGTGATACATAAAATTAATTCACATATGCACGTGTTTTTACTTACTGAGTTTATCTCACCCTTAGTTTTGATATGTAAGTGAATTTTTATCAGAAGAGGAACCAACAGTGATCAAAGATTTCCCAAAAGCAGACTAGCATATAGAGGAAGGCATCGAAAATATTATTGTTGGGTCTGATGATTGATTTTACTTATATTTTAATCTTAAAATAATAAAGTCTATTTAGTGTTTTCATTTCTAAGGTTTTGAGAATATTTTCAAATTAATTTCGTTTGTAGTTGGTTTTTAAATAAACCTTGATTTATTAAATAAAGTTTTAAAAATATTTCGTATTTAATTATGTTGGTATATGAAGTTGTCAACAAATAAAATTTATTTAATAAAAGGGAATTAATCGGACAAACCCTAATAAATGTACTTAAATTATTTTAACTAACATTGATTCTTAATAAGTATAGTTGTTTTCTTAAATACTTCCGCTTTAATTAATGATTTTACTATTTTTCAAAGATTCACGACATTTTGTAATTTTAGGTTTATAACGATATAATCAAAATTAGTTTTTAAATCAACTTGGAAAAAAATTTAGGGTTCGAAATTTGGGGAAAATGAGATTTTGGGTCATTATAGAAAGGAAAGGTTGAACAACCCGATCGCTCAACCCATGACTTAGTTTGCAGTGGAAGACTTGAACACAAATCAAAGTCATAGCCTACACGAAATGAGACTAGATGCACATAGTGGTTATGAGAAATAATAACAAGAATACATTAAACACTATGTATCAAATCCAAAGTCCAAACATTATCCAATCATTCTTTTACAAACCCAAATTAAATGTAAAAGTACTTACCAGGAAACAAAGATAAAATAGTCAAAGAAAATAAGGGAAAACAAAAAAGTCTATCACCCAACAACTTCTCCTGATTAGACTTGTCTTTACCTAGGATAGATGAAGTCATTGGGGTGAGTGACTAATTTAGTATGTAGTTTATAATAAATGCAATGCACATAAAACTGGTTTTACTTTCCATGTTAAAATCATAATTAAACAAAATGTCTTGCATGGATTTAAAATTATTTTTAACATTTTAAGAAATCGACCCCACTAGCCATCTATGAGTAGTCAGAAAACATGACTATATACATAGATAACTAATATTAAATTAGCTCTATCGAGTTTTTCACCGTAAAATAAATCTTAGTGAAAGGGGGGATCTCTCAATGACTCTTCCACACAAATGCACAAAAAGGTAGCAACCATTTCTGAGCAGCACCTCATGAGCCATAAAAAAAAAGTGACGGCGATTCGAAGATCCAGCAACGTCACTTGGGTTGCTGGCAAGTAATGCTCAACAACGACACAACCCATAATAACAAATAACCAAACACACCCTGATTAGGTTTAGGAACTAGAAACCTAAGAAACGTGTCATCACTGCCCTATTATCCATTTTCACACAACGCACAAACAAAACATCTTCACGCAGTAGAAGATGTGGTGGGAAAGCCTCATGATACTTTGACACTGTGACTGTCCAAAGTATCAAAATGATTCATCCTCCCATATACGTAATAGAACAATCAATAAATATCATATACATAAAGATAAATGTGTAAAATTGATGTGTTATCGAACAACCCCCATTAGATTTTCATATGTAGCAACCTACAAAATAAAGTTTTGAAAACATGATGCAATGTAGTGCTATAAAGTATAAAATTCTTACATTGACGATGGTCTCTCCTCTTACGAGAAGGAGCAGCAATCTTAGGAATAAACTCATAGTCAACAAACTCGTTTGAACCTATAACAAAGTCAACTATAATGAATCCCTATAAAAAATCAAGGGGAAAATAAGAAATGAGTTCTATACAGGAATTAGGAACCCAAACTGGAAGAAAATGTGTAATATCCCGATATTTTTCCAGTATACGTGATGTAATCAAGTGTTAGGATAAGTAGGATATTACGTCGCGTATCTATACATGTCAATTTGTGACGTGTATTTATGGAGAGAATATTATGGGATGAAGGTTAAGTTGGAAAACATGATGAAAAAGTTAGGATTTTGGTGTTGCGGACGCCATGGGGATGAGGAATGTCGTCCGCAACTGCACGGGAAGTCGTCCCTGTGCTTTGGGATGCACTAGGATGAAGTTTTGCATCCCAATACGTCTGTTACTGGGCACTTGCAAATGCATGCGGACGAGTGAGGACGCATGCGGGATGCGTTTGATTTGAATCTGTCCAATTCCTGGACACTTTCGAACGAATGTAGACGCATTATGCGGATGCCATATCGCATCTGAATGTGGCATTCAGACGGTACGGACAGGGTGAGGACGCCATTTCTCGTCCGTAAGCCTTGGAATTTTGCACATGCGGACAAAACTAACACGTCCACACTCGTCTGAAACAGCCCAGAACTCTGTAAAGTTAGGGATTTAAAATCAGAAAATCGACGCATAACTAATCAAAACATGAGCCCCCAACAATAGGATGGTTCCCCCTCCTGGTCCAAACCCACAAGCTGCACTCCAGCCGTCCCTCCTACCCCCTAGGCGTACGGGTTGTCTCTTCCTCCAGGTAAGACTTCTTCTCTTAACTGTCTTCCTCACCATTTCTCCTTTGGCGTGAGTGTTTCCTGCAAACGAGAGAGCTCCTGCGAGTGTTCCCTATGAGTGAGTGAGTTCTTGTGCGAGAGAAATGGTGAGCTTGTGAGGGTTCTCTACGTTGAATGAAGTGTGAGTCGTGAAGTGAAACACGAGAAGTGATTGTGGAAATCGTGATGTGCTCTGCGTGAGCTCCCTACCCTTGGTTCCTCCCTGTCTATTTGAGCTTCCTAGCTTCTTTAGGTAATCGACTTCATTCTCTGTGATTTAGTTTGATAACGCATTAAGGATGGTTATTGTTGGGCGTATGGTTGGATGTAGGAATCGTTAAGCGTACTGTTGGTGAAGAAGGACGAAGGACTCTGGTTCCTTGATGGGAGAAGGATGAAGGACTCTGTAAATAAACTATTTTACACTTCTGCCACGTTTTCAAATGAAAATTAATTTACGCTTCCGCTATGTTTTGATAAAAGATTTTATAACTATAGTTTTCTACAAAATCATCATGATTTTAATAATGAGTCAAGTAAAAAGGTTTTGTTAACGGACTAGTTTTAAGAAGCGCACTCTAATTTCATATTAAAAAGGTTTTAACAAAGATTTACAAAATTTTAAATTTCACGTGTTTTTAAAAGGTAATAAATAACTGGGTAGTTACAGTTGGTATCAGAGCAAATTTGTTTTTGCTCTATTGTGTTTTAAAATTTAACTGTGTTTTAAATTGCTCTGATACAGTTAGCTGTGTTTTAAAAAAAACCGATTTTGTAATTGCCTACCAGCACAAGTTTCGACGTAGAAATACTCCATAAACTGTAAGTAAGTTATAAAATTTAATTTTCCTAATGTATAATTATTATTTTATTCTGCGACGTAAGGTATCATGGTTAGAAGACGGCGAAAAGTTGGGCAAGAAAGAAATACAAGTGGTGCAGATGAAATGATCACTCGGTTGACTATGTTAATGGAACAACAATTGTATCAATTGGGGAGACAATCTCAAGACTTGGAGAAGTTGATGAAAATTCTTGCGCGTGGGAATGAACGAGTTTTGGAACAGCGTGTGGCTGAGCAGCTAGATGTAAGTTGGGAGAAGCTTCAGTGACTATGGCCACCTCAGTTTGATGGGAATATTATGGATCCAGACAGTGCTGAGGAATAGATTAGGTCCATGGAAGACATGTTGGCCTATGCTAAGATAAAGGAAGAGGAAATGGTAGCATCTGCCACGGTTATGCCGGTCAAGGACGCAAGATTTTGGTGGGACTCGGTCAAGATAGCCAAAGATGTGACTGCATTGACTTGGGCGGAATTCAAGGAAATCTTCTATGGAAAATATTTTAACCACACAACAAGGACGAAGAAGTTGGTAGAATTTGTTCGGTTACGACAAAAAGGATCAGTTTCAGAGTATGTGCATAAGTTTAAAGCGTTGTCACGGTTTGTCCCCATATGGTGAGTACTAATGAGCACAAGGTACATCACTTTATACAAGGACTTAAAACAGAGATTCAATAAGGTGTGGTTGGATCGGGATCGTAAGATGTAGCCTACTCCAAGATAGTATTAAGGGCTCTTGACCTTGAAGACATAAAGAATCAAATCTCAAAATAAAACAAGTCAGGGGTAAAGTTTTAGCTGTATTCACAAGAAGAAGGGTGTATGTCCATGGGAATAAAGCAGCCCTTTGAAGAAGGAAGAAACCAAACCGAGATTCGGTGCCCAAGGTGCAGGCGAAATCATGAAGGAGAATGCTTAGTTAAATCACGTCAATGCTTTAAATGTAGGGACTGACCATTTTGCCAAAAACTGTCTGAGGATGTAGAGGGTAAAAGAATGATGTACTCCTTTTATTATAGTGTTTACGTTTGGTTAGTAGTAAGTGTAAGGGATGTAAAAATGTAATGCAAATTAGCTAGTATTGCATTTGAATGACAGCAGTTCTTATGAGCATGGTGTTCTTTTAAATACGTTGTTTAATAGGTATAATAAATGGATGGATTGTTCTGAGACTATTCGGAAGGACCCAGAAGTTTGGCGAAACTCACTCAAATAAAGACCAAGGAACAGATACAGATACGAGAACAAAACGGAAATGAAAACGGACATCGAAATGGTATAAGCACAGAAACCGAAATGAAAATGGGAATAAAAACAAAAACGGAAACGAGTTTCCAAAAATGGGAACAGATACAGAAATAGAAACAGAAACAGAAACAGAAACAGAAACAGAAACGGAAACAAAAACGAATACGAAAACGCATATGATCACAGATACCGAAATAGAAATAGAAACGGAAACAGAAACGAGGGTCTAATGAGTGATGCTGCGACTTGCTCTCGAAAATATTTGAATGATCTTAGGATGATCTCTGGAGAACAAGATAAAACCAAGTTAGGATATAGAAATATTGGATTTCGAAGTGTCTTAGGTTTTGTTCATAGGTGGCGTGGTAATGTATTCACCTGGGAAATGAATGCAAGTCTGTTTTGGTTGCGTTTAAATTACTACGAAATCATTAGAATGTTTCCTTACTTAGGTTGTACTTAGGATTTGGAGCAAAGAAAATCATCTTGGTAGGTACCTTGATGATTCAACGCAGTAAATTGAGTGGTCATTTAGTTGAGAACTATCCGGTTTTGGTTTGGGACATTAACATATAATGGTTTCTAAGGAGTTAAAGGTTTCAACGATGACTCGAGCCATCGTAATTCCAAGAGGACAATTAGGATCAACAAGATTTGAATGATGTAATTGAACAAAAAGATGCCTATGTGCAATCAGTTATAAGAATTTTTCGTATTATAAGGACAGGAATAAGATAATAGTTACGACTGGCGAGCATCTGGTTTTGGAATTAAGGTTGGACGATAAGGTATATAATGCAGAAATTTTGGTATTCCTTAGCTATTGGATAACATCAAATAGGGCTGTTCCAAATGCAAAAAATGGAGGAGCGATATCATGAGATGTTGGCAGCCTTGCAGAAAATGGAGCAGCGAGCGACCCCTCCAGTAGCTTCTCTATCATCCTCTTCATCAACGGAAGCCATAGACCACTTGTAGGTCATTTACTTTTTACGCAAAGCCCATTATTTACTTTATTTGTATGCGACGTAATAACGTGTATAAAATCTATAGCACCATTGCCCTCAAAGGCGAGATTGCTTCGGGTGGATCGCAGCCTCCGCCACTAAAAATTGTGCGCGTGGTACGTCTTTGATTTGGTTTTCTACGTGCGTCTGCACTTATTCATGACTTATTAGTTTGACGGTCTCTTTTCAATGTTTTTTTTGCAGTTAGGTGAGCTGATGGATATTTTCAAGAGGTGTGTTTTTGGAAATACTCTGAAGAACCTAAAGACGTGCGCAATTCTTTTGGAAAAGCTAGTCCAAGATGAGTACACCATCACTGAGATCATATTCCCGCAACAAAAAGGAACGAAAAACACAGTGAGAATTACATTCTGTTACATTAAGTAGTTCAGAAGGTTTTATATTAGTACTTATCTGTATGTTGCGTTCTTTGTATGCAGTTCTATGCGGAGAACGAAGAAGAATACTTCCAAGTTCAAATGGAAAAATCGCTCCTTACAATAGGGTTGATTCAAGTAAGTAAACTTCTCTCTTTTCCGATTTGTCATTCATGTTCCAATAGTTCTAATGCATGCTTCCTTTACATTTCAGTCACACCCAAAGCAATTATGTTTTCTGTCATCTGTAAACCTGCACACTCACTTCTCTCACTAGGCGTTGTTGCCTGAAGCAATTGTGATCGTCGTAGTACCAACGGACAAAGAGTGTTATAGCTTTTGTGTAAATTCATATTGCTTTATGCTTATGTACTGATTTTTCCCTTTGCATTTCATCCCGCATGGCATCTTTCGATGTACGAACGAGGGGTTGGAGCTGATTTGACATTGCAAGAAGTATGACTTCCACCATCACGATGATGTACCTGCAAAAGGTCCATTGTTCGCTAAAGCATCCCACGTAATCGTGGACCTGCAGTTGTATTTTGAGATCACGGATTTACAAAAGAAACCTAGCAAGAAGGTGACTTAGGGTAGTTGGGATGTGTAGGGATACAAATAGATATATGCATTTTGTTGTACATAATAAAAAATATTTTGATGTTTATGTTTTGTTTTGTTTACTTTGATAATATCTGTTTGGAAAATATCTAGTTTGGATAATATTTGGATTTTGATAATGTCACAGGGGGGAATAGACTAAAAATAAGGGAAATTCTTACAAAATTTTCAATTTTTTGAAAGAGAAATTAACTCAAACCATTTCATTCATCATCAACAAATGCTTCAACTTAGCCAAAATACAATACAATTCATCTCTAGGGTTCACTAATCACTGACAAAATCATTGAGAAAATTGCGAGGAGTGTAGTAGGAATTTATACAAGTCCGCAACGCATGATGATCAGCCATGGATCATTATCAATCTGCAGGGGATCGAAGTCAAGCCGCGTCGGATCATAATAGATCCGCGGCGGATGGTAGTTAATCCACAGCAGATCGTATATGATCCGTGGAGGATCATCAATATTATAACATTTTTTCAAAAATATCGATCTGCGACGGAACAATACACGACCTGATGCGGATCGTTATTTTTAAAAATAAATATTGATGGTCCACAACAGATTATTATTAATCCATCACGGATTGACTATGATTTGTGGTGGGTTCATAACGATCTATCGTGGATCGTCCTGTGCCCTTGTATATAAAACTCGACTATGCACTCCGACGAGTTCACCACAAACCACAAAATACTCGGCGACGCTTCGACTATGCACTCCGACGAGTTCACTGCGAACCACGAAAACTCAGCAACGCTTGGTGCAAGGTTGGAGTATACCTCAACGGCGATGTTCTCAGGGTTAAGTGCAACGGTTTTCCTGTCGAGCAAGACAAAGTTTTTGGTGTTCGTAAATTTGGGAGGTGGAAAGAGGTGAAAGAGTTGGAGGCTAGGTTTTAGCTATTATTAGAATAGTTACAGGACTCTGAGTGCTCTGAGGCACTCTTGTAATTGTACGACAATGGCCGAAACCTAGCCTCTAACTCTTTCCCCTCTTTCCAGCTCCCAAATTTATGAACTTCAAAAATTTTATCTTGCTCGATAGGAAAACTATAATACTTAACCCTCAGAACATCACCGTTGAGCTATACTGCAACATTGCACCAAGCGTCGCTGAGGATATCGTGGTTCGCGGTTCGAGGTCAACTTGCCGAACAGCATCGTTGAATATTATATACTAGGGCACATGCACAGGAAAATTCTCGCATACAACGGTTGAGGGCTACCTGCTAGGAAGGATGCACGTGGCAGATGCATACCTCAAAAATGCAAGGTGAAATGACGTTTCAAATAAAGTCCTATAACGACATGCGTCTGCAAAATGGGTGGCAAGCAGAGCTTCAGTTTTGCATCCGACACCAATATGTAAGGAACATCAGATAATGGGATTGATTAACCAAACATGTAAGGATCAATAGATGTACTGTGCGTCAAAACCATATATACATCATCTACAACAGTTTATTCGAGGCAGACAGTTGAATGTTCCTCATGAAACAATATAAATGCTTAATGTGGTTAGATGAATGACACACCAATTCTTAGTGCACATATACATTATATGCTTGTAACAGAATTGATAATTTAGTTTACATCTGTAATGCACATATGCACGATATGTTGTAATTGAATTGATAAATTGCATCTATAATGCACATATGCACGATATGGACATAAAAAATAAGGTTGATATTTATTTTTTGTTTACTTGGATAATACTATTTAGAAAATATCTGGCTTGGATAATATATGGTTTTTTATAATGTCATAGGGGGGATAGACTAAAAACAAGAGAAACTTTTGCAAAATTTTCAATTTTTGAAAGAAAAATTGACTCAACCCATTGCATTCATCATCAACAAACAACTAACATGTTCATCTATTTAAGCAACTTATGCATAACACTGAAATATACAAGGCAGGAGAAATATGTTTGTCTGTGGTGGGAAGTTGATATTTTGTCATGGACATACGTTAGTCCGCTGTAGAATGTATGACTGTCTGTGGCGGATAGACAACATACCGCAATAGAAAGTCAATTTTTCGCGGTAGATAGAAGGCGTGGTCGATCAAAAAATACAAATTCAAAATAGAGTGCAAATTTAAAGTTTCGTTTACAGATTCAAATTGAAGCACATATTCAAAATTTCATCATTAATTACAATTCAAAATGAAGTACAAATTCAAAATGAAGTACAGATTAAAAATTTCATCATTAATTACATTTCAAAATGCAGTATAGATTCAAAATTTCATTTAGAGATTGAAATTTCATCATTATATTGGTTTTGGCACATCGTTAATAGTCACTTTGATTGTGCGTTGTCTTCTATAATCAAGGTAGGTTGAGCTCTACACTTGTTTTTGTTTATGTTTATGTTTGTGGACCTTGGACATCATACTCCTGCATAAACACATTGCAAGTAAAATTAGCATAGTTTAAAACATAACACATGAAAACATAAAACGGAATAATGTGCTCACCTACATCTCGGGAACTATGTCGGGAAGTGTCACAGGGACTATCTCGAGGACTATGTCAAGAACTGTCTCGGGGACTCTAAAACCCATAAATGTGCCCTTTAACCTTCCTCTGCCACCTCTACAACCTCTGCCTCTGGACTGGTGGCCTCCACATGCACTGGACTATGGGCCTCCACCTTCGCACGTGCAAGAATTGTGCCCCATACCCCCACACCGGCCACACGTCATGTTTAGATATCTCTTGGGCAGCACTGTCCGGCTTGGGGTTTTGTCCACATCCCGTATTCTTTGTTTTCTCGGCTTTCCAAGGCATCTCTTAAATGGGGTTGGCGTAATTGGATCAAGATGTGTCACTGAAGGCCACATTATTTGTCCGCTAACGAGGTGAACAAAAGTGGGAGTACATCACGATGTATGTTTTCCAGTGGTAGCACTTGTGCACAAAGTCCTCGGGAGATCTCCTTATGAATTTCATACACGGGACTGCATGGACACAGGAGATGCTAGTCAACTCCCACTGGTAACTGTTACACGTAAGCCTGTCCAAATTGACACTGTATTGTTCGCTACTGTTGCTGACCTCATACTGGGCAGCTCCTGAAAATTGGGGACTCTAATTGCGGCCTGCAAGTTGTAGTCTGGCAAGCCGATTCTTGACCTACGGACACAAAAAGGTCCGTCGAGCGCTCCATTTTTTGTTTTTTTTAACGATCATTTCCATGATGCCCTTTCGTATGATCTCGAACATACTGAGAATTAGTTTGTCCCGGGCTGATAGGATGTATGCGTTGAAGGACTCGCTCAAGTTGTTGAGGCTTATGTCGCACTTTGGGATAGAGCAGAAGGCATGTTTGGCCAAACATCTCGTATCTATTCCTCGTAGATAGTTTTGGGTTGTCGGGTCAAGCAAAAATAGCTTAGTCATCTCTCTCTCAAAGTGCCTCTCTGTTGTGACTCTAGAAGCGGCCCACATTGCATCATTGAACAACCTCCCTTTAAATTATTTTTAAAAATTGGCATACAGGTGTCGAATGCAAAACGGATGGTCTGCTTGCCCTGCCAACTCTCTAACAGCTGGCACCAGCCCCTACAACGATTCTAAGTATGAGTCAAACATTGGTACACAATGCATATCATAAACACAGAAACCAAAAGCAATGAACCGCACCTTTTATTGGTCAGAAATGATTGTCCACCCATTGCTGGATGAAGTGTTTAGATAGTCGAGCAACAATTCTAGAAACTAGCTCCAATAATCCCTATTTTCTGTTTCAACCACTACTACAGCAATCAGATACATTCCATCATTCTCGTCGATGGTGACAGCAGTGAGTAGGTGGCCCAAAGTTGCTCTTTTCAAGTGGCAACCATCCAAACAAATAACCGATCTACCACAGTTCAACAGACCCATCTTACATGTAGCCAAACACATGTACACCCATTTAAATGCACTCATCTCTAAGTGAACTCGTAGCAAGCTTCCAGGATTAGCCTCTGAATCTCCTCGGCATAGGACCATATGAACTTGTATTGCTCATTGTCATTCCCTTTGTTAATTTTTTTGGCCGTATTTCTTGCCCTTCTAGCAAGGCTGGGTGTGATGTTGACGTTAAAGTCTTTCCTGACTGTCTTAATTATGGAAGGTAGGTCTCAATCGGCCTAACTTTTAAATCTGTCCAAGTAATGCACTGCCATTCACTTGGCAAAGGCATAACATCTTTTCATCTTTCTAGAGCAAGTGTGAATGTAACACCCCGACTTTTTGTCGGAATTTAATAAGTATAATTAGAAAGTAATTTAGAATATTTGGATTAATTGGATAAGTATCGGGGTATTACCAATGACGTATTCGTAAGATTAAAATTTATGGGAATTCATTGGATAATAATTAGTATTAATTAAGGGGGAAATAATGGATTGAACCAGTTTTGGTTCAGCTCGGTTCGAATATAATGAATGGCTTGGTTTTTAAGAAAAAAAAGTGTTATTAATTAAAATTATTTTAATTAATAATTTAAATGAATGATTAAAGTAAAGATTTAAGTGAGAGGTTAAATTATTAGGAATTAAATTAGGTGAAGGGAATGCATAAACCGGTTCAGCTGAATCGGTGCACACCTATTTTGTAGCTGGAACAAAATGGCCCCTAGCCATTTCGCGAAGGAAAATAGAAAGAAGGGGAGAAATGTTTGCTGGCCAGATTTGTAAGGCTGAACCGAGATCGAAGGGAGATCGTGTGAGAGATCGAGGGAGATAGACGATTTCTTTTGGGAGAAATGGTTCGCCTCTATGGAGAAAATGATGGAGAAGAGGGATAAGGGAAGGAAGAAAGAGATGTTTTGTTGAAGAAATGGGAGAAAGAGAGAGAGAGAGAGAGAGAGCCGAATGAGGCGAGAGATCGACAGGGAGAGGGAGGCTTTGGAAGGAAATAGAAAGGGCTCTACGTAGACATTGGAGAAGAAAATAGTTAGGACAATCATTCTACACTGCTTCCCTTCGGCTGGAAGCGATTTCGTGAGGAGAGGAGATGCTCGGCGGGAAGCAGATGGAACGTAGAGGCAAACGGTTCCTTGCGATGGCGACTCTGTCCAAGTAATTCTGACTAGAAGCCGACGGGAGAGGAGCGATTCCCTCAGCTGAGCTTCGGGCGACAACAAGCTCGCTGAGGAGCTGCGTTTCACCTTTTCTCCGATTAGGGTAAGGATACCCTGCATATTGAAACTCTCTGTTGGATTGATTTCTTTTGCTTCATTACTGCTTTGCCGAGTGTTGATTTTTCTAAATGTTGTTGGGATTGTTTATTCTTAGAATTTTTCAGAGCATGCTGTGCTAGATTGATTTGGGATTCATTTCCTGTCTTCGTTAGAGACTCCTGCGGGTGAGTGAAGAATTGTTTCTCTGTTATTTGTCTATGCTTTGTAGTTGGTTATTGCCTAGAGTACAAATATGTTGGATTTTGTCTCGCTGCAACGATATATTGGTTATTCAGATTCCTTTTAGATGAGTGAAATCATATTGGGATAAGATATGTTATATTATACAATTTAGAATAGAAAAAGACAACGAAATTTATAAGACATAATTATTAATGATAGATGTTTTTAATTATGAAGGTATTGGGAAAAGGAGAAAGAAAGATAATGGTTAAGCACCAATACGCGTTAAATAATCGAGGTAAAGAATTGGATTGAGTCGTGGCCATGTGGAGGCCCTACACCACAAATATTGTATGAATTGTATTGTTTTTCTTGGATATGCATTCTTGATTATTTTGTGTAGTGTATTCTCTTGGTTGTGATGCTTATTGCTTTCCTTGGTTCTGGTTAGGAATAGAATTGGTATCTCTTATTGCTAATGTTTAGCGTAAAGAAATGTGATGAATGAAGGATGAATGATTATGCTAAGTTGTAGGATAGAATGACGAAATGAAGGATGAAATGATATGCACGTATGATCAATTATGAATAGAGACTTTAAATTCTATTTTCTACAATTAGTTATAATCTCTTGTTGTAGCTTCCGTGCAATTCACGATATTATTCGTCATAGCTTATTAATTGTAATACTTGTTTCATTTCTGTAAATCTAGCATGTGTAGATTAATTAGGATGGTAATTATAGAAGCATGTTTAGCGTAATTAACTGAACCAAGCATGTCAAATTAAATAGAACTCTTTGTATGTTTATTTAACTAGCATGTTTAATTACTTAGAATAAAAGCACGTTGTTAATCACGTTTCTATTAGTAAACTTCCAAGAATGTTTTTGTTTAATCATTGATTGTATGCTTAAGCTTTCATATCATCGCTAAACATGTTTATTTTGCTTAGATAATTCGCATATTATTAATTTTTCATCTTGTCATATCTTGATTGTTATGTTCAGTAGAATCAAGTATATTATATGTCGCTTTCAACTTGTTTCCATGTTTGCTTTCAACTAATGTTATTCTTGTCATTCATTGTTTACTATTCATGTTATTCTTGCTATACATTGTTTAATTATTATTCTTTCTATATTGTGTCAACATGCATCATGTTAATAGAAACAAGTAGAGAGTGCCATCAGTGTGGTATTCACATGCACGAGTGAGGAAAATAAGAGGAATGAACGAATGTTATGAACGATGATGATGATGGGAGGTTGATGGGCGGATGGGTGGCTCGGAATCTAACCCATGTAAGGTTAGAAACCGATCAACTATTCCATCTAGTACGCGTTCCTTCAACTTCCAGCTCGATGTACGAATTATGAATAAACGAATGAATGAAACGTAATGAAAGATTGGCTTGGAGAGGACCCATTCCAAGTGAACTAAAGAGAGGCATTACATATGCATTTTTCCCTTTTCCTTACTAAGTCTTTTAGACTTACAGTTTACTTGTGGTGTAGGTATAAGTGAATGACGAGAAGAACGATGAACAAAACACAAAGTAGTTGATGAAGGATTTGCACGTAAAGAAGCTTGTGATTGGCCAGACTAAGTGAGTAAGAAATAAAACAGTTTGTAATTCAATTATATTTAATTTTGTAGCAGTAAAGCAAAACAAAAGATTTTCTTTGTAAACGATTTACGCTTTTGCTATGTTTTAACAAAGAAAATGGTTTCTAACGGCCCGGCTTGCACTCTGATTATGAAGAACTGGGTCATTACAGTGAATATCTTTGTAGCACTTTATTTGAAACGTCATTTCACCTTGCAGTTTTTAGGCATGCATCTGCCATGTGCATCCTTCCTGGCATGTAGTCTTCAATCGATGAGCGTCATTGTGGGTGAATTTTATCCCGTACCTATTCTTCAATGCATGATCGATAATTTATTCTCTAATTTTATTCAGTGAACTATACTTCTTGCCAAGACCCATACCAGCGAACGTGCATTCAACTTGTGGTGGACGTCTAGGTTTACTCTCGGCCATGTCCATGTCTTCGTCACTATTGGATTGGCAATATGAACGGAGCTCCTCCTTATCCTCCTCTCCTAGAGTTGCCGAGTTAGAATGCACCACTATAGTAGTTTCATCTCCAATTGCACGTACCTCATTTGGTATGTGTGTTGACGTGGACCCCATTTCACCTTGACGGTTAATAATAGATTATTCGACACTCCAAGACGCCATTTGGTATTCAAAAAATGCTTCAACTTTGCCAAAATGCAGTACAATTCAGCTCTCATAAATCTCTAGGTTCGCTAATCGCTGACAAAATCACTCAGAAACTCGCAAGGACTGTAGTATGAATTTATACAAGGCAAACGATGCACAACGATCCGCGGCGGATCATTAGTAGTTTGCCGTAGATCGTAATCAATCTGCGGCAGATCGTATATGATTCGAAGCGGACCATCAATATAACAACATTATTTTTAAAAATATGGATCCGCGACGAAACAGTAGACGATCTGCCGCAGACCACTGTTAATGCCTTTAACGAAAACATAACTGCGGTGTTTTCTCTATCTATGTTTCATAGTTCAATGCTTATTTTGTTAGCAAAAATAGTTTAGTGGTTAACTTATCATTGATCGCAAAGTACGATAGTTGATTTGTCATTTTCCCTTCAATTAATCATATTATTAAACAAATACCACTTTAAAAGAAACAATATTATTAAACATAGGGTAAATGACAAATCAACCATCGTGGTTTGTAGTCAATGACAAATCAACCATTATGAAATTTTTTCTAACAATTTAACCACTGACGTATGGGAAAATGACAAAACCAACATCGCGGTAACAGAAAGTTTCAAAGAATACAACACGTTAAACCCAGTAAGATTCATCCTCTTTCCTCGGACCGTCGTTTCATCTCGCATCTGTTAATTTTTCTTCCGCCATTAACAACAGAAGCAAAAGCTGGCCGAAGCGAATCAGCTCCAAGACACCGCAATTCGCGATGTCTACGCAAGACATCGAGATTTTTGCGATGTCTCACAAGAGCAAACACCGCGAAAATCGGGGTGTTTGCTCAAGACACCGCTAAAAATCGTTGTGTTTGCTCAAGACAGTGCGATTTTTGCGGTGTCTCACAAGAGCAGACACCACAAATTTCGCAGTGTTTGCGCAAGACACAATGAAAATCACGGTGTCTGTGCGCAAGACACCGTAATTTTTGCGGTGTTTGCTCAAGACACCGCGAAAATGAATCACAGAGACCGCGATCTCCTGGTGTCTGAACGCCACTGTGAACTGTGAAGGTAGCCATGCATGAAAAACAGAGATTCAATGTTTTGCGAATTTAATGTTTTTATTAGATTTTTGACCTCTTCAAGTTCAAAAGACCATAACTTTGGCTACAGGTAGGGGTGTTCACGGTTCGGTTCGGTTTGGTTTTGATGTGAAATCAAACCAAACAAGTCGGTTTCGGTTTTAAAATTACAAAACCGGAATCGGTTTTAGAAAAATCAGAACCGAGTCGGTTTTAGAAAAATCAGAACCGAGTCGGTTTCAGTTTTAAAATCTTGGTTCCGGTTTCGGTTCTTTCTTTATTAATTTTTTTTCAAATATTATAATAAAAATTGTATAAAAATTATAAAAACATAATTAATAACAACAAAATTATTCTTCCTTTTCTCTTTTCAAAACAAAATTTTGTCCAAAAAATAGTTATTAGGTCTTTTGGAGCTAAAATCACTTCAGAGGCTAAGGCACGAATGACCGAATATGGAACTTCAAAAACAAAAAAACACTATAAACGTATTTATACGGTTCGGTTTTGGTTTTTCAGTTTTGAAAAACTAAAACCGGTAACCGAACCAAAACACTCGGTTCTTACAAAAGAGAACCTTATTCGGTTTTTTTAATAGAAAAAACCTTATTCGGTTTTGATTTTTTGATCGGTTTCGGTTTGGTTTGTCGGTTCGGTTCGGTTTTGAACACCCCTAGCTACAGGTGTCAGAATTGGGTGCAGAAGATATCAAATCGAATCGTTTAAGCCCTTAAACAATCGTTTAAGCCCTTAATTTTGCGATAAAAAAATTTTCCAGAACATCGGGGCGTTCTCTGGCGTTCTGATTTTCAAAATTCGGGCGCCCTGTCAGCTTCTTAACGGTGAACGTAACTGTGATGTTGGATTTGTATTTTTCCATACGCCAGTGGTTATTTTGTTAGAAAATATACCATAGTGGTTGACTTGTCATTGATCGCAAACCACGATGGTTAATTTGTTATTTACCCTTAAACAAACTTAACCTGTTGATGATGTGAGAGAAAACATTTCTATTTTAGAATGTTGGGAAATGAATTAGGAGGATAACTTAGGTATTAATAGTAAGTTAGTTTATTTTAAATAGAGGGAAGGAGAGTGATGCACCACGGACCCGACTAGCTTTTTTTTTTTAATTTATATTATTTTTAATTTATCTAATTTTATTTTGTAATAACTAATAGACAATACGCTTATATGGTTTTTTTGTTGCCGTGTGTGAGTGTGTGTTTTGTTAAGGGATGTTAATTTTGTAATTTAGCCATTAGGGCTTAACCCTAATTAGTGTGGTATTTGAACACCACTAAGTGACATTTGTAAGCAGTTTGGTTGAAATGTAACATTGATAGCCGCTGCTATTCTCCCCCTTGCGAGTTGCAAGAAACCATGTCTCTATCAGGTTATTATCAATTCGATTTGAGTTGTGTTCGATTTGATTGATTCCTTGTAAGAGTTAGATTTAACACCCTATTACTACAACTTTTTCTCCTTTGTCCTTACAGGGAGAATCCTAGGGCAAAGCTGTAGAAACTCAACATTTCCAAGCTGGAGAGCCTCCTTGTTACCAAGGTTGCCATTGAAGTTGGAACTGCGACTATGGCAGTTTCCAAACCAACTTCTGGTCCTCGGTTCTAAGTCATCCCCCCCATTTTTTTGCTGCCTCCATCAATCCATCATCGTATAAAGGTTGACACTTGAATTTCAGGTATTGTTCTGTACATTGACCATCGGGAGGAGAAGCAGTAAAGTGTCAAGCTTGAGTTGTTCTTTGGGTTTGTTTTTATCTTCCATTTCATCGCGCCATCGTTCTGTCGTCGGAGTAAGGATCAATTGTCGAGTCGGGTTGCTGTTTTAGATCAATCAATCTTCGACGAGCAGAGTTGTGGAAGCCTCTTCTACTGCAGATACTCAGGCCTGCATCGTTAGTCGTCCACATGTCTCTTTCCTTTTGCAGACACCCTCTCAGCCATCCACGTGTCTCTTTCCTTTTGTGGGCACCCTCTCAGCCTTCAATTCCTGCCGCTCCTTCTGCATCTGTCGCTCTCACTAGGAATCTTTCATTCCACGGACACCAAATATTCCTATCCAACGAATGTCCTTCCTTCCACGCGATCCATCGAATGGTTGAACCGTTTCATTAAAGCCGCGTGTGCCGAACACGTGGTTCCCCTTCTTGTCGCGACACTCTTCTCTTCCGCTAAGAATCTTCCTATCCACGGGCAACAAAGATTCGCATCTAACGCTCAATTTTCCTTTCCACTTGAGCCATCTGACAGTCATGCCAAAGTCACTTAAGTCACTTGTGCTTTCCACGTGACTTCTTCGTTTTCGCGAACATTCACACTACCGTGGACACTTAGCAATTCCTTCCATCCATCCATGTGTCCCCATTTCCTTCTCCCAGACACGCTTATTCCTTAGATCTTTTCCATGGAAGCCTCCCGATCAGCGGAAGCCTTATGCTCCTTATTCGCTGCAAATATCTGTCCCGTTACGTCCGCCCCTCACTTCAAAACACCGTCCTTTATTCTGCGGCCACATCTCCAAATCCAAAGCTCTCCGACTTTTCCCTTTATTGATTCGTTGCATTTCTGTGGTGCATCCGAGAGGGAGTTGATACTTGCGAATGATGAATGAAGTTATTAACCTAATTGATTAGGGTTTTCCAAGCACTTAACACTTTTGCTAGGTTTGTGATTAGTTTTAGAATTCTTGTTTGACTTTCTTTTATCATTTTACTATGTAATGGAGTTTTATTCCCATCATAGAACTACAAGTAGATTTCCGTGAGGAAGAAAAAATTACCCAATTGCAAATTCACAGATTTGATATTGTCATTGCACAAATATTAACTTTTAGAGATTCACAGAATTGATATTGTCATTGCACAAATATTAATTTTTACGAAAATTAACAAAATAATCTCTGAACTTTGGGATCATCATTACGCTAAACCTTGAATACATTTGGGGATAACTAGGACCTCAAAAGATGAAAAAAAAACGATATAAACTTCACAATCTCGTTTTTTGTCAAAAAAGGTCGAGGCAATCACTACATTCACATTAAAGTCAAGGACCATCCAATTGGAACGTTCAAGGATCAACAATGGACATCTTTCAACAACAAGGGATGTCCAAAGCTGATCCCAAGGAGGGGCGTCCTTGGGCCCATTGTAAGGCCAAAGGATGTCCTTGTTGGCCGTTGGATAAAGAAACGAATGTCCTTTAATAAGGATGGACGTCCAAGATGGGAGGAGGGGCGCTGCAGACGAAGAGTCATGCCCGTTGGATCGAGGGACGGATGTCCCTCAATAAGGATGGATTTCCTCCACTTATGAATGACGTCTTTCATCCTATAACGGACGTCCCTCAACTTAAGACGGGTGTCCCTCCACTTACGACGTCATTTAACATTAAGGGATGTCCGTGGATGGGAGGGGATGTCAATGATGTTGAGAAATGACGTTTAGTATTAAAAGATGTCTATATTGACAGAAAACGTGTATGCGAGGTTTGCGTCGTTCTTTTCTTATAGTTTAGGGTTTTAATTATCTGTAAAATTTCTTCAAGATTTGGCGTGTAACTGACTCTAAAGTCTCGAATTTATTTTGGTAATGTTCCTAATTTTTAAGAGGAAAACTCAATTATGAATCTTAAACGAAGAGCTTGACTCCAGTTGGACATTGGGAAAATGACAAATCAACTATCGTACTTTGCGATAAATGACAAGTCAACTACTAAATTATTTTTACTAACAAATTAACCACTGAACTATGAAAAAAAAATCGTCGCTAACATCACTGTCACGTTTGCTGTTAAATGCTTTAATTTTGATCTGCGACAGATCGTGTAGTAATTCGCTACTGATCAGTATGTTGAAAAACAACGTTATAATATTAACATTTCACTACGAGTCACCGCCATTAACAGGTAGAGCATCGTTGTATAGAGACACGAGTCACGGCCATTAACATAAGATTAAATGCAAATCTAACCTTCGGTCACATCCCCAAAGGGAGAGAAAGCATCTTTCATCCACCGGCCATGACAATCCAGCAAAACCCACAAATGGTTGGCCATTACAATAGACCAACAAAAGTTAACGGGCAGGGAGAGAGAAAGAGATGAAGGAAGAACCTGCAACAAAGAGTTCATTATTGGTGGAAGAAAATGAGGAACAAAAAAGCACGACTTTTTACAGTTGGGTTTTGGGTAATTGCTGTTCCTCTTCTTGCCACGATGACAGGAGAGATCCTCGTAACCATTGATTTACACAGAGCTTAATCAAATCTCATGATCACAGAAATATCTTTTGCTTCTGAGAAAAAGTCCTTTGTTTGATCTTCATTTGCCTCCCATTGATGTTCAACTTTGATGAGAAAATCAATCTAATTACATACTTGTCAATGCAGTGAATAATAAATTGTGATATCATTTCACAAATCATATAATGTATCCAATGAAATAAAGAGTTAAGAAAGAAATAACATTGATTTCAAAGCAGGGAAGTTTGTCTATAAGAAGAACAAAACAATTTGGTAGTTTCTCCCCAAACTACTCATAGCAGTTGAAGAAAAAAAAGATCAAGTAATCGTTGGAAAAGAAGCGATTAAATCTGCAGCAAATGGGGATGTCTAGCCTTGTGCGCCAAGTTCCAGCAAAAGAGTGTGATTAATGGCGTCTGCTGTGGGGCCATTGAATTGAATGGGGCCTGATAAAATGAAACCAGAATCTAATAAAGGAACTAGTTTTCTCAAAAGATGACAACATTGAGAAGATGAAAGCGTAAGGCAGCTACAAACCTGGACTAACATATCGATTCTTGAGCGCCCAATCTTCACGCGACGATGCAAATGCTTTGAATGGTGCTCCTGATTCATCTCCGATTCAAAGTAAGAGAAGAGAAAACAAAAATTGTAATTAATTTTTGTTCGTCTTGAAGTGATGAACTTACCTTCAAGTTCCACCATGGCCTTCTTAATCACAGGCTTGAACTTCCCTGAATATAATAAGGTAGATAAGAGAGATAGAAGAGCAAAGATAGAAATGGTAAAAATGAATAAAAGGGCTTCGGGAAGTTTAGTTCAATTGAGGTTATGTTTGAATTTCGAAGATGGAAATGGCTACCGTGTCTGCGTTCGACGTCCATTAATGAAGTCAACGCTGTTCCACCAACTGTCCATTCCTCTACCGGAGCACCTAAATTTCCCACCTGTTTGCAAAAATGAAAAATCCAAACTTGTGATAAAATTAAAATATATATACCGAAAGAATAAAATTTATGAAGGGAAGAACTAACAGAAGAAATCAGCCCTGTTTTTCCAGAATGAAGAAGAGCTCCAGCACCATAACCCAAAGCATAGCAGTAGTTTGCATCAAAATTTGTAGGCAAACCACACCTACCCTCATATCTGAGAAAGACACCTACGTTCCTTACTAAAAATCATCAAATTTAGTTTTCATAATATAAGAACAGCTTACCCAAAGAAGTGAGACTGCCCATTAAACTGTCCGTTATACTTGACATCCTGCTTCCTTTTGTCTAATTCAGTTTCCACCATTTGAATAAGCATTTTCTCTGTCTCAATTTTTGCGACCTAAATATTTATTATAGTAATGGAAAAACTTCATCGGAGTTAGTCCTGCACAAGAAGAAAAGGCCACGTGACAAATGCATAGAGTGGTAAATGGAAATTTACCTGCACATTTCCATGTGGGTCTCTTTCAAGCAGAAGTTGCTCTTGAATTGCCCGGGGCAAAAGCTCAAATAGTTCTTGAGATTGACTTTGAAGTTTTTTCTTCCACACCCCATCTTCATCGACAACATCATGAGCTAAGATTTCATTCAACTCTGCAATAAGCTGTTGAACCTGCAATTTTTTTTAATTAAGAAGAATATGTTAGCCTCCATCCTACGAATTACCAGAAAAAACAGAAACCAGAGAGAATCAGCGACCAAGAGAAAACTTCCAGCGAGTTATAGGTTCTAATGAGCTTCCTATTAAGCAGTTAAAGAACTGCTTAATAGAGATAGCTACAGGGTTTGGCACCCTCCCCGTTTACTATTTTCCTATCTTCCTTCTCCCCCATATCTTCCCTTTTATCACCTATACAGAATCATTACTAACTCCCTTGATTACAAATCATAAAATAAAGTTTCTAAATTACCCTCTTTCCTCATTTACTCGGTTAGATGTCCCTTTTGCCATTCATTACCTTCCTCCTAACATAGATGAATATGGGAGGAGGTTTATCAGAAGGCAAATCATAAATTCATTTTAGCATAACAATATAAAATGAAAATGAGAGGGATAATGAGTATCATACTTCAGGAATGAAATCGATTAGGCCTTCAGGTATAAGTATGACACCATAGTTGAAACCAAGTTCTGACCTTTTACTGATAATATCTGTTATATAATCAGTCACACTTTTGAGTGTCTGCCTCATGGCTGCAACCTACAACAATGTCTAAACTTGTCAAAAGCAAGTAGTTCATGTGAGCATAGATTTGATCATGTGGACAGATCAGTTCAGCAAAACACTATCCAAAAATGTAGAGCTTGGGTTGCTAAGCTCTCTTGAAAAAAGGCCATTGCCCAGAAATTTGGTAAAAACAGCTAATCAATTGGATAGTCAAGTTAGAGAGCTCTTCTGGTGTATTTTGCTAAAATTGTGGTAAATTATGTGATCAGAATTTAGGGCCATACAAAGTTACATACAAATTGAAGTAACAGAAGGCACCTCTTCACCAATAATTGTAATATTTGGATGAGTTTGCAAAGCACATTCCAATGTTATGTGTGAAGCTGCCCGGCCCATGAGTCGTACAACTTTAGAAACAGAGATAGAGAGATAATATGAGTTCGCACAACTTTAGAAAAAGAGATAAGAAATAATATGTGTAATCACGCATGCATGTGGATCCCAGTTTGACTTGAGATAAAGAAGATGAATCTTGATGTGTTTCTAGGAAGAATTTAATTTTCACTTTTTAACTTATTAGCTACTAAAGAAGCACCAGAGTTTCACAATACATACAATGATAATATTTTCCAGTGGAACGGGCATCTATCATCACGTTTCCTATCATCTCTGCATAAATCTGTAAGCAAAGAGCAGGAGAAAGCAGAGGTATTATACTTGCAGTTGAAACTTGACAATAGAATCATAATGAGTACTGAGTAGAGACTACTGATTATGTTGACTGAATAATGTTATAGCAAAGAGAGACTGCCAAACCAAAATGGACCTTTTCTCTGGGGATTTATTCATCTAAATATTAGCCATAACTAGTCACGAATCCATGCGATGAGGGAGTTTTAGTTCTACAAGGGTATTTAGTATGGAGCTAGCAATCCATCAACGAGGTTCATGAGAAGTAAATAAAACAGGCCTGAAACTATTTTAAGGTTGTCTTTTCCGTTGCAATATCAGCAGCACATCAAGCCACTGATTCAATCTTCAAAGTGAAGAGTCCATCAAAGGACAGAAAAAACAGCAACCTCAAGGGCCTACCTTGCAAGCAGTGTCGAACCCAAAACTTGTGGGAACCTCTTTGCATTTTAAATCCCCATCAATAGTCTTTGGGCATCCAATAACCCGCGTCTTTACATTTCCCCCCCTGAAAGATTGATGAGATTAATAAAAATATATCACCATTGTCTCTGTTAATCACAATGTATATTTACTAGAGTCTTGCAGTTTCACATAGCACATGTGAGACATCAAAGAAATTTGAATGAAGCCATAAACGGAGATTTTTTTTGCCCATGCTGGAAGCGAATAATATACCTGAAGTTTTCTGCTAGGAGACAAGCATTTGTGTTAGAGTCATCTCCACCAATGACCACAAGCCCATCTAGATCGAGCTTTGTGACTGTTTCTTGAGCCTCCTTAAACTAATAGTGTTTCCCAAAATGCTTTTAGTTATTGTATCTCTAAATTTCGGACATTAGATAACAAGAACAAAACCCAAATTTGCTTTGGGTAATTAATCTGAACTTATGAAAACAAACAAATGTTTAAAAAACCTGCTCAGGAGTTTCAATCTTGTCTCTGCCACTGCATATCATATCAAAGCCACCCTTCAAAAAAGCAAGGATTTAGATATTGGAGAAAGATTCAACTCATTGTATGAGAAATGAAATAAAGAATAGCATACCTGATTTCGAAACGGATAGACAAATTCAGCTGAAAGCTCAACATATTTACCCTTCATGATCCCTGCTGGACCACCCTTAAATCCATACAAGGTGCTTCCATTTGTTCGTTCCTGCAGGTAATCTAAATCAAATAATTCAGCAAAATTGGATCATCCATAAAATTTCACAACCATAAATCACGGTATAAAAATAGGAGTTCTCACCAAAAATCCCAGAGATCACATTGTGTCCTCCCGGAGCCTGTCCACCAGAGAGGACAACTCCAATCTTCAAACTTTGATTGTGTGGATCCGCTTCACTGGCATCCGGCTTTAATGCCACCGAAGGCTGTCCAAATAGATTTGGAAACAACTGGGCAATCTCTTCTGCGATCATGATAATACGTATGATACAGATTACCGGAAAACTTATCACTACATTAATCAATTATATTGAATTATGAATTTACGAAGTTAACAACTAAATTCGTGCTTCAATTTCAGGAAATCATATACAAAACAAAAACACAAAAAAGAGTGTAAACAATCACAATCGTTTTCATGGACGCATATAATGCAGATTGTTATCAGAGTCTGAAACAGATTGCAAAGACCTGGATGTCCTGCGGCGGAGCTTGGGGGACCGTCAACTACGGCGAAAGGGTTTCTGAGGACAGAAGGGAGAGGAAGGATGACGTCCAGGCGGCTCGTCTGGACGTGACTGTACTCTGAGGCGAGCCGGCCAGGCATGGTCGGATTGATCGTGTGTGTGAAGGGAGAGAGTGAAAGAGAAGTTGCAGAGCGGGAGGTTCGTGAAAATGGTGTGTTTTGGCCATTGAAGCGGAAAGTCGTTAACATGCATTTCCATTTTCCGGCATCTCCGCAGGTAGGACGTCAGTATGGGGACGCGTAAAACGTCGTTGCTTAAAGTACGATAATTATTAAATTAATTTTTATTTAAAAATTAAATAAAAATCTTTTTTAAATAATAATCCGACTGCCTTGATTTATTTTACTTCTCTCATTTTAATTTTTTAACCTAGAATTTATTAAGTGATTTAACTAATATCTTATTTTAATTATTTATAAATAATTTTAATTATTATATTTATTAAATAACATATATTAATGGAGGTAGTTAATATTTTATTTTAATTATTTATAAATAATTTTAATTATTATATTTATTAAATAACGACACATAACTGTGAGTGCAGAATTAAAAAATAAAATCTGACCTTACTCAATAATTAAACTAATAATTTAATTTAACTCGTAATAAAGAAGGATTAATCTCTTAATTAAACTAATTAAAACCAGATCTTGGCCACATGAAATGAAACTAGGGGTGTGCAGAACCGGACCGATACCGAAGAACCGGACCAGTACCAAAGAACCAGACCGAAACTGGTCATTCAGTACCGGTTTTGGTCCATGTTTGTCTAGTACCGGACCAAACTCGATCCCGTTTTAACAAAACCGGTTTACACGGTCCGGTCCTCGGTACACTGTCCCACAGCACTGGTACCGTGTGTAGAACTGTTAAAATTAATTTAGGGCACAATTTTGCTAATCTCTCTTCACTATGCATTCTGCAACTCCTCTCTCGATCTCGACTCCTCAGTCCTCCCTGCTCCCAACCCGTAGCCTGATGACCGACGACACCCGAGCTCCAGCGACGACCGACGACCGGCCTCCCAGTTTCCAGCTCCACTGCTCGTCTGCTCCAGTTCAACAGTTCGAGTTCAACAGCCTAGTCCCGTTGAAGAGACGAAGCCCGCGAGGTTCAGCATCTAGTCCCGACGATCGTCTCCCCTTCGGCGCAGACCCTAGTCCCGAACTGTCCAGGTTTCCAGCTTTTGTCGAGTGTCAACAGCTTCAATCTTTAGACACTTCAGAGTTCAGTTTCCGTCGCCTCACCACTGCCAGTCGGTACTCTATTCTACTCTGTTCTATATTGATAGTGATTTAATGTATGTGATTGTTATTGTGATCAAAATTATCAAACCTGTTAGTGTTGGCTGTTGGTACTCGTCTCTGTCTCTGATGAATCTGTCTGTTTTTTTTTTCTGAACAAAGTGGTCCTTCTATGAATTGTGATAGTAATTTATAGTGATTGTTGAATCAAATGTTGATGCCTTCGATAGTGATACTGGAAATATGATAATGATTTCTGTAACTGTTGATGCCTTGATGGTTTCTGTTCTGTTCTGTATGTTGATGTCTGATCTGTTGATAGTTTTAATCAAATAAGATATTCATTTAAGTTTTAGATTTCTAATTATGATATTCATTTCTAATTATGATATTCAGTTTTTACATTGTTCAAAATGTAGATAATGGAAAGCTATGATGAAACTACACAGAGTGGTAATGTTAACCCTATTACGAGTCAGAACAAGAGAAAGAAATCTGATGTTTGGATGCATTTTACTATTGTTGAAAGTAATGATACAAACAACCCTAGAGCGAAATGCAATTATTGTTCTCAGACATACGCATGTCATCTAACCAAAAATGGGACTTCAAGCTTGAAGAAGCACATGAATTCTTGTAAAAAATTGTTGGCAAGTGTTGATATGAAGCAAAAGACTTTAAGCTTCCAAAATTTGGACAGAACAAGATCAACTTCTTCTACCCCTGCATCTTTTAGTAGTGAGACTTGCCGAGAACTACTTGCAAATATGGTTATTGTTGAAGAAATTCCCTTTAAGTTTGTTGAATCAGAGGGATTTAGAGTTTATTCCAAATATTTACAACCAAAATTTGTTGTACCATCTAGAACTACGCTTGCACGAGATGTGATTGGAATGTATGAAAAAGAAAAAGCAAAGTTGAAAGAATACTTCAAGAATACATCTCAACGCGTATGCTTGACTACAGATACGTGGACTTCCATTCAGAATTTAAATTATATGGTTTTAATAGCGCATTATGTTGATTGTGATTTTATTTTGCAGAAGAAGATCATCAATTTCTGTTTGATTGAAAATCATAGAGGTGAAACAATCGGAAAAGAAGTCGAGAGATGTTTACTTGAATGGGGCATTGAAAAGGTTTTAACAATACCTGTAGATAATGCGTCTTCCAATGATGTGGTCACTTTTTATTTGATTAAATGTGTTCGGAATTGGAACGGTTTAATTTTGAATGGTGAATACATTCATATGCGATGTTTTGCGCATATATTGAATTTGATAGTATGTGATGGTTTAAAAAACCATCACCAATCTATTACAAGAGTACCTCGTGCCGTGAAATATGTTCGATCTTCTCATGCGAGACTTCAAAGTTTTCAGAAATGTGCAGAAAATGTTAAAATTGGGTGCAAAAGAAGTGTGTCTCTTGATGTGCCTACACGATGAAATTCAACATATTTGATGTTGGAAAGCGCTGAAAAATATGAAAAAGCTTTTGAGAAGTTGACAGGAACAGATTTGAATTATCTTGTTGATTTGGGTGGAGAAAGTCCTCCCACGGAAGAAGATTGGAATAATATTCGAGAACTTGTAAAGTTCTTGAAGATTTTTTATGATACTACTGTAAATGTTTCAGCCTCCTTGCATGTTACTGCAAATGTATATGTTTGTAAAGTATGCAACTTGAGAATGGTTATCAAAGAGTATGCTCAATGTGACAATCCATTATTGAGAAGAATGGTGATTGGAATGCAGGAAAAATTTGGTAAATATTGGGGAAGCTGCGACAAAATGAATATCTTGATGTATGTTGCAGTTGTTTTGGATCCTCGATATAAAATGAAGTATTTGAAACATTGTCTTTCCCTAGTAATGAATTATGATAAGACAAATGATTTGTTAAATGAAGTACAACTAGTGCTTCAAAAATTATATCTCGAGTATAAAGTTGCTTCGGGATTGGAAAATTTAGAAAATAATTACAATACTGCAAGTGTACCAACAATATCTGAAATCATGATACAAGAGAGCAATTTGAGTCATAACAAACTACATGAGATGTTTTATACTTACCCCGAAGAAGAAGATATTTCAAGTACTCGGTCAGAACTGGATCAATATTTGTATGAAGCATTGGAAAAATTCTCAGGCAAACAAGACATTCTCATATGGTGGAAGATGAATTCATTAAAATTTCTTATTCTGAGCAACTTGGCAAGAGATATATTGGTCATTTCTATTTCTACTGTTGCATCGGAGTCAGCTTTTAGTAGTGGAGGACGAGTACTTGATTCATTTCGTAGTTCTTTGTCCCCAAAGACTGTCGAAGCGCTTATTTGCACTCAAAGCTGGATTCGAAGTTCAAAATATAAATCAATCAACGACAAAGATGATGTGGATGAACAAGATATCATCTATATTTATAGTTTTTCTTTTATATTTGTTTGTATTAATTACTAATTACTATGTTTTCTAAATTTTTTTTCAATTTATATTTTTCAGAGATTATACAAATTAATGACGAATGACGATACAAAGAATTAATTTGAAAATGATAGTGAATTAGTGATGATAGATGAGATTGTCAGGTATCGCTTGCTTTCTCTCATGTTATTGTGTATGTCCAATCTTAATTCATTTTGTATTTTGTTGATTATTTTATAGGAAAAAGGTTCAGAATTCAGATGACATTGTCTTGAAGGCTATGATAGAATTATCTTCATTTTGTTTTTTTTTTTTAAGGTTTAAGTTGTTGGCTTAGTACTTTTTAGTGTTTTAATCGGTTATGATTTATGAACTTATGATTTTTGTTTACTCTAACACTAGATTTACATATTTTATCTTGGTTTCCATAGATTTTTATATGTCCATTTTAATTTGCAGAAAAATTTTTATACATCTCGTATTTCACATTTTTTTTCTCTATTAAAAAAAAAAGGTAAAAAGTTTGTTACCAAATCCGTACTAGTACTGACAAACCGGTTCGGTACCGGTCTGGTACCGAACCTTAATGGGATTGGTACTGGTTCTGAAAATTTAGAACTGGTACCGATCGGTCCGGTCCGGTACACTGTGGAACGGGTACCGGACCGGACCGTGAATACCCCTAAATGAAACTCAAATCGGCGGGCCCATTTACAGTTGCGCATCCCTTTCTTCGTCGGCGTCCGTCCGGTGTCTCTTACAGAGCCGGCGAGAGGTGAAGTCAGTCTTGTTTTAGTTGCTCGAGTGGAGTTTGTCGCTGTTTGTTCTTTAAACTTTTTTTGGTGATTGTAGTTAGAGAAGAGAGGAAATGACGAGAGAAGACGCAGAATAGAATCTTTTTTCTCTGAATGAATTTTCTGTATTTTGTATGTGGTTCTGTTTACAATCTATACACAATATTGTACTGCCAGATGGCAGAGTGTAGTAGGAGAGAAATAACAGAAATGAGGGAAGAGTGAATCACGCATAGGGATTAGGGAGTGTGTAAACAAACGGTGCTGAGTGCTAACTCTATCAATTGTTATTCTTGGCTGAGGCCCTGCTTTCGATCGTTCATTTTGTAGTGGAATGTGTTTACGTTGATAAATTTCCAGTTGCCGATTATGCGATTCTTATTGAATTTTTTAAACTTCTTTTTAATGGATTGATTGAAGCTAGTATTTATGCCTGCCTTCCTCGCCTTTTTTGCAAGTAGGTCTTCGTGCTTTTCAGTACATTTTTTAGTAATTCGTTGGCCAATTAGAATATTGATTTGAATGAAGTTTGTTTAATTTTGAGAGATCTATTGCTGCTGAAATCTGGATAATGGTTCGAGCAGATAATTTTAATGGAGATGGAGGATGATTTGAGTTTTTTTGCGTCAAGTCTTTTGACAACCTTAATCTTTAGTAGATAAAATTAATATTTGGGTGATGGATGCTGCATCTTCCTCCATAGATTTTTTTTTTTCAAAAGAGTATCAAGAAGTAGGTTTTATGTAGTAGTGGAGAGGGAAAGGGATAGGGGAAGAGGAGGAAGCTGGGTAGGCCTATTTGGTTGTTGATAATTTCAGGTCATCAAGGTGTTTTCGTTTACTGTACTTAATATGTTATTCCAATCAATTAGTTTTTCTGTTCTGAAATTTCCCTAGCTCTATTTGAATTCTTTTACCCAGATTTATGTTTAATCGTACCAACAAAGGAAAATTGATTGCATTTTTTTTTTTACGTTTGCAGATTCTAGGTGATTAAGGAGCTTTCAAGGCATGTGTCCCCATCACATGGAGCCCTGATCTTTATATAACCCTGGTAGGTGGAATTCCAGGAACAAGGAGACTTCACAGGCGAAAATTTAGAAGCCTTGCGTCTTCGCAAGTGCAACCGAACTGTTATGCGATGGAACACTCCCACTGTCAGGGGAATGCTCCAACATATTTACTTTACTACTTCCATTAGCACATTTCTTATCTATAATTATTAACTTAGGTTATATTAATATTTTCTTATTGAGGCGAGGTTGGTTGTTATGGAGCCCGAGGAAATGCATAAAGCCCGTATGAGGAATTTTAGATGCAAGTTTTTTAGAAGTTTATACATTGTTGCATTGCTGCAGACATTATGGGCTATGCAAACGTCGATTGGGGAAAACAAAGAGAAATCCTTATATTTTCTAAGGATTTGGATTCTTTTGCAGGCTTGAAAGTAACCAAACTTTGTCACTTGATTCACATCAAGGAACCAAAACAAACGTAGAAACCTCTTAAAAGATCAGAAGCTATGGATCCTCCACCTGTATGCTGATTTTTCCTTCCATCTCTTCTGTAATCAAATTGTTGGAAGTATTAAGCTCCTTAGCACTACTTTGGAAAGAGCTGATGAGCGGTTGGCTTTTGTACTGATGCCTCATGGCAAGGACAAGAAAAACTATGAAGTTCAGTAATCCTAAGATTGCGAGCAACCAGTAGAAGTTGTTCAACTTGCCCTGATTGTAATTGCTTCTGAGCCAACTGTTATGAGTCACTTTATCCACGATAGACACCAACAAGCTACTGACAAAGAATCCCATGGAAATGGTACTGAGGAAGAGGCCCGTACTCATGGACTTCATTCTTTCAGGTGCCTCTCTGATGAAGAATTCAAGCTGTCCAACATATACAAAAGCTTCCCCAGCTCCTACTAAGAAGAACTGAGGTACTAACCAGAAAGCACTCAATTGGGTATTTTGTCTAACACTCATATCTCTTCTTTCTTTCTCTACAACTGCAGCAGCCAACATAGCCAGCATTGAGAAGATGAGTCCAATCCCTATCCTCTGAAGGCTTGTGAGTCCTTGGACAGTGTGGGTAAGCTTTCTAGCCATAGGCACTAATATTTTTTCATTCAAGGAAGTAAACAAGAGAATGGTAGCGAAGAGGAAGGCCGAGAAAGACCCAGCAGGTATATTGAAGTTACCCACTTTTGTATCCATGAAAGTGGCCTGCTCAATTGTAAAAGTAGTCATTTGTGAGTAGACAGTCCAAAACAGAATGCAGGTTGACCAGATGGGGAGGAGCTTCACCACCATTTTCACCTCCTCAACCTGAGTTACAGTCGAAACTGCCCAGGGATTGATTTGACCTCCATTCACAGCTAGCCGTGGATCAATAATTGCAGCTTTGTCAAGGCACCTGAACATCTTTGTGTGGGGCACTCTGGAATTGTGGTAGTCAAAAAGAAGGGTAGGCTGAGGGTGAGGAAGATTCCTGTTATTCCAGGCCAAAAATAGAACCTTCCAAATGACAGTCAAAGGACTCCCTTGAGGCTTCTTAAACCGATAAAAAGTCGTACCGGAGAGTAAAAGCCCAACGGCAATTACCATCGTGCCTGCCGATATTCCATATCCCCAGCCTCGTCCGACATTGTCTTGTACATAAACCAGAACTATCACAGCAAATAAGGAGCCTATGCTTATACCAAAGAAGAACCTGTTGAAGAAGAAGATCATGGCCTTTTCTTCTTTAGGGTCTTTGATATCAAACTGATCTGAGCCGAAGCCAGAGACATTAGATTTGATCCCTCCTGCCCCCACTGCTACGGTGTAAAGTGCAGCATAGAGCAAGGCTAACTGCTTGCCTGTAGCCTCTACGCACAGATTTTGTTGTTGTTGGAGGTCGTCGCATGGAGGAGGTCTCATGCCCTTGATGGCGGTGGACAACGTTAACAAGCTCACGCCCTGAATACATGAGAAGAAATCAAATTTAATGGTCAAACTTATCATAATTTTTCCATTTTCTTTTAATAAACTTTGTGATTGATTTTAAAAGTGAAAATATATACGTCTCCGCCTAGGTCAAAGTTATAAATACATCCATACATATATATATATATATATATATATATTAAACATGTTTCTTTACGTGTAGGCTAGTCTCTTTCATTAGTGTTTATTTGTGAATATTTCAATTCTTAAATGATGCATAGATTTGAATTTAGAATATTTGTTATAATATTATCATAAATTGCACTACAATCTCAAAAATCAAAAATTTAAGTTAATTTAATTAATTATATATTCTTAAGAAGACGAGAGCCACGAAGCTTGAGAATTTTTTATTTCGAAAGAATTTAATGAGTTAATAGTATTTTTAATTAATCATATGTGACGACCATGGATATTATGAATCTTAAGAATTTATCTGTGAGGAGAATTCAGAGTTGGGTCTTAATCTGGTATGGAAGTACAAAAATCAGCAAGTTGAAAGAAACAACGCACCAAGGCAGTAATAATGGCAGAGAGAGTAACAGTCAGGTAACGCCCAAGTTTAGCATCAGCTAAGAACCCACCAAGCAGGCCGAGAAGAAAGAGAGTACCCATGAAGTTGGTGACAATGGTAGCAGATTTTGCTGAAGGGAGATGTAAGTTTCCGACCAAATACGTCACCAAATTCATGGCAATACCCATCACGCATATTCTCTCTGAAAGCTCAGTTACTGCATCAAAAATGGTTTTAAAAAGGTTAATTTTAAGACTTCCAAATCATGGCTTTAACGCAGTGAACGAGTGTGTTGAAAGCCGCACCTAGTATGAGCCCTGCAGCCAGCCATCCACCAGTTTTAGACTTGGCCACTGGGTTTCCCCAAAAGTCGACCACGCTTTCATCATTTGCTCCTCCCTTCTCCTCCTCCTGACCGCCAACCATAACCTGTTCATCAAAAATCAGACCAAATTAAACAATTGTTCCAAACGACTTAAAAAGACACCAGTTTCTTAGTACACCAAAGAAGAGAAGATACCATTTTTTTTTGCTTCTGTTTGTACTCTAGAGACAAGAGAGAGAGCGAGAGAGACAGAGAGAGAGATATGTCGGTTATGTTTACAACTCCGTGGTATATACAAGGGCTAAGAAAGATATATATATATATAGAGAGAGAGAGAGAGAGAGCTTTGACTTTCTCCACATCATGTGGTGATGGTGCTAACAAATCTCAGCCCCAGAACAGATCCTCTACTCCTTTCCATTTCTGATCATTATCTCTTTCATTTGACGCACGTGCTCCATTCACTCTAGCCCCATTACCATACCACATAAACCAAAAATTCACATGACGGAAAACATAAACGAACCCAGAAAAAAGAAGAAAATTCCAACGAAGAAAATCAAAGTTGAGCTGCCAAAACAATCAAAACTACAACTTTATTGAACTAAGTACGCAACTATGACCACTGCAACAAATGAAACAAATCAAAACTTGTGGTGATTGTATAATGTGTTGTCACTTTGTCATTGGCCAACCGAAAAGCATAATCTTCTCTTTACTTTCTTGGTTGGCTACAAAGAGAAATGGAATATTACTTGGGGTCGATAATTTGAGTTTGGCCTACAAGCGACCATAAATATTCTGTTTTTTTATATGTAGCTATTTTTTTAATGTCCTAAAACCAGAAACCATGCAATGATCTTGGGGTTTAGATTGGAGGGCTTCGACCCTTTTTAAGACACAGGTACCTATGTGGCGTTGGAGAGAGAAAGTGACTCTTCACTAATTTTGTATGAGAGAGAGAAGGGGGATCATGGGCGGTGATATGATGTTACCGCCCTCGACTCTTTTTTGACTAAATTCCAGGACAAATTTTGAAAAAATATGTGGAGTTTTATCAATGTTTGATCCGCTCGATTCCTTGTTTATCGGCCTAACTACATGTAGAAAATACAACTTTATGACGTTTAGAAGAAATAAGTCTACCAAATTATTGAATGCCAGTGACCATTGCAAAATCGTCTACTATACTAGGCTAAATAATTGAAAATTGAAAAAAAGAGCTACTCATTCGCGGCCAGAATTAGTGCCCTAGATGTGAAAGGAAAAAACAGGATCATTAAAAAAATGGTGGCT
>CM039482.1:7641853-7696537 GCA_022433065.1 Begonia loranthoides | reverse complement strand
GGAGCTGCCCAGTTTGAGGTCACCAACGGTACCGACATGTACTCTGTTGATTTGGAAAGGTGTACTTGTACATGTTACCGGTGGGAATTGACCGGCATCCCGTGTGTGCATGCAATCCCGTGCATTCACTTCATGAGGAGATCTACTGAGGATTTTGTGCATTGGTGCTATCACCGGGAAACATACATGGTGATGTACTCCCACTTTCTCCGCCCCCTTAATGGACCAATCGAGTGGCCTCCTGTGACGAATCTTGATCCAATTACCCCACCGCCTTTTAAAAGGCTTCCAGGAAGGCCGCGCGTCCGTAGAATACGGGATGTGGACGAGGCCCCCAGCCGGACAGTGCTAAGCAGAAGACATTTGAACGTCACTTGTGGGCGATGTGGGAGTGTGGGGCACAATGCCCGCACGTGCGAAGGGGGAGGCCAGTCCAGTGCAGGGGCTGGCAGAGACAACAGAGGGAGAGGCAGAGGCAGCAGAGGAAGGTCGGAGGACACCTTTATGGGGTTCAGAGTCCCCGAGATAGCTCCCGAGACAATTGCTTCCCTAGTCCCTGAGACAATTCCTTCTCGAGTGTCTGAGACAGTTCCTGATAGAGTTCATGAGACGCAGGTCCGTGCATTATCACGTTATGCTTTCAATTGTTATTTGAAATATGCTCATTTCCTTTTCAATGTGATCTGCAGGAGTCTGATGCGGAAGGTCCTCCCACACAAACGTACACAAATGTGGACCTTAACCTGCCGTGATACAATTGTTTTTTCTTTCGACAAATGTAGATGACAGTGAAATGCCACTGATGTAAAGTTGTGTTTTTCTAATATAAAAAGAAGTTTTGCAAATTAAAAGCTTTGTGTTAGTAAGTTAATGTATTTTTTTCAATTCCAGGGGCGTTACAACTAATCAATTGACCTGACTTGATAATTTTTTAAAAATTTTGACATAATGTGCCTTGTTTCTTTACTCCCCCAAAGCTACTCTCGTACATCTTGCACAAAAAAGAATCCCAAACAGTTCCAGTATCATCCAAATCATCCGCTAAATGTAAACTATACATAACATCCAAACAACATATCATTGAACTAAACTACGCCTTCTTCTTCCTGGTCGGTTTCGGGCGCAAATCTGTGATCAGAAACGATAAGTACGGGTCAAGAAATACTCTATCTGCTCAGGTGAACAACGGACCCTCATACTGAAAGGTTGGAGGTTCGTGCAGGTGGAATTGTTCCTTAATATTGCACTGTCCTATCACCTCAATCCCCGCAGGGGTACACCGGAAGACGCCGAAGGGCCTGTAATGCAAAGGGAACAATTGGCGGTCAATTACGTGGAAAGCAATATTAAGAATGTACACAAGGGAAACTTCTTACCGCTGTTTGTCGGTGGGAGCTACGATAATGGAGATTGATTCCGGTAGTAATTTCTGGTAAGCGAATTGCTGGTTCAGGTCAACGGACGACATAAAACATTCATGTCTCGGGTGTGTCTGCAATGTAAACAACGCATTATATGATCTCAATAAACATTAACAACAACCTGGAGACGCGAGATGAATACTTACGTGAATCCATCCTACGATGAGTAGATCGTGTTCATGTTGATATCTGAAAACATGTTCATCTGCGCCGTCCGCCGCATAGCACTGCATATAAGTTTGGATGAGTACTCAGATAAAAGCTTATAAACTAGCACACAACGAAGGCCTCTCACAGTATCTGTCGTGCCGTTCTGATCCGGGAAGATGATATCGCTGACGACGTACTCATTGTTGGTCAACTTTCCCCCAAGAACTGCGCATGTCTCTATGTTCCTTCGAAGATTCCCGAGGCAATAATCCTTGAACTTACTCATCAAATCATGCGCCTGCAACCAAAATGTCAAAAAAGGGTGAGCGTAAACATTAATGAACACACATATATACCGAAATGAAAGACATACCACGCGCACAGTTTTAAGGGGCGGCGGCCCGAGAGGCACGGCTGGAGGAATATGTTGGCTGCTTCTAACAGGGTTTCTGCCAATTAAAAACATGTCATTATATGAAACAAAATAAAGTAAAAAAGTGGAATTCGCGTTCAACGGAATGAACTTACAATCGGAATGTCGTATCTGGTGCACTTGAGGAGGATGACGCGGATGCTAAATGGGTTGATCGCCTCTCACTTGGGTTAAGGGCTGCCACCATCTCACGATGCCACTCGGCAGATTGCATATGCCATTGTTGTGCTATGGCCCACCTATCTTCTGCTAGCTTGGTCGCTTCTTGTATTTGGACTTGTTGCATTTGCAGCTGCTCCTGCATTTTGTGCATTTGGGTCATGGACATATGATGGAGCTCCTCCATCCTGCTCATCCAAGCGAACGTCTCATCAGGCATCGAACTAAAGTGAGATGACTGAGGAGGAGGAGGTTGTTCATGCAATGGGACTGAATGTCTAGGCTCTGATAGGGGTGGATGTGTTGCTTCCTTCTTGGACTTGCGCATCCATTCCCCTCCAGTTTGGGTGATACCCATTCCATCCAATAATGAATTGTTGTAAATGTCATTGACCGACTCTTCAATTCTAGGTTCCGTCTGCGGGATGGGGACCCCAAACTGCTCAACGATACTCTGGATGAGCCAGTTGTACGGCAGTGACTTCGCCGAGTTGTTGAGCACCTCTTGCATGTGGCTCACGATGATATATCCGATGTCCACCTTTTGTCCCGTGAACACCTTCTCTTGCATATAGAGATCCATGCTGGTAACAAGGTCTGGATGCCCATTCCGAGGCAAAATTGTGTACGTCATTATCAGATGGATCAATCGGGCTAAGACATTCAACTCCTTGCCCTTTGGCTTGCTGTACTCGGCAACCTCGGGATCCTTATGTAACAATCTAATCACCGCTAACCCACGTTCTTGTTTGACGAATGGTGGCTCTCGAGCCATATGATAATATTCATCGCTTGGCTCTTCCAGTACACATCCAAGCATAATGTTGACATCATTGGAAGTGAACCTAACCTCCTTTCCAAAAATATATGTATGCACCTCTAATGGTTGGGTGGAAATTCTCAAATTTGCATAAAACAATTGTATAACTCTCTCGCAATAATTGCCCCTCATCCGGCACAACCCGGCTAACCCAACAGCCTCAAGCATACGATCAATTCCCATCCCTGCGAATGAGTCCAAATCTACTATCTTTGACACAATAATTCTACGGTGTTGTATATCTTCTACGTACCGTGCTTTGCAATTCGGGTTCCAATATAGTTTGGACCTTGAACCCACTTGAACGGGTTGGAACGGGACCAAGGAGCATCCGACTTCTCCTTCTTCAGGCTCAGCGGTTTCTTCCACCGCCGCCACTGCATCGGCTTCGAACGACGCAGTTTGAACGGGTTCAACTGCCTCCATCGTTGCCTTACCACGCTTCGAGGTCAATTTCTTAGTCCGGGATTGCATTCTGATAGTTGAGAGTAATTCACCAACCTGCAATATAATAACCCACACAACATGTATAAGTTAGCATAACAGTATTTCCTCATAGCGTCGCTTGGATAATAAAAAATGTAATGAAACAAAAACAAAATTCCAAATTCATTTCCGATAACAGATTATTACCCCAATACTTATCTCCAAAATAATTTCAAGCTATAACTATCGATTTACAAATTTAAACAAAAGTTTAACTTGAATATTTCTTGCATAGTATAAGTCCTTAAAACCTTCACCAATACAACAATCTCAATGTACACTATGGTTTCACCTTTAAACAAGACCAACATCTAAATTCCTAGTTTTCACCTATAGCCTGAGAGCAAAATAATAACAGCTAGGTGTGAACCAAACTCAACAATAGTTCAAGAGCATTAACCAACACATTCAATAAATCCATAATTTTCTTTCTCCCCTACTGTTCAATAAACGAAAAGCAAGACAATAACATCTAAAAGTTTATCGCGCAATCAAAACCAATTTTTCCAGCCAAAACAATTAAACCAAATCGCAACATTATCAATGCCAGCGCAAAATGATAGAACACAACAACGTAAATGTTGTAGATCAGAACCCAAAAATCAAAACACGATCGGCTATTTTCTTTTCAACCAAAAACTAAGAATCGACATTTATACCTCAATCAAAAAAATGGAGAGCGGCAAATCGTCGGCACTGTCCTAATCACCAGGGGGTTCGACACCCGTTCGTCGTTGGGGCGTTGCTCGCCTTTCGGCCGGACGAAAGTCGGTCGTCGTCGGCTGGTTCGCTCGTCGCGGTTCCGTCGGCTGGTTCCGTCGGCTGACTCGTCGGCTGCTCATAGCTCGTCGGGTCGCTGCTCGTAGCTCGCCGCTCGTCGGGTCGCTGCTCGTAGCTCTCTGCCGATAGGGTGAAGGCGAAAGCAAATCTGGTGAAATTGAAATTGGGCGAAATTTAGGTATATATTTTCTTTTTTCTTTTTTTTTTTAATTTAAAATCATTTTGGCCTGGACGCTGCGACGTCCAGGCATACATTGTGGGGCCATCAGCTTTTTTTAACGGACAGCGATGGTGCATTTTTCATTTTCACATACGTTGGTGGTTAACTTGTTAGAAAACATACCACAGTGGTTGACTTGTCATTGACCACAAACCACGATGGTTGATTTGTCATTTTCCCAGGATTTTATTATAAATTATATGGTAAATAAATAATAAAATAAATAAATAAATTATGAATCAGATTTTATATAAAACAAACGTCCAATGATGGAAACGTAGCCGCAAAAATTGAGCTGGAGAAGGAAACGTTGTCGTTTAGTGTGGTTAATTTACGCAGCAAGCAAAAGAGAGGAAAATAATAGACTTTAATTAAGATCGGGTCTTTTCTGAAGATCGGGTCGTTTAACTCAATATTTCTGGTAGGCTTGCCTTTGAATTGTGACAATAATAGACCTTAATTAATTCAAATTAAAAAAAAAAAGTTTTCACACATTGAACCATGGCAGAGAAAAATGAATTATTCTCTTCTTTAATGAAACTAAGTATTTTAAGACAAAAGTCAAGTCTGGACATGCAATGGGGTTATGTAGAATCACAAATTTGTAAATACATGTTGCATCTTCATATTTAATGAAGATAAATTGAAGTCAACTAATGACATCAGAATTTCAATAATTGCAATAGTTACTTGAGTATTGTTGAACCCAAAAATGATTGAGCAGGCAACATAGTGTTTCTACTTTTTTCCAAGTGACAGCTGTCTCATCCGCTTTTGCAACTTGATCCCCATGATAAATCTTGCTTTGTGGATAGTATCTGTCCTTTGAATCATACATAAAATAAAATAAGTGTCTATTTGATTGATAACGATAATAATAGATCAATGAAAACTTCAAATTTATGCAATTAAGCAACTTATAACTTCAATTTTTTTCACTGCAAAAGATAAATTTAGCAGGGTAATCTCGGGTTCAGCGCATGTCAAAGTATGTAAATGATGTTGCACATTTTGTATCCAAGTGTTTCAATTAGCTATAAGCCATTGTAGTGATAGGGGTTGCATATGAGCCGGCTATGACTATCTTTAAACAGAGGAAGTTGCTGGGTTTTCTCTTCAGTGGCAGCTGCACAAGGCATCCACAAAATACAAAGTGGTGAATAAGAGTCCCTATCTACAACAATTGATGTAACAGTGGATATATGGACAAAGCATTTGCATTTATCAATAAAACATGGCGGACTTACCCCTGAAAATGAATATGCTCACAAAGGATCAGACGGCACCTGCAACAAGCGTGGCTGAAAAATTAAGTGGTTATGAAAGAGTACCTGCCAATGATGAGACAAGCTTGCAAGCTGGTGTGTCTCACCAACCCGTCTCTGCGCCCATTGATGCTGGTGGTTATGATATTCAGTTCTATTCAAAAGGTATTTTCACTTGGAGAACAACTACACCATGGAGTTGCGGCAGTTAAGAATGGGCTTTAGACTGAGGTGAATCTGTAATTATAAGAACCAAACGTGGTTCCAGTAATAGTCATGGTACTTGGGGCATTGCTATGTTGGCTAGCTATCCTGTCCGTTCCCGTTGCTAGCAATGAATTGATCTCTGCAAATTTCTGTCCAACGGCACAAGCACTGGCAAGCCCCTCAACCACCTCTTGCCTAACCTTGATATATGGTATATACCCTCTTTGTGTCATACCCACGACCACCTTTTCAGCAAAAATAAAGTCAGGACACTGGAGCCAGCCCTTATTTGCTTCAAGTTCGATTTGTCTTTATTTTCGATATAAAATCCAATTACTCAATCTCTCTTCCTATCACAATCGCTATGGGTTTTGTGTCAACCCAATGTCATCCTCATTTGGACAGGAGTTCTGATCATAAATATTAGAAGACACAGATGAAATTGGTCAGTTAAAATATATCAAAAGAACTAGATCGCCAAATAGAGAAAGTTCAAAAAGATCCAGTCAAAATTAAAAATCAAACCAAACAAAAAGGAACCAGAATTAACACAACAGTAGAACCTAACTGTTCTGTCTCTTTCCGAAGAAGAAAACTGAGGCGCCTCATTTGCACTGCTGCATTCTAAAAGCTACGGAAGACTGATTTTGGAGTCAAACTAGTTAGAATCAACTTTCTCAATTTCATTTAATGGAACCAAATCCAACAACATATTTATATACTTCTCTTTTTTTGTTTTTAAGTAAGAGGAACCTTAGACATTAAACGAGGGACGTTCGTCTTAAGTCGAGGATCTTTCATCTATTCATTTTAGTTATTCATTTCTTTCGTCGAACGTTTATCTTCTATATCAGACGTTCCTTGATCTAATCTAATAGTCATATTCTTTTATTCTTTTATTATTTTCCATCCAATCGTCCGTTATTTCTTCTTGTTTGCCGACTATCCTATTTCAGACCGACATCCCTCTACTCCGATTATCTTCTTTCTTAATCCATATTTTTCATATTTATTATTAAGTGTTCGACTTGTTGCGAATTCTGTTGTCTATTATTTGGAATCAAAATTATTCTGATTCGTATAATTTGATATCAAAACTAATTTAATTCTCATTAGATGTTCATCTCCTAGTGGATCAATTTTGGGCGTTCCTCGTCGTTGAAGAACGTCTAAAGTTGATCATTGGACTTTCGTTAAAGGTTCAAGCGACGTCCTTAACACTTTATAAGCAAAGAATGTGACTTTGACATTTGTCTCAACTATTTTTTTGAAAAGAAAAGAATTATTTTTGTAAGAAAAGATTTTAAAATTGGAAATTGAACCGTCTGATTTGAGGTGGACCAAAGCGATCATGTAGCATCATCACTAAGTGTAATCATTGAGTGATATTGTGTGGTTAATTATTCTCTTTTGTTTTTTTTAAAGTATATTCAGAGTCAGACTAGATAGACCCACTACTTAAAAGCTAAACCAACAATTTATATGATAAAATAAATATGGGGCCTGGTTCAAACTACCCTAACTAATTCATTGACATTTTCTACCACCTTTTTTTATTTTAATTGATACACATGAAAACATGTATTACATATTTATTAACGTGACAATCATAATTAGACTCATATATTACTTCTGGGTTTTTCTCCATAAGAAAGAAAATGTACTAGTATTTAAAATTATCATATATAACAAAGAATTATTGTCTAGTCTGTTATTAGTAGGGGTACAATAGTCTTTTACTTAAATTGAGATGAGACAAAAACTTATTGGACACTAATTATTAGAGTGTATGAATATTTGGGAGATTAAAATTATAATGATAATAATTGGTGATTAAGCAAAGATTAAAGTGATATTTTTGTAAAGACCCATCATTTTTAAGTCTTCCTTGTCCACCACTTAACCAACTAACAGCAAATCACCAAACAAGCCACCCCCATTGTTGTGCTGCCTTTAGCTTCTGGCCGTCCCCTTAAAGAAACAGAAAGCTATTCTCGCAATCATGGAAAAGCTAAAGACCAAAGTGGATGCTCTGGATCAGTCTAATAAATGCCCTCTTTGCTCCACCCTCCTTTCTATTCGAATTTCAAATTGAAACCCACTCCAGTTTTCCTCTCTATAACGGGTTCTGCCCTCTCTTCTCTTGCGCTTCTATCTCTTTTTCTCTGGGCGTTTGAATCTGTTAATGGGGGTGTGGGAGCTGTGAGAAAGTGAGGGGAAAAGAGAAGTAAAAGGGTTTTTGAAAATGAGCACGGCTAGATTTATTAAGTGTGTTACTGTTGGAGATGGAGCTGTTGGGAAGACGTGTATGCTTATCTCTTATACTAGCAATACTTTCCCGACGGTAAGATTTTGATTTGTAGCGTTTTTTCAGTATTTCCTTCGTCTGCATCGTTCTCCTACATTTTAACTCTATCCCTGATCTGTTTCACTTACATTTTGCGTTGTCGTAGGATTATGTGCCGACTGTGTTTGACAATTTCAGCGCTAATGTGGTGGTAGATGGCAGTACTGTGAACCTTGGATTATGGGACACTGCTGGTATGAATCTTGTTTTCTGGGTATTTGAATATCAAGTGTAGCTATTTACTGTTTTAAGTTTCTGCTATCATTTTTTTTGTTCTCGGTAGAAAATTATTAAGAGTCTTTATCTTCAGAATGAGTGATTTTCTGATCATCTTAGTTGTAGTGATGAGTTTTGGAGCAATTTGAACTAGTCTCATAGTAAACTACTATAATGTTATCGTTGTATTGGCCCTGTAGGCAGAATTAGAGATTGATTCTTGATCGTTATTATCTTCAAAATCTGTTCTTAATGCCTTGAATGGAAGTGTTTGAGATTGTAAAAGCTCTTGAGACTCGGTTCAATCACAACAAATCGTAGTTGTTATGAATTGTCAATCATATTTTATTGATATTAATTAGGAAATTGAATCGAAGTAAAAGAAAAAACATGGTAAGAATTATTTGAGGAATGCAGGGCAGGAAGATTACAACAGGCTGAGGCCTCTTAGTTACAGAGGTGCAGATGTGTTCTTATTGGCATTCTCTCTAATCAGCAAAGCCAGCTACGAAAATATCTCTAAGAAGGTATTTTCCAAGCTCTCTCTCTCTAAATCACGTTCAATTTTAGTCTCGATACACCCTCTGAGCACTATAATCTGATATATCTTAGTTTATATGTAGTGGATTCCTGAGCTGAGGCATTATGCCCCGACAATTCCAATTATACTGGTTGGAACAAAACTTGGTGAGGACTAATTGAGTTAGATGAATATGATAGACACAGAAATGAAAGATTTTTTGATTTATTGGGTCTTATTTCGAGTTCTCTTATTCCATTTTCATTTGCAGATTTAAGGGATGACAAGACATATTTGATCAATCATCCGGGTGCTACACCAATCACAACTGCTCAGGCAAATCACCGAATAACAGCTATTTTTTTTAACCTAAAACCTCCCTTAAAATGAAGTTTAATGGTGTTTATGTTATGGGTCGTATGGATAACGTTCTTCAATTATTTGCTATTTTGCAGGGTGAAGAACTGAAGAGGGCCATTGGTGCAGCTTCATACATAGAATGCAGCTCCAAAACCCAACAGGTTGGTCAATTTCATCCCTATTTTCTTTTTTATATCTCTAGAAGTTGACAATTGTTGCTCACATGATTTCGTTTATCGCTATTGTGTGTAAAAAAAACAGATTAAACCAACATATTAAATCTACGACATGTCTTTTAAGACAATTTTGTTGTCTCTCAAAGCTCAAACTTGAATTCGAGATTTTTCCCCTTTCCCCGTTCAAGTACCTGATTTTCGAAGCAATTTCTCTCGAACAAACTTGTGATCTTTTGCAAGTAAATTCATTGTGTTATCCTTCTAAACAACCACACGATGTTCGTGCCCGACCACATTAAATAACTTTAAACGACTTGTGTTGTGATTTTCCGTCTTTTTTTATTCGGTTTTGCAGAATGTCAAGGCCGTTTTTGATGCGGCTATTAAGGTTGTTTTGCAGCCTCCTAAATTGAAGAAAAAGAGAAGGAAGACTAGGCAGTGTGCGTTTCTCTAAACCAGCTTTTCATTCTTCTTGTTTATGGAGGACCTTCTCTTTTCTGGCATTTGTCACTGTCTTTACGTTTCCTTGCTTTTCTTCTGTCCATTCTGTAATTTCATGGCTTCCCCGATGGATTAGGAGGCAAATGTATTGAATTTCACAGAGTTAAGTGATTTGTTTTTTGTTTAATCATGAAACCATTGAAAACTATGTGGACCGTTTGATGTAACTTGTTCAAGGGTCAAGATGTTTTGTTGGTCTCGCTTTGCCCGAGATTAATGGAGTCAAAATATCATAATCATGGTGGGTGATTTTGTACGAAGGGAGGTGTTTTCTGCCACTTTTTCTTGATAATTTAAAGTTTATTATCTTAGCTTCTCCGTCATGTCTCCCTCACCTTGTTTAAGCAACGTTGTTGGTTGAATAGAATGTTTCATTTGAATTGAAAAGTAAATAATCTTATGCGTTGAGTATATCAAAAAGAATTTCTTTGTCACGCATGGGAGATTAGGGAAGGAAACATTGAGATGACACGTCAATTCATCAATGGCGTGCGATTTCAAAAGTTTTGGAAAATCTCGAACAACGTTTTTACGATTCAACGTTGGAATGTTTGGAAACGTGTGGACTGTTCTTCGTTGAAGAAACAAACCCATTTGGTTTTTCGTTACGGCGATCACACCCATCAATTCGACCAAGTCTTTCGTTCTAGATTGATGAACAAAATCTTAACTTTTTAGTTAAAAATCTAATTTTTACTTCTTATGGAGTCTGAGTGGCATTAAAAAAAGATTTTTCTGGGAATCTTGTAGCTTTGCATGCTTCTTGCTCTCTTCCCTCGGCTGTCTGTATTTGTTCTCTGTTCTTTTCTTATAAAAATGACAAGATCTGCGAGCTCTACCAGATTTCTTTGATCGAAGATCCAAAAACCCCACTACAGATTTCGTATTTTCCCACTAAAGCTTTTCGAACCATTCCTCTCTCTGTAACGATTATTGTCGGAGGAGGAAGAAAATGGGTCCTTATCGGGCAGATGATGATTACGACTACCTTTTCAAGTTGGTTCTGATCGGCGACTCCGGCGTCGGGAAATCCAATCTTCTCTCTCGCTTCACCCGCAACGAGTTTAGCCTCGAATCTAAATCCACCATAGGGGTGGAGTTCGCTACTCGAAGTATTCGCGTCGATGATAAGGTCGTCAAGGCTCAGATTTGGGACACCGCCGGCCAAGAACGGTATGATTTATCCGACAAACTTCATATTTTCTCTTCACTTCTGCATTATCTTATCTGGATCTTGAAATGAGTGTGAATTTCAGTCGCAACGTTTCGAATATTTTTTAATGTTCTGCTTTTACCGATTCTGGCTAGAGATGCAGTATGCGTAATGGACTAGAATTTTCCGAGTTTATCTTCATAAGTTTTTTCAATGTTCTGTGATTCGATCTTCGTTGATCCTTCACTTGTTTGATTTTCTGGGATCTGGGTTTCGAAGATGCATTTCGGAAGAATAATGTGGTTTATTTACGTTTGATTTGACCCGGATGATGATGAAAAATTGATCAAAATTTCAAATCCCCTTAAGCAAAGTCGATGATCCAATAAAGTTTCAATCAAATTTCAGTAGATTTGGGCAGCATCTAGAACAAGAAGTAGTCCCACTTATCTTCTAATTGTTACTTCCTCTGTTTTTTCTTCTTTACTCTACAATTAGCATTTGTGCTCATTCTGTTGTGGTGAAGCCTAATGGGACCAAATCCGACATTTTATCGGCTGTCTGCAGATACCGAGCAATTACGAGTGCATACTACAGAGGAGCAGTAGGTGCATTGCTCGTCTACGATGTCACAAGACACGTTACTTTCGAAAACGTCGAACGATGGCTAAAGGAGCTGAGAGATCACACCGATGCCAACATTGTGATCATGCTCGTCGGAAACAAGGCCGATCTGCGACATCTCCGGGCAGTTTCGACCCAGGACTCAAAAGCGTATGCCGAGAGGGAGAACACATGTTTCATGGAGACATCCGCCCTCGAGTCGTTGAACGTCGAAGACGCCTTCACCGAAGTGCTTACTCAGATATATCGAGTTGTCAGTCGAAAAGCTCTCGATGTCGGGGATGACGACCCCGCCGCTTTGCCCAAGGGACAGACGATTAATGTCGGCTCTAAAGATGATGTCTCGGGCGCGAAGAACGTGGTCGGATGCTGTTCTACGTGAGATTTGGTATTATAAATCTACGACATTCTCATGTTGTTAATACTCTCACATTCTTTACTGTCTTGTTGATTATTTTGTAGACATTATTGCAGTTTGATTAATAGCATTCTTAGAGTTCAGGGACTCCATTTTTTTAATTTTATTTATTTCATATTTTTGAGTTATATTTTATAAGTTTTACATGTCATAAATAAAGTCGAAAATAATGTCACGCTTTATGTGACCGGAAGTTGGGTTAATTTATGGGTAAATGACAAATCTAACGGATGAATTTGATAATATTCTAACATCCTCCGCACTCTCAAGATTGAAGAATGCAGAGATTGTCACGACAAAGTTGAAACATGGAAGTAGAGAGGGGTTTGGTGAGAATTCAACTACCTGTGTTGATGACGGTGTGAACTTCACTTTCAATTCACCGTTTTACACTTTATCTCGTACAAAATGAAAGTCAATGTCAATATGTTTTGATTTTGAATGACGCATGGGGTTGGACACCAAAGAGGTTGCACTAATATTGTTACAGTAAATGATTGGACATGATGAAAGCGGAAAACCCATATCATGGAGCAAGGACTTAATCCATAGGACTTTGGTAGCGCCATTTACAACACTACGATATTCGGCTTCTGTGCTTGATCCAGAAACATCCAAATGTTATGCAGAAGACCAAGAAATCATATTCTTACCAAGAAATATACAAAAACCACCAGTACTACGGCGGTCATCTGGACAAGCAGCCCAATCTGAATTTGGAAAGCAACATAAATCCAACAAAGAGGAAGGTTGAAATAAAAGAGAAAAAAGCAAGTACCCTTAAGATAACGAAGTATTCGTTTTAAAGCATTGTCAATGGAGAATTGTAGGCAAATGCATATACTGACATATTTTGTTGAAAGCAAATGCAATATCTGGTCTTGTGAGAGTGTAATACTAAAGAGTACCAACTATTTGTCGAAAAAGAGTATCATATAAAAAAGGAGTGCTGACGTGTTTGGACAGAAGAGATCCAACAACCATTGGTGTAGGAACCGAATTACAATTCGACATGTGGGCTCGAGCCAAGAGCTCTGAAATATACTGAGACTAATTTAGGTTGAATCTTGAAGAAGAACGAATAATTTGTATACCCAAAAAGAAATGAAGAGGACCCAAATCCCTCATAGCAAACTTTGAATGAAGAAACTGAAGAAGTTTATCAAGCAGTAAAGAAGAGTTACTAGTCAAGAGGATGTCATCAACATATACCAACATAACAATAATATTATAACCTTGCTGATAGAGAAACATAGAATTGTCAACACGTGATATAGTGAAGCCCCAAGAAAAAAGTGCAGTTTGCAACTTATGATACAAAGCACGCAGAGCTTGTTTGAGCCCATACAAAGACTTATGAAGCTTGCAGACAAAAGCAGGATGTGCAGAGTCAATGTAACCAGGGGTTGTTGCATGTAAACATCCTCAATTAAATCACCATGTAGAAATGCATTGGAAACATCCAATTGTTGAATATCCCACGCTTGAGAGAGAGAAAGCAAAACAATTAATCTGATGGTTTGAGGCTTCACAACAGGACTGAATGTTTCATTGCGATCAATACCAGCAGTTTGATCATAGCCTTTTGCAACAAGGCGAACTTTGAACCGATCAAGAGAACCATCGACATTGAATTTTCGTTTAAACACCCATTTACAGCCAATTACTTTTTGGGCAGGAGGGCATGGCACAAGAGACCATGTTTTATTGAGATGCAAGGCAGTTATCTCCTGTTGCATAGCATCTAACCAATGCGAATGTTTTGATGCCTATAAGAAGGTTTGAGGCTCAAAAGAATCAGCAGTACTAGATGTTTGATAGACCTGAGGCTTGAAAATGTTAGACTTGGAACAAGTGGTCATGGGGTGAACATGTAACGACCCACTTTTATTACATTTTAAAACGTAGATTTTCGAAGACTTTTTCTTTTGTAAAAAAACACAGCGGAAGACTTTTGTGAGTGCAACAAAACAGTTGAGAATGCGATAAATAAAATTTCTTATGTTAAAATGTTTACGATTTGGAAAACATGTATTAACTTAAAAGAGTAATCCTTTTACATACTCAAAAGATTTTTCCTTTAATCTTTCAGCCTAGCCAGCCACCAAGCTCGCAACATACAAATACTCCATCGACTGCTCCTATCTTTGATACCACGCATACCTACATTACAACGCTTAACTATGAGCCTAATGCTCAATAAGAGATAATAAATATGCAAATGCTCATGCTATGCCACTTTTGAAAAACATGTGCCGGTTATATTTTTCAGTTTTCGTTCATTCCGTTTACATTTCATTTATTAGTCCAACGTTGGGGATTTCTGGCATGAAAGAACAGGTGAACACTATAGTCCATGTTGGGCTTAACCGTCACTCAACCCCTACGTGGGACTAACTATATCCATCAGGGGTTTTACCACATAGAATCGTCACCAGTCTCTCAAACCCACACACGCCCATTCACGTTTATTCCAATTTTTCCGTTTTACTTTAATTGGTACAATGGATAACCACACAACCCAAATAGTTGTTGTCCACTTCGGGTGATCAGCCCTCAATGATTGGTTCTTAGGTAGCATCTCATACCACTAACTCAGAACACCATCCATTTGTTAAGTCTAAGCATCCATTAACCATTCTCAAAACCATGCATGAAAAATAGTTTTGTATCATTTCAAATTTATGATGCATGAGTGCATACGAATACATACAGTTCTAGCATATCTTTAATATAACCTCAGAGCATGATCAATATCAAAATCCTTAACTTAAAGAACTTAAATCCAATAAACACAATATCAAACAACAATCACCAAACAGTACATCCTCGAATAACAACAGATCATTAACCTAATTATCTGTTAAATGCAATCAACAAACAAGTCCTAACTTCTATGATGTAGGCCATACAAGCAAAAAACATGCGATATTACTTACCTGGAGTCTTTTGAGAGTTTTAGCGTTTAACCTTATCCTTCACAATACCTTCAAAATAATAAATAACATTTAATCATCAATACCAATTCTCCAATAACCATTCACAGAATTCCATAAACCATAACACTTAACAGTTCCAACATTCAACTTAATAAATAGCAGAGGAGCTTAGCAATTATTGGACATTTACTTTGCCTAAACATAAATAATGTACCTACTTAACATAATCATAATCAACTTCTTAGCAGTGTACAATCCTAGCCAGTAACCATCTTATTAAAAACTAACATGAAGAGCACAACAGCTTATAAAACTCCTTAACAGTGAACTATCATTAACAATATTCTTCTATAATATTAATCAAAACTGTAATAAAATAGAGAACAAACTCCTCAACCATGGCCATCATAATACCCAACATACACAGAACCTAAGATAGCATAACGTTCTTTTTCAATCATGAAGACAAAAACTATTCTTATCATCTTTATCATTTATCTCTTGCTTTTAATAAAATCTTCTTATAAATCTTTAAGAAAACAGCTTACCTGAAGAACCCGTGACTTCCTTCCCCTCCAGAGTTCCTTCTCACCTTTCTATCTAAACTTTCAGCAGCTCACTGGCGCTCTCAAACTCACTCTCTCAGCCCTTTCTCCTCTAGACTATTTCCTTCTCAAACCCAACATCACCACTGCCCCCTTATATCCTATATTCTAACCCTTCTCCTACTGCCAAATGGAGGTGAAGGAACAAGTGGACAACTGCATGAGCTGCCATGGAGCTCCCACCGCCATTGCCTCCAATCAGAATACAAGGTTCTACTAAGTTTAGGTGACGGTTCGAATTCTCGGTCGATCACCTTCATGAAGACGATCGACCGCAAACTTCCCACTGAACAAATTTCGTGAACACCGGTCAATCACCTTCTTCCCATGATCGACCACCAATCCAAGAATTTCACACTTCAGAGGATTGTTGGTCGATCACCAACTGAGTGGATGATTGACCGTTCAGCATTACGCTCGCCACTGCCATTTTCGCGGTTGAACGCGCTCTTTCCCACAGTCGACCGCTACCCTTTATTTTCACTCTCAATTTACAGTGATCGACCACCCTCACTATAAACGATTGACCACTCCTTTAGCCTACCTCCAGAATGAGGCAAAACTTCCTTTCTCCATTTTCCTTAACAAAATTTCCATTTTACATCCAACTAATCCTATTAACATCCAAAGTAAATCTTAATTATCCTTATTTAACCCTATTACGAAAATTTGAGGTATTACAGAACATTTGGGGCAAAGGGAGACAATGATACAGGTTCAGTAAAGGAGGGAACAATGGTAGGAGAAGGTGATAGAGATGGAGCAGAAGAGGAAGAGGAAGCGGAAGAGGAAGAACTATAGAGAGGGGAAATAAAAGGGACAATGGATGAGGAAAGATGAGAAGGAACAGCAATATGAAAAAGGCTTAGAGGAATTTTGTGAGTAAAGGATAGTAGAGGAGGAAGTAACAATAGAGAAAGGAAAGATGTCTTCATGAAACACAACATCATGACTAATGTAGATGCGAGAAGAGAGACTATCAAGACACAAGTAACCTATGTGAGAATTACTATAGCAAAGAAGAGCAACGAGAAGACCAAGGCAGAAGCTTGTTGGAACGATAAGGTCAAAGACATGGGTAGCATAAACAGCCAAATACACGAAGAAATGTATAATATCCTGACTTTTATATCGGAATTTAAAAATGATAAATTGGAAAGTAATTTGATGAATCGAATAAATTATTAGGGTATTACTAATGACGTAATTGTTAGATATGGACTGAACTGGTTTTGGTTCGGACCGTCGGCTTGGTCCGAAATATTTGGGTAACTCGATTATAATTAAAAATGAGGAAAAAATAAATAAATGACTTGTTTTGGTATTAACTATAGGAGAATAATTAATTAGTGATTTTGAGGGATTAAGTGAATTAATTAAATTAAAAGAAATTGATTAAGGTAAAGAATTAAGTGGGGAAGTAAACCGGTTTAATTTATTGGAAGAGAGAAAGAATGAGAAGAACGGAGAGAGGGTGAGCGACGCGATGAGGGAGAATCGAGCGTCGGAGCTCGGGCGACGACAGGGGAACGGGGATGACGGCGATGAGCTGGGCTGCCTCGCGAAGTGCACAACGTCCGATTCCTGGCGTACTACAGCGAGCTAGGGCTTGGAATGTCTGAGATGGTGACGGGGCGAGCAAACCAGGAGGCTGCGATTTCTTCGTGATTATCCATGGTAAGTGTGGTTTCAAGTGTTGATTGTCGAGTATCTCGACTCTGAGACAAACGATTCAGTGGACAAGTTGTGATGGCTGAATGGCAGGGACGAATTGGCGATGGAGGCAGGGCTTGGTTCGCTGGGATAGTCAGTTTGGTTCTGGTCCTATTGGTCCGCTGATGAACTGGATTGATTTAGCTGGCATGAGTCTTCCGCACGGCATCTCCTCTGTTAATTGTGTAAGTGTCCAGCGGTGTACGTTTCTCAGCTATAAGTGTAGCAGAGAGGTGTTCTGTAATATGATAGAGTATGTGAGAGAGTTGGTTGTTTCTCGAGTGTTCCTCCATTCGGTGTTGTAGTGGAAGCTATGAAGGTGATGAATTCTTCTATTGCTCGTACCTTGTCTGTTATACTTTCTGTGTTGTAATGGTTGAATATTGGGATGAAAAGGTGACATCATGATGGCAGTGAGTGCAGAGGATGTTGAAGTCGGATGATCTACAATTGGAAACTTGAACTGGTTCCCTTGGTTACTCCTTGGTAAGTTGGATTCCTCTCTTTGCTGTTCGGATATGTGGTTTTAGTTAAGGTTGTTTATATGGAGTATTAAATGATTGAAGGTGTTGACAGTCTCAGTTGAATGATTTTGTTGGATAACCTGCTCTGTTGGTTGAATTTGGGTTGTGACAAATTGCGTTGTTTCCTGTTGGTGTGCTGTTGCAAATTGTATAATGGACAAAAAGCTTGTTGGTGGATGGTCGAACTGATGACAGCTTCTAAAGGTTGTGTTGAGATGTGCTGCAGCTTTTGGACATGCTTCAGGTAATGAGGTAATTCTCTGTTTGTCTTTGGTTTGAAGCATGTTAAGAGTAAATATTCTGGATATTGGGTTGTCATTGTTTTGGATGTCTGTTACTTGCTAAATTGTGGCTATTAGAGACTGTTAAATAGTTGAGCCGTTGTAATTGTTGTTGGGATTTTATGTGTGGCAAGAAAATGGTAATGTTAAGCAGTGAGACGTTGCACTAATGTGTTCTGTTTTGATATACATCAAAGAATATGTCATGTAGTTTATGAATGAGTTTCTATGGTTTTATCGCTTGAATTGATATACTTCGTAGGTTGAGGAATTTATGCTTCCTATTATGGATGAGGATGGAAAGAATGGTAAGGTTAAACTATATGTACGTTATTGAGTTAAATGGTTCTCTACTCTGTTGTGAGAAATATGGTTTTGTGATAAACTACTATTCGGTTTTATAAAGTAAAGTCTCTGTATTATCATGTCACATTGATGGAATGAGCAACTATTGTGAGTTATTGCTATTCCATTTGACATGTGCAGATAATGGAAGTGTTAAAGTAATGAGTCGTAGAAAGACTAATAATACGTGATTTTAATGGTTTTGAAGGTACTGAGAAGAGAGAAGATGCAGAAACGCGCTGTGAACACCAGGTAAGTTGATACTGACTGTATTTTGGTCTTCGGACCCTACATCGCAAGAATTAAGATTGTATGTTGTGTGTTTTTTAGATATAGGTTCTTTTAATGATATGTTTACTAAACATTTATATCATCATCTAGGATTGTATGTATTCACAAACATATCGCATGACATAATTAATATATGTAAATAGGCGTGTGGGGGTTCGAGAAAAATGATGACATCCCATTGATAGTATGATTTCACGACTGGAATGATTAGAAAGAAAGTTCACTAAGGAATGATTAGAAAGAAAATAAGTTAATTACATGGGATCGAGAGTTCATCCTTCTCCCGTTCTGAAATCTCCAACGTCTTCAACAAAGAAGTGGGTACTGGCATGTGGTAACACTCCTGATGAATATATCTCGTCGTCAGAGTAACTTATTAGGCCACATGGCCCTAGGGTGTATTCACTCTTGGCTTCTAGAAGAGATATGACTCTCTTCTGTAATGCATTGTATGGTCATGCATAACATTTGCATTGTATTTCCTTCTATCACTTACTGAGGGTTAGGCTCATTAGTTAGGTCTTGTGATGTAGTTATGTACAAGCAACAAGAGAACAGTTCAAAGACAGTTGATGAAGGATTTGCACGGGTGGATCTTGTGGCTGACTAGGCTAAACGATGTAAGAAAGAGAAAAATGTTTTGTAAATCACTTACTATTCTTTAATGCTTTGTTTTCATTCCGCTGCATTTCATAAAAAGTATTTTATTATTTCTACTACAATTGATAAATGGTTTAAGTAAAGAGTTTTAACGATCAGGTTTTATAAAGGAAGAATGCTCTGATGTTTTTACGAAAGAAAAGTTTTGAATTTTACGCATTTTAAAATAAATGAAAACCAGGTCGTTACAAAATGAGTAATCAGGAAGCTGATGAAACAAGCATTAATATGGAGACATATTACCTAGAACACAAGTAGGAAGACAATTGATAAGATAGACAGCTGTGGAAGAAGCATAAGGCCAGAACTGAAGTGGAACATAGGAATGGGAGAGTAAGGATAGACCAATTTCAACTACATGTCTATTTTTCCATTCAACACGACCATTCTGAGCAGGAGTATATGGACAGGAAAGTCTATGACAGATGCCTTTAGAGGATAGAAAGGAATTAAGAGCTATGTATTCATCGCTCCAATCGGATTGTAAGATGTTGATGGAGGTGTTAAAGAGAATGAACATGTAAAACTGAATGAACCGAGAATGAACTTCATTTTTATTTTTGAAGTATAAAGCCAAGTAAAACGACTATAATCATCAATGGACAACAAGTAGTACCACACACCATTAACAGATTTCTCTGGAGAAGGACTCCATAGATATGAATGAATCAGTTCAAAGGGAGACAAAGCACGAGAGGAAGAATTTTGAAAATGTAAAGAGTCCGATTTACTAACGTCACAAGCATTACATTAAAATGGAGGAAGCGAAAAAAAGGAAGTAGAACAAAAAGATGAAACATGCTTGAGACAGCTTGAGACAGGATGTCCCAATCGAAGATGCCAAAGAACTGAATGAACAATAGAGGCAGAAGAAGCAAGAGCTGTTGAGAAGACGGATGAAGGAGCAGGCAGAGTAGAGGCCATTATCAACTTGACCTTGAAGAAGAGTCTTCTTTGAACAACGATCCTTGATAAGAAGGTAGAGAGGATGAAACTTAATGAAAACATTATTATAAGAACACAAATGACTAACACTAATTAGTTTAGTAGTCACAAAAAAGTGTGAAACACATTTAAGAGTTTTAGATTTTGTGATGGCAAGGACAATATCATATTACCGATAGGGGAGATAGAGAGAGACGTACCATTTGCTGCAGATACTTGGTTAGACCCATTGTACACTAGAAGACTGAAGGTCGATGACTTTGGTGTAAAATGATGTGTGGCTCCAGAATCCAAAAGCCATGTGGACGACATGGATGCAACACTAGGGTTTTCTAAAGGAGCGTTAAAGGATGACTGAGGCAGAGAAGCCGCAACATGGAAGTAGCGAGGAGAGGGAGGGCAATAGGAGGTGTTCAACCGATGATAGCAGTCGGCGGTGATTTGGCCGATTTTCTGACAGATTTGGCATTTTGGTCGACTGTTAGAAGGTTTCCCAAGCCTCCAAGCTGCAGACAAAGATGTAGAGAATTGAGGCTTACCAAGAATGCCATTGTAGTAAAGAGCCAAGGAAGAAGGTTGAGACCAAGGATGTGGGTTTAAATGTGGAGGTCGTTGTGACCGGTTTAGTTGTGGAGAAGTAGCATTAGCCTAAATAGACAACATAGAGGCAGAGTTTTGCTTGTCTAGACGATAATCAAAGCTGAGCAATAAGCTATGAACATCTTCAATAGATGGAGGATCAGAACGACTAGTAATAGAGGTAACCAAAGAGTTGTATTCACTTCTTAAACCTCCAAGAAGATAAAGTAGGTGATCTTTAGTAGAAATAGGTTCCCTTATTGCTTGCAAGGTATTGCAAATCAAAGTAATTTTTGAACATACTCTGAAGCAGTAAGACCATCTTTAGAAAATGTTGTGCAGTTGACCGCGAAGCTTAGTAAGACGCACAAGAGAAGCATAAGAAAAAAGTCGAGCAAGAGCACTCCAAACCTCAGAAGCAGTAAAATAACAGACAATTTGAGAGAGTAAAGACTTTGAGAGTGAAGCATATAGCCAATTGAGAAGAAGCTTGTTGTATCACTGTCATACAGTGTATACTGGATTAGGGTGAAGATGAGAATCATCAAGAAAAGGAGGAGAGACAAAGGATACATCAAGAAAGGGTTCAAGACCATTTGCAATTAGGACATTGAGAATTTGAGTTTTCCAAATGAGATAGTTTGTGGAGTCAAGCTTCACTGTTAGAGTTTGATGACTATAGGAAGAGACGAAAGGGAAGAAGGGGTATACAGAGAGGAAGGGGAAGAAGTAGTGCAGGAAGAAGCCATCGGGAAAAAAAGAGGGCACTGATGCCAAAACAAAAATTCTAGAGAGAAATAATATTCACTAATAAATTTATGTAATAACAATATCGCTTTGTATGTATAAGGAGAATATTCCAAAATTAAGATGGTTATGCAATTAGTTACACAAGATCTCCGTCTAATGGATTAATAATATATTCTAACAATGGATAAATAATCACATCAACACTCGACTCAAGGAGTCACAAGGAATATTTGACAATTCTACGTCAGTAGGTCGAACACCACAAACAAGAGAAGATAATGTTTTAAGTTAAAATGGATACTTAAAAATTATGATTTAGTAACTTTATGCTATATTTAATAATAAGATTAGAGATGAATTAGTAAAACTTTATTTTTAAATAAAATGAATTTCAAAGTTTGACATATATTTTACTTAAATCTTAATTTTGTTTCTACTTTGTTTGGTTTTATTTTAGTTTGAATTTTTCTCAATTTAAACTTGATTTGAGTTGGCTTGTACTCGATTTTGTATCGGTTATGATTAGTTTGAGTTGATTTTGGTTGGTTTTGTGTAGGTTTTTGTAATTTTTGAAATTAATATTACATAAATATAAACGATATTATAATATTGGTTTGATTTGATTACCGTTGGAGCAAAACTAAATATGATCTAATTTAATCATGGTACATAATTCGAGATTATTTTTGTTCAAAAAAATTTAAGAGTTTAACATAAACTACGCTCAAAATTTAAAATGTATTTTGTTAAAAATCGAACTTAGAGTTTAATTTGATTAGACTTCAAAGTTTAGGTATTTTTACTTTCTCATTGTGCTTGATAAGAGATACTAAACTCAAACGTTTACATGGTCTAATGACATTATTCAAAATTTAAAATGTTCATGTGAGACTATTAGAAAAATTAATTCAACTGTGAAAAACTTATTAAAAATATAAAAACAATTAAATTAATTTTAATTCAATAATTTAAAATTTTGGATAAATATTAATATTAACTGTGAAATATGATATTTTTTTAATTGACACTTCAAATTTTTATTTTTGTTATCTAGCACTTCAAAGTGTGAGGCGTTATGAACAGATATTCTCACTATTGGAGAGTCCATTAAATGATGGATATTATTTAGGAAAATTATCTTTTTTGCTGCAAAAATAATTTTTTTTTCTGCAGTGAATATTTATTTTTCATTGAGGAAAATAAATTATTAGAAAAAGATTTACTTTCTATAATAGAAAATACTTTTCCAATGTGGAAAAGAGGCCCGTTACCTATCTTTTCTTTTTTGAAGAAGATATTTGCATTCTGCTATAAAAAAAATATTTTTTTTATAGATAATTTCTATTTATTATTTAACGCATTTTTTAATATTGAAAGTGTACATTCTTGTTGCTTAAGTATTAAGTGTTTGATAAAAAAACAGAAAATTCTTGGATTAAAAAATTTCAATAATGGAAGATTAATAGTAACAAGTACCCTAAATTTTTAGAATGGATGGGTTGATTATTCTTTGAACAAAATTCAAAATTTGAGCAACTTTATCCGCTCAGATCATCTCTTCTTCACGCAAACCTAGAAGAACAGTTGACGTTGGAACGCCCATGTCTTCTTTCAACAGATAAATATCCTCTGGAAAAGTATTTAACATCCCGAACGATATGCCGTGACTGTCTGTCGGTCCAATCAAAGCGCGAGTGATCCTTTCCGTCGCCCACACACTCCGTTTCCTTCAATTTACTATAATTAGTGAATAATGGATAATTAAATTGAAATTAGCTACTCACCTCGTCAAATACCAAATTATGATATGACCAGAAAAATATATGCTGGAATTACTCCAAACCATTTTGGGCATCGCAGACGCCTGCATACGTACCTAACCCCCTAAAACTCTCGTTCTTCAACCCCCTCTCTTTCTCTCTTACCAATTTTATCTGGCAGACTTCAGAAAAATGGACAGCGTTTCGTGGAGGACTAAGGTCTTGTCGAAGCATCTCCTTCAGCTTCAATCTGGGTCTGCAATTATTTCGAATCCATGCCTACAGTTTGATCCTGCAGAGCTCTCTGAACCCAGGATTTCCTTTGACACCAAAGAGATGCGAAAGCTAATGGATGCCCACAATTTTGAGGACAGAGATTGGCTCTTCGGACTCATGATACAGAGCAAGCTATTTAACCCCATAAATTCCGGAGGCAGAGTCTTCATCTTGCCGGATTATAACCAGTCGATGGAGCAGCAGCGAGAGATGACTATGAAGCGAATTGGTTATCTCTTGGATCAAGGTGTTTTTCATGGGTGGCTTACTGATAAAGGGATCGAAGCCGAGTTGAGGAAGTTTGCGTTCTTTGAGGTTGTCGGAATTTATGATCATTCTCTCGCTGTGAAGCTCGGAGTTCATTTCTTCTTGTGGTATGAAATGTTGAATTCTTGTCTATAATTATTGAAGAAATTAAAGTCATGCACAACTTTTTGGCGACGGGATCATGGAAGCTCTTGAATTGGGTTTCTTTTCATGAAAATGAATCTGACAATTGAATTTTTAGTTATCTGCGATACATTTTATTTTTCAATCTATGGTATGATTCATATGATTTAGTTGTATAAGAGGAACATCTTTGTAGTGAGAGCTGTAGAGTTAAGAGATCTAGCTTGAGTTCACTACTCTATATCTTTCTAGATTACAACTTGGAATAAACTTGCTATTTTAACAGTAGACTAAGTTTTCCTTTTCTTTTTTTTTTTCTCCACATCAGAGAGTATTTTAGTTCAATCTGGTGTGTTCTATTATATTTGCATATCATTCTGATAAGTACCTCCATTGCTATTCACCTGTGCCAGACAGGCAACGAGAGCAAAAGAAGTATCTTGTGGAGTGATATGTTCAGTGTGATGTGTTTATTTTTATTTCACAGTTTGTTCTACGGTTTTTGGGTCTGGATTAATGTTTGAGTTAATGGAGAATTAATGAAATATTACTATGTTGACTAGAGTTATGTAGGAGGAGGGACATACTTACGTTTCATCTTCTGTTTTGGAAAGAGTTAGGTGGGAGAGATCAGAACCTCTCGAAAGTTCTGTAATTTTGGTGTATGTTGAACTGGATTTGTTGATTGAATTATGTTGTTTTGTTAATTTTCCTCTGTATTATATGACATACCTGATATATTTGTTTGATCCACAAATTACACTACATCTTTTCTGTATATTTGTTGACCCAAAGTCAACACTTAATAAGATTTCTCTTCCTCATGGATTCAGGGGAGGGGCGATTCAGTTTTTTGGAACAAAACGCCATCACGAAAAGTGGCTAAAGGACACTGAAAATTATGTGACAAAGGGCTGCTTTGCTATGTCTGAGCTTGGTCATGGAAGTAATGTATGTAAAAATTGTTTGGTAGTATAGCTCAGAGCCTTATCAATTATTTAGTACTTTTTGAGTTCTAAATTTCGCCATTTAATTTTATAAGGTTCGAGGAATTGAAACCATCACGACTTACGATTCGAGTACTGGCGAGTTTGTAATTAACACTCCTTGTGAATCAGCTCAGAAGTACTGGATTGGAGGGGCAGCTCTGGTAAAGTATTACTTTTCTTGACCCATTTTTTACTTGTCTCCTTTTGGAGTTGAGTTTTATTGATACTTCTTCTCCTCTGTTTTAATATGAATCTTTTTTTTTGGCTATGGATGTTAGCATGCGACCCACACGATAGTCTTTTCTCAGCTAATTATAAATGGGAAAAATCAAGGGGTCCATGCATTTATAGCCCAAATCAGGGATGAAGATGGCAACGTCTGTCCAAATGTTCGAATTGCCGATTGTGGTCATAAAATTGGTTTGAATGGTGTTGATAATGGTCGAATCTGGTACATGTCGCACTTTTGGCTTTGAGAAGACATTTTTCTAGCACTGTTAATCATGACGTTGAGATTCTATGATTTTTTTCCTGAGTTCAAAATTTAAACGTTTTGAAATTTGCTTCAGGTTTGATAATCTGAGAATACCAAGAGAGAATTTGTTGAATTCAGTGGCTGATGTATCATCGGACGGTCAATATCTAAGTGCCATAAAAGATCCTGATCAAGTAATCTTCTTAGATTGATCATTATTTCATATAGATATTTCTTCCTTTTTTATTAGAAACTTCAGTTCATTAGTTTATTCTGCATATGATTGTTATGTTCAATAATTTTTTCCCCAGAGATTCGCAGCATTTTTAGCTCCTCTGACATCTGGTCGTGTAACTATTTCCGTCAGTGCAATTTACTCAGCAAAGGTACATGCCATTTAGCATCTTGGCTCGATTCACTAAAACAAAGTCAAATGATTACTTTTTAATCAATGTCTTATTTCTCTTTGATCAGATAAGTTTAGCTATTGCCATAAGATACTCATTGACTAGACGGGCCTTCTCGATTACGCCTACCAGACCTGAAGTCCTTTTACTCGACTACCCAAGTCATCAACGTCGATTATTACCTCTCCTCGCAAAGACGTAAGTCGGCTCTATGAAGTGGATCATACTAGTTTTAACGAATAAACTTTCTTCTCATTCATTCGTCTTCCTTATTTCTACATTTCAGATATGCCATGAGTTTTGCTGCAAATGAATTGAAGAATATTTATGTGATGAGAACACCTGAATCTAACAAAACTATACATGTTATTTCAAGTGCATTCAAAGCTACCTTTACATGGCATAATATGAGAACACTCCAGGTGAGTAACGGAATATAGTGTTAATTTGGGATGTGCCTGTCGATTTAGCTTAGATGTTCGAATAAATTATGAATCAGGAATGCCGTGAAGCCTGTGGAGGGCAGGGTGTGAAGACTGAAAATCGCGTTGGTAATATGAAAGCTGAGTATGATGTGCAGTCCACTTTCGAGGGAGACAATAATGTGCTAATGCAACAGGTATAGAAACACAATCTCACTAACCAGAATTTTGTAATTATAATTTGTTTTTTCTTTTTAATTAAGTGTAATTTAGACGTTAACGTTTGAAGTCATTTATAAACTAGACATTAAAATTTTTTGTTTTTATAAATAGAACCTCTACCGTAAGCCGTTAACCTTGCCATCAATCTATCCATTAAGTTCAGCATGTGTACATTATGTTTTCCATTTAATAAAGTGTTTTAACCTGATTTCGAACTCTTTTGGCGATTTTTAATCCGATTTGAAATTCTATTAAGATTCCGAACTTTGTCGATCACGATAGTTTTAGGGAAATGTTCTATTTTTCAGAAGAAAAAACTAAGTCTAATTTGTAAATGATCCTCAATGTTAAGAGTGTAAATTACACTTAACCATTCTTTAAAAAAATGAAATAGGAGTTAATTTTTAACTTTGCAACTGTTTGAGACAAGGAAACCTTGAAAATTATACTTGTCGTATTGACATTTATTGTCTTAATTTTCTCGTCAGTTCACGGGGATAATGAGTATGTGTTTGATATTGCAATGCAGGTGAGCAAGGCTTTACTTGGAGAGTATGTAGCTGCTAAGAAGAGAAACAAACCGTTCAAAGGGTTGGGCTTAGAACACATGAATAAACCTTGTTCAGTTATACCTTCTCAGCTTACTAGCTCTACCCTTAGGAGTAGCCAATTTCAGGTCATGGTTTTAATTATTTGTTATCTTTGGTCGGTTGATGACGATTGTGGATATGATTTCTCACCTCTTTTCTCGAGCAGATGAATGCTTTCTGCCTAAGAGAACAAGAATTATTGCATCGATTTGCTGCAGAAGTATCACAACGTCAAGCACAGGGAGAAAGCAAAGAATATGCCTTCATTCTGGTTGAACTTTTTAGTTCTTGTTTAAAGGGTCTCTTCTTGCTCTATCTGGGGTGTAACTCTCTCTAATTTTGATTTCAATTTTGCTACAGAGTTATCAAATTGCTGAGGATTTGGGCAGAGCTTTCTCGGATCGAACAATTTTGGATATCTTCATCAAGGCTGAGGGTTCCGTTTCGTCTGAACCACTGAAGGTATGTCTTAGTAATAACGTTTATTTTCCAAGAACTACAACTTCTTTCAGTGCAACGTCCCAATTTCGACCATGTATTATAATACTTTTTGCTTTAAACTGAGACTCCCATAGTTTTGTTGTTGAGTTTGACTCTAAAAAGCATCATACTAGTTGGAGATTTATATATACATCCCAAAACTACATTCAAGTAACGTGGAATTGTAATATCATTACTTGGTTTTGGGTCACGATATAGTTTAATCATTTAAATAATTTCTTAATAATAACTATCATATGAATCATGGATTTCTTAAGGCGAAAAGAATTACATTCTTCCCCGAAAGATTTCTTACGATGTGAATATTTTTCATTCTGCAGAATGTGTTGGGTCTGCTGAGATCCATGTATGCCTTGATCTGCTTGGTGGAAGATGTGTCGTTTCTTCAATATGGGTTTCTATCGACAGACAACATGGCTGCAGTGAGGCAAGAAGTGACAAAGCTATGCACAGAGCTCCGGCCCCATGCCCTCGGCCTCGTCAGTTCCTTCGGCATTCCTGATTCTTTTCTGAGCCCCATTGCTTTTAACTGGATTGAATCAAACTCTTGGGCTGCAGTTCAGCAAAAGCAAGGTATGTGATCGGACACTGACTCTGAGGCTGGGGCTGAGGGCTGAGGGCTGAGGGCTGAGGGCTGAGGGCCGCAGCTTTAGTATGTTGTTATTATGAATAAATGTGTGCACTAATGCAGTTGTTTCAATCGTCTTGAAATTTTATAATAATTTTGAAATGTGAAATCTATTTTATCATATTTCCAGTCCTTGCTCTTATCAATATTATATATATATATATAAGTTTTATTTTTTTTTTGTTATTATTATTGCTTGATTTTGAACTTGAGCTAAAAAGAAAATAAATATTTAAATAAAAAATATTATTATCAAACTTTTTATGTTTAAAATTAAGAAAATTAACAAGAGAACCACCGTATTATGAGATTAATGATGAATCAACAACTAAACAATTTTTCTTAATAAATAAATCACTTAACTATGAGAAATGAACGCCTCAAGTATCACAGTTACATTTAATGTTAAAAATTTCAATTTTGTTATGTGATGGAAATATTTTCTTCCCACTGCAGAAGGTAAGTACTAATTTTGGAGTTTCTAGTTAGTTGTTTCTTTGTGGAATGTCATACTTTCTTCGATGGACCGTTAGTACTAATAAAAATTTCTTTTTGTCAGTCGTTTCCTTGCACGGAACGATGTCATTTTGTGGAGGAAAGTATACGTTTCGTCGTGAAACGTCATATTTTTCTCTGTTGAATGACATCTTTCTTGGGCAGAATGATGTTATTCCGTGAAAGAAAGTATAATGTTTTGCCTTCACATTCTGCGCTCCTTAGAGATCACACTACTTTTAGAGCGATTTCCTCAGATAAGCTAGAACCCTACCCTATGCAGTTCCCTCATTGTTTCTTCCATTCCAATGGATTCTACCAGTAACAGGATGATCAAATTGACTCTCAAGTGGAAAGGTGCTTCCTCTCAATCTCAACCTCAACCTAAACCTCAACCAGAAATAGATTCAGCCCATGATTGTAGATGAAGCGCAATTGAGTTTGTTCGCTCTCAGTTTCAGTGCAATCCACAAGCCGAGGTTGAACCACAATCAGATGTTGAATCATAAACACAACCTCAACCTCAACCTCAATGACGACTATGAGCTTAATTGGTTCATTATGAACCTATAACAAAAAGTTTCCACTATCTGCTCTTTTGGATTGCGGCTGCGAATGATAAGTACGAAGATGATATTAAACATCGTTTGATTATTATATCTAGAAGAGTAGACTTCGATTCGTTGAATGATTTGGCAATTGAAGAATTGGTTGAGGGGGCTGACTTAGACGGGTTGTGCAGATTGGGTGGAAGTTACTGTGAACGGATTGTAAAACTATTTTATGTCACTTTGAAACTGTCTACCCAACCATTAGAGGTTCGAACTTACATGTTTGGACGGGAGTTGAAGCTCACTCCCAACAATATTAACCCACTTCTTAGATGTTTCATGGAGGAACCAAGCGAAGAATATTATCACATATCTCATGAGCTAGATTTCATCAGATGATGAGAAGGTCTGACAGTGCTTAGACAATTCCACCGCGATTCAGAGATTGCAGTGTTCAAAAAGCCAAAGTTCAAAGCCCAAGTGATCCGCACATCAATGATGCACACTATTCTACCTCAGGATGGGTATCGAGACCATGTTAGCTGCATGGATCTCTATATACTGGAGAAGGTGTTCAACCGGAAGAAAGTGAACATCAACTATGTGATTTTGAGTCACATGTACGACGTCCTATACAACTAGGCCAAAAGTTTGCCATTTAATTGGCTCATTCAGAGAATTATTGAGCATAATGAGGTACCAATCTTTAATGGGGAGCCAAGAATCCAAGTAAAGGCCGACGACGTCTACAAAAAATTGAAAGTGGATTGCATGGGGATCACCAAAGTTTGAGGGAAATGGGTATGCAAGTCTCCATCTAAGCCTACCTCGAAAACTCGAGCAAAAGTTTCCTAGCCTGAGCCACCTCAGCTGTACAACCTCTAGCTTCCTTAATTGTACAACCTCCAACCCCCTTGGCGGGACACCCTCTATCCACCTCAAAGGAATAGCCTCCATCATCACCTCTACAACACATGGAGGATGATACTCTGCAGCCGATGTTTCCAACCCCTCCTCAGTCGTTTCACTTTACATCAATACTTGAGGAGATCGTTGGCTAGATGCAAAGAACGGAGGAGCAAGCAGATGAGGGGCATCAAATGGTGTTAGATTGAGTTCAAAGGATGGAGGATCGAGTTTCAAAGGATAGAGGAGCACCATCAAATGACATTGCACCAAATGCAAAGAATGGAGGATTGAACATAGAAGGGTCATCATGAATTGTTGGTCAAATTGCAAAGAATGGGGTTGCAAACAAGGAGACATGCACATGATCGAGCAATCCCTTTAGCATCCTCTCCAGCAGCCTCTCGAGTAAGCCCTCCAACATCCTTTCCACTAACTCCCCCAACAGTCTCTCTAGTAGACTCTCTAGTAACCTCTCTAGCAACCTCTCCAGCAACCAAATCCACAGAATATCTGTAAATTTTTTAGTTTATATGTAAAGTCCATTATTTAGTTTATTTGTATGCAATAAAATAACGTGTCTCAAATTTGTAGCGCTCTTGCCATCATACGCCAACCTTCTCCTTATATTGTGTTTGCCAAGGTGCAACAAATAATGGCTCTCATTCCTCCATCAACAGATGTGTCGGGTGGAATACAACCTTCACTTAAAACTTTGTATGTGGTAAATCTTCGATTTGGTTATCTATGTGCATGCAATTATTCGTGTCTTATTAGTTTGACGGTTTGAAAATGTTCATTTCAATCAGGTGACATGATGGATATTTCCACGAGACTGGTTCATGCAAATACAAAGAAAAACCTAGAGACATGAGCAATTCTTGCAACGGTTATGGTAGGCTATTTCTTTTTCCGTCATTAAGTGTTTTGGAGTAGATGCTTAGGATATTTTGCTTCCTATTTTTATTTTCAGTTAGATGATACGTATCACATCACTAATCTCATCATCCGAAGCAAGAAGTGAGAGCAAACATGGTGAGAATTACATTATGTTAAATTAATTAGTTTAGAAGGTTTTATTTTAGTAATCATCCATGTGTGTTCTTTGTATGCACTGTAATACGTTGAACAAAAGAAGAACACTTCAACGTTCTAATGGAAAGATCGCTTATTACATTAGGGTGGATTCACGTAAGTAAACTTCTTATTTTTTTATTGTATTTCATATTTGAATAGTTATAATGTGAGGTTTACTTTTCAGACTATAACGACCCTAAATTTCATTTTTCTCAAATTGCAAACCTTAAAATTTTTTCCAAATTGATTTGCAAATTAGGTTTAATTAGGTCGTTATAAATCATAAATTACAAAATTTTATGAATCTTAAAAATAGTAAAATCATTATTTAAGGTAGAAAAATATAAGAGAACAACTATATTTATTAGCAAAAATCGTATAAGTGCACTTATTAGGGTTTGTCCAACTAATTCTACTTTATTAAATAAACTTTATAAGTCAAACATTATTAAATATTTATTTAAAACTTTAAATAAAATAGAATTTATTTAAAATCCAATTACAAACGAAATTTATTCAAATCACTTTAGTAATTGAAACACTAAGTAGAGTTTATTTTAAAACAATAAAACTTTAATATAAATAAAATTTAATAATCTAACCCAACAATGATATTTTCAATGTCTTCCTCTGTATGCACTTCTGCTTAGGGAAAATCCTCGATCAACGCCAATACATTTTCAGATAAAAACTCACATACATTACAAAACTAAAGAGTGAGATAAACTGAGTAAGTGAAAACACTTGCGTATGTGTATATATTCCATGCATTACCAAATTTTCGTGCTTAAAGTTACATACTGGTTATAACTCATTTTCAACCTTATCATGCGTGAAGACTTTCATAAGCCATCTCAATATTACCTTGCATTCCGGCTTTTAGAAAACTTGTAATACCCGAAATTAAGCTTTGACCATAGATATCAATAATTATGGATTTTGGGGATTTCAGGATGTTTTTATTATGGAAGGTAATATCTCGAAAATAAGTTGGTGTATTTGGTACTGATAATTGGAATAGAGGTTGAAAATTTAGTATACGATTAAGGAGATAAATGGTAGATATATATAGATATATATTGTTAAGTTAGAAGAAAAGAGGAGAGAGAAGAGCAGTGTGGCGGATGGTGAGCAAAAATATGGAAGTGGTAGTGGGAGAGGTTGATCATTGATCAACCTATTGATCAACCTGTTGTGCTGGCGTGAAGAAGAAAGAGAGGCAGTGGGCAAAATTGGAGAAATTGAAGTGGGAGCGGATGAAGAAGAGGTTGACAAGAAGGAAGAGAGAGGGGTCGATAGGAAGGAGTGGCTGCCATTTTGGATTTGGACATTAGAGCGGTCGACATTCCGCTGTCTATGCTTATTCGTCCAAGTCCCACGTGAAGATGCAAAGAATGGATTTCAGCGTTGCAGTGGCTAATGTGTTGCAGTCGGGCATCTATCGTCCGCTCCCACGCGGTTTCCGCCTCCAGAGAAGAAAATGTATAATCCTGATGCCAACGTTTTCTATTACCCCTCTGCGTGTTCTACCTTTTCACATGGCAACTCCTATGCGGTGTTAGGTTTATGGGCATTGTTGGGAAGCTTCTAATGAAGGAGATAAAAGAGAGACAGAGTGAGAAAGAGACGAGAGAAGAGTGCTTACTAGAGAAAATAGAAACCGAGAAAAGAAAGAAAAACAAATGAGGGAGAGGAGAGGAAGAGCTCTCTAGAAAGGCAGAGCCGAGTGGAAAAGAAAGAGAAAGAGAGAGGGAGTTGTTGCGAGAGAGATGGAGTGCAGGGAAGAGTCAAGGAATAGAGTAAGCTCCTAGAAAAGAGAGAGTAAGAGGAAGATAAAAGAAGACATAAGCAGGAGAAGAAGCTCTCGGGCCTCTCGGGTCCTTCTGGTGAGAACGGTCCTTCATTCTTCTTAGGGATTTTATGTGAAGGTTATACTGTGAAAATAGATGGATGGTAAATGTGATGCACTGCTGTTGGTTTTGACTTGGATACTGCTATTGGCTATCATTGATGTAGTGGTTTTCTATTGATGACTATTGTTGAGAAATATTAATTGGGTTATGGTTTGCTACGGCTTTTGATGGTCACAGTTGGGAGTTATTCTCTGTTCTGATTACAACTTTAATATGTATGCTATATTGGTTGAGGACCTTAATGCCGTTAGTTGTATGTGAATATGATGATCTGTGAATTGAGGAATAATAGTGGTGAAACTGTTAAGATTTAGGAGTTATTAAAATAAGGTGAGGATGTATATTCTACAGTATTGGTTAATAATAAATAGTGAAGTTAAAGAAAAGTGGACTAGGATTACAATAAATGTTATTTATTGTGAAGGTATTGGAAAGGAAGGAGGACAAATTGCTAAAGTGCGTTACGGATAACAGGTAAGTTGATATTGTATGTGTTTTGGTCTTCAGATCATACATCGCATGAATTTGGAATTGTATGTTGACCGTGTTTATTAGATATAGGTTCTTTACATTATAGACTTGATATGGTTTATGCTTTGATGATTATAGAACTTTATCTTGATATGCTTTGAGATTGTATTTCTGCTTGATGTCGTGTTTATTAGTTATAGATTCTTTTAATTATAAGTTTATTAGATTTTAAATGATATTGATAATGATCAAGCTTGAGGATTATAGGATGTTTATAATGATCATGTTTCGAGGATTTTTTTGATGATATAGAACTATATGCATTCACAAGCATCATGCATTATGGTTTTAAACAGTACAAAAATAGTTTTCATGCACGGTTTTAAAGAATGGTTTAATGGATGCTCATACATACTAAGTGTACGGTGTTCTCAAAGGCTGATCACCCGAAGCGGACTACCATCATTTGGCATGTAAGAATATCCATTTTACCATTAAAAGTGAAACAGATAATGAAATGAATTAAATGGAATAAATGAAAAAGAGATGATATGAGATGTGGGCTGTTAGTTAGTTATCTGGACGATGCTGAGACAGGCCGATTCCATGGTATGATATGAGGTTGTTTCAGCCTTGGTGCACACGACCTCTAGCTTTTGGACCATGTCATTGCCTAGCAGAGCTTTCAGATTATACCATTGATGCACATACCGGTTGGGGTCGCTGTACACAGTAACTAACATGGGGTTCAATTAGAATCGAGCCTTACCATATAGCAGGTCCCTAGATGATGTCGGGACAAACCGTCTAATGGTTAGTGGACTTTCAGACTATGCTGTTGGTGCTATACCGGAGGCGACAGGTAGGATGAATTGGACGGACCGGTCAACGGCTAGTGAGCTTTCGGACTATGTTATTGTTGCTATGCTGGGGGCGTCAGGGTCGGGTGCATCAAAGAAAAAGACTAAAATATAAAAGATAAAGGAAAGTGAAAACAGAAACTGTATATGGATTTTAAAAGCTACATGATACGAATATTATATAGTTTATTTTATATCACTTGTTGAGCATTAGACTCATTAGTTTAAGTCTTGTTGATGTAGGTAATACGTACGAGAACAAGAGGAGAACAAGTTAAGGAGTAGTTGATGAAGGATTTGCACGCGCGGATCTTGTGGCTGGCTAGACTAAAGGGATTTAAAGGAAAATGATTTGTAAAAGGTTTTGTAAAGGTATTTAAATTGTAAAAGAAAATATTTGTTTTTACTTCCGCTGCAATTTGAAAAAGGGTTTTATGAAAGAAAAAGTCTTCTGCTGTTTTTATAAAAGAAAAGTTTTAAATTTTACACGTTTTCAAATGTAAGAAAACTGGGTTTTTACAAAACTAGCTGTATCTTACCCTCATAAGATTTTATCAGCTATCTCATATCATGTTTTCCGTCAATTCCACCAAATTCATGCCTTTATACTCACATACATTATGCCCTATCAATTTTATCTTTTAAAGTTCATATATTAATGCTTAACTATGCGTGTCCGAGTAAAATATCATAATCTAATAACAAAATAAGTATAAAGAAAATAATATATGTTTTGTGAAGTAGAGCTTCTGGCTAAAACATTGTAAAACTTGTCTTTTACTTACTGTTAGGGTTCAGTGTGACCCGGATTCTAATTGGGCCGGTCGTTTGGCCCACATTAGGGTTTTCTCATTCCTGTAGGATTAGAGTTTCTTATTTCAGTATTACTAGGGATTTTTGTATGTTATAAATATATGCTTGAGCCGCAAAGATCATTGTACCGATTTCAATTAGTGATTGCTCTCCTCTGCTCGTGGTTTTTTACCCGTCTTGGATTTTTCACGTAAATTCGGTGTCCATTATTTCTCTTTTTTTTCGATTCTCGTTCGTTATTTCAACAATTGGTATCAGAGCATAGTTGAAGGTTTCTGAAAATCGAGGATTTTCTATTTATCAGAGGTGGAACGATTTTGTGATTTGAGTTTGGAAAAAGAAATTGAAAATAAGAAAAGAAAAAGGGAGCTGCCGTGAGAAGCTTGCCCTACCTGAGTCTTCTTCTCTAGCATGAAGACCCCTACCGGCGGCTATTCTTGGAGAACAGAGGAGCTGCGAAGAACAGTAGGCCAGAGGAAGAACAGAGAACCAAGTCGTGTTACTGTCAGCCGAAGACAGAGAAGTCGCTGTTGGTCGTTCCGAAGAGAAGAAAAGCTGCAGTCCATCGATTGATCTAGAACAGAAAGAGGAGGGAAGTGCGTCACCGACCATCGTCCGATCATTGCCTCTGTCGACCTCTCTTCTATTGATGAAAACAGAACTGCATAGAAGACTCTGCCATCTCGCTGTTGCACGCCACAGTTTGCTGTCCACCAAAAAACCACCGATCGCCAGCCACCAATTTGAACATCCCACTGTTAATCCGATTGAAGCTTGCAAACAATTTGGTGAATTATTGATCGATTGTTGATTCTGAAAATTGTTGAATTTTTGAGTGTAGGTTGTTTTGAGTAAAAATCCTCACTTTACAACGTGTGGATTCTGTAGGGGTGGGCAAACCGGTTCTCGGTTCTGGTTCTGGAGCTCTTGGAACCGACCATTCGGTTCTCGGTTCCAAAAGTGAGGAACAAAAACCGAAACCGCAAGAAACTGGATTCAGACTGGGACCTGAGTCTCAGTTTCGGTTCGGTTCCAAATTGGTTTCTCTATTTACTGACTGTTACCATTTTCATTTTGCTGACTGATGCCCATTTTCTTTCGTTTCTCTATTTACAGACAGTTGCCCCTATTTTTTTTTCCTGCAAAAACTAGGGAAATGAAAGAAAAGTTGCATGTGCTCCTTTTTTTAAGCATATGTGTATTCTCCATCATTAATGTAGTTGAGCTTCATTCGGGTTCGAGAGAATAAGAACTAAGAAGGGTAGATGAAGTTGATATAGATGACTGCTCTGTCGGAAAACTCGCCGGAGCCGGTGGACGGACTGTGGTGGTCGGACTGAAATTGGATCTGAGTTCCTTCGAGCATCAGATCGATGGCTTCCAATAAGCTGAAATTCCACAAATACGAAATCAAGAACAGATAGCTAAAAGCCATAAACTTTTTCTAGTGGGACAGATGAAAAATTGAAACTTTAGTGGTCCAGAAGAAAACCCAGTTGTAAATTAATTATCCAGAAGAACTACATTAAAGCTCTAACAAAAAAAAAAGAACCATTGAAGCTTTATAAAGACAGTACCTTGCAGAAGATTCTAGATAAGCAATAAGGCCAGGAATTTTGGGCAAGAACTGCAAAACAAGAGCTAGCAGAGCAGAAGAAAGAGAAATCAGATTCTCATCTTTGTAGAGAAAGCAAATCACATCCACATCGTCTTACCATGTATGAAGGTTTCTGCAACTTAAAGCAGGTGAAGATTTGGACACCTGATTGGTTGGTTCTCGGTTCCATAAACCAAGAATCGAGAACTGAACCGAACCCATAACAAAGAACCGAAATCGAACCATTTATAAATTTGGGAACCAAGAACCAGAATCGAACTGGAACTGAAACTCGGTTTCGAGTCGAATCTCGGTTCGGTTCGGTTCTTTCCCACCTATAGGATTGTCAAACATTTGAAGAAAATATTTTCTGAATATTTTGGTTGATTATTTTGGAAGATTGTGGTTGGGTTATTCGATTATTCTGGAATATTTGGGGTTTTAATTTTGGTGCAAATATTCTGTCAGATTTTTTGGGGAAAATTATGAATTTTACGATATGGCTTCTATAAAATTTGAAATTCCGATGTTGGATTGGAATATGAGGTTTCTGATATGGCAGGTAAAGATGCGAGATGCTCTTGCTAAGATGGAATTTGACAATACGTTGTTGGGGTTTAATAAAAGGACAACGTCTTGTACCGATGACGAAAAATATCTGAGAGACAAAAAAACGTTATCTTTGATTCTTCTTCATTTATCAAATGTAATTTTGGAGGAAGTGTTGAAGGCGAAATCTGCTGCTGAAATATGGTCGAAATTGGAAGAATTGTGTATGCATAAAACCTTGACGAGTAAGCTGCATTTGAAGCAGCGGTTTTATTTTCATCATATGGGAGAAGGAACTTCAATTGAAGAACACTTGACTGCATTTAAAGAAATTGTTTTAGATTTGGAAATAATGGAATGCAAATATGATGCGGAGGATTTGAGTTTTATTTTGTTATGTTCATTACCTGCATTGTACAATAATTTCTAGGATACTATTCTGTACGGTCGTGACACGTTGACTTTGAAAGAGTTCCATGATGCTTTGCTTTCAAAAGAAAGGATGAAGCACTTTGTAGTTGGATCTGAAACTTAAGGAAAGGGATTGATTACTCGGGGTAGAACATCAGAGAGGTCTGATAAAGGGAACAATAACAAAAATGGTTCAAAAGGCAGATCAAAATCTAGGAATAGAAACAAAATTTTTTTTTTGTCAAAAAAAGGGGCATATTAAATCTGAGTGTTGTAAATTGCAGAACAAAAGAAAAGAGGAAGCAGATCAAAAGGGAAAACAACCAATGAATTCTAGTGAAGCCGTTGTCGTTGAAGAAAATGATTATGAATCAAGAGGAGATCTTCTAGTAGTGTCTAACCGAAACTCAAAGCCATTTGAGGAGTGGATTCTGGATTTAGCCTATACGTTTCATATGTGTCTCAATAGAGATTGGTTTTCAACATATGAGTGTGTGTTAAAAGGTGTAGTATTGATGAGAAATAATTCATCGTACAAGATAGTAGGGATTGGTTCGATCAGAATTAAAATGTATGATGGAGTTGTCAGAACACTTAGTGACGTGCGACATGTTCCCGATTTGAAGAAAAACATGATCTCATTGAGTACTCTTGATTTGAAAGGGTACTGGTACACCGGTAAAGGTGGAGTTTTGAAGATTCTCTTACTATGATGAAAGGGCCAAGAAAATCTAGAAATTTATATGTTCTGTAGGGATCTACAATTGTGGAGATGCTACAGTTAGTACTTCATTGTCAGATGAAGATCTTACCAGATTATGGCATATGCGTATGGGGCATATGAGTGAAAACGGGTTGAATGAGCTGAGCAAAAGAGGAATTTTGAATGGTCAGGGTACAAGTAAATTGCAGTTTTGTAAGCATTGTGTTTATGGGAAACAGAAGGGAGTCACATTCACTACAGTCACTCACTCTACGAAAGAAATACTAGATTATATACACTCAGGTCTTTGGGGTCCAGCACCAGTGCCTTTCAAGGGAGGGGCCAATTATATGCTGACTATGATTGATGACTTTTCTAGAAAAGTTTGGGTGTTCTTTCTAAAGAAGAAAAGTGATGTATTCGATACGTTCAAGGAGTGGAAAACTTTAATTGAAAAGCAGACAGGAAAGTAGGTAAAACAACTACGCACCGATAATGGGTTAGAGTTTTGTTCGGAAGAGTTCAACTCTTTCTGCAGGTCAAAAGGAATTATGAGGCATCTTACAGTCCCAGGTACTCCACAACAAAATGGAGTGGTAGAGCGAATGAATAGAACTATAATGGAAAATGTTCGGTGTATGCTTTCATATTCTGGTTTACCTAAGCCATTTTGGGCTGAAGCTGCTGCTTATGCTTGTTATATTGTGAATTGTTCTCCGTCGAATGCTCTTGATAAGAAAGCTGCTGAAGAAGTTTGGTCTGGTACTCCTATTGATTATTCAGTTTTGAGAGTGTTTGTTTGCCCTACGTTTGCTCATGTTGTTAAAGGCAAGGTAGAACCCAGATGATTGAAATGTATATTCATTGGATACAAATCTGGTGTCAAGGGATATAAGTTATGGTGTCCTACATTCAAGAAAGTCATATTAAGCAGAAATGTGGTATTTGATGAAGCTGTTATGCTTGATAATTCATCTTCTAAAGGCTTGATAGATAAGACTAATTATCTATCTAGTAGCGAGGTTGAGGTTGAATTGAATCAGGGTTTACATCAGAATCTTCGGGTCAAACCAGCTCAAATAATTAGGGTGATATCGTTTCCGCACAATCACCAGTATTAACTTCGCTAGAATATTCCATTGCTAAGAATAGATCAAGAAGAGAGATTAAACCTCCTCAAAAATATGGTGAAGCAAATTTAGTTGCTTATACTTTGAGTATAGCTGAAAGCATACATTCCAGTGAAGAACTGTCTTCATATTCAGAGGTAGTTAGTTCAAAAAATTCAGGGAAATGGATAATCGCCATGCAGGAGGAGATGAAATCTCTTCAGAAGAATGAAACATGAGACCTAGTTAAATTGCCAAAAGAAAAGAAAGTTGTTCGTTGCAAATGGGTGTTCAAAAAAAAGGAAGGTACACAGGTGTTGAAGAAGAGAGGTACAAAGCACGTCTGGTTGATAAGGGGTACAGTCAGATTCCAGGTGTAGACTTCACTGATGTGTTTTCTCCAGTGGTTAAGCACAGTTTGATTCGAGCTTTGCTGGGTGTTGTGACTATGCATGACTTTGAGTTTGAGCAGTTGGATGTGAAAACTGCATTTTTACATGGAGAACTTGAGGAGGACATCTATATACAGCGACCTGAAGGTTTTATTGTCTTAGGAAAGGAAGACTATGTTTGTTCTTTGAAGAAGTCCATTTATGGTCTAAAGCAGTCACCCAAGTTGAAGCATGGTTTGAGCTTAGTTGGTATTAGCTACCGAATTCGCCCTCAGGGGCTTTGGTGGAAGATGAGATTTTTCTAAAGTTTTGAAGATATATTTATAGAGTGGAATTCATGTCAATGTGGAGAATGTTAGGGTTCAGTGTGACCCGGATTCTAATTGGGCCAGACCGATTTGGCCCACATTAGGGGTTTCCTAATTCCTGCAGGATTAGGGTTTCCTATTTCAGTATGACTAAGGATTACTGTATGCTATAAATATATGCTTGAGCCGCAAAGCTTATTGTACCGATTTCAATTAGTGATTGCTCTCCTCTACCCGTGGTTTTTTAATCGTCTGGGTTTTCCATGTAAATTTGGTGTCCATTATTTTCTCTATCTCTTTTCTGATTCTCCTTCGTTATTTCATCACTTACGTAAATTCCGAGAGAAAAAGAGTTTTGGGAATTCTCGAGCTTGAGAATAATCTTTCATGTTCGCATAAATTTGTGATTAAATTCCTACTTAAATTCTAAAGAAAACCTTGAAGAGTTTAGGTAGAAATTCCTTAATCGCAAAAATCTTAGATGGATTAGAGTTGAATTCAGATCGGGTTGATTCGATATGGCTAGATTGTTTCGATTCGGTTCTGTTTGCTAAAGTAGGTCTGGTTCGATTTGGTTAGCCGGTTTGGTTCTTTTGATCTGGACCGGTTCCGTTGGACAACTCCAACAAAAGGAACTCGACCTCGCCTTTTCTGTGTTCTTCTTCCTTGTGATGACATAGAGAGAGAGAGAGCTCCTTCTATTTGCTCTGTTGTTGACAAAGATGGAGGTTCATTGTCAAGTGGAGGGTTTATTTGAGTGGAAGGTGAAGGTTTCAGTCCGAGTGAAACCTTTGAGTGATTTCTGTAACGACCCGAATTTTCGAAAATGCTTTAAAATGCGTGAAATTTTGAAAATTTTCTTTTGGAACAAGCCAGAGCGTGCCTAAACTGGACCGTTACCAACTGTTCGTAAAACTCGTTGTAAAATCCCCATTAATGAAACTATGCGGAAGCGTTATAAAAAAAATATTTTATTTAAAATATTGCGGAAGTATAAATCATTTAAATGGAAGGACTAAATAAATTAAATATGATTTTAATGAAACTTAAGTTAATTACAACTTAAAAAACTTAACTTAATTAAAACTACTTCTCTTTTACCCTTATTGTGTCTGGCTAGCTACGGACTCCCTCGCGCGTGCAAATCCATCATCCTTGCTTTGATGTTATCTGTTTGTTATTTGTTCATAGTTTGTACCTACACCACAAGTAATATGTGAGCCTAATGGCTCAGTAAAGAAAAAAGTTAATGCAATTATGAAATGCCTCTCTTTAGTCCTTTTCATTGAGCTGTTCGTTCGATTATTACTTCTTATTAGCCATTCATTCATTCGTCGAGCTAGTCTCCTGTGTGTATACTCGATGTCAGACTACAACTAGCCTCCTGTGCATACTAATTGCCAGACTAAAAACTAGTCTCCTGTGTGCATACTAGCTGCCAGGTTACTCTAGTCTCCTCTGTGCATGCTAGCTGCCAGACTAGATCTGTCCACCTTATTATTCTATCATTCATTCTTACATTTTCCTGACTTATGCATGCGTCCTAATGATGCATGAACATACATTCTTAACCCAACATGATGCATGATGCTTCACCACATAACATTCATAATAATTAAAGTGCGCATATAAGTAATTGAAAACAAACTGTAATTGAAAGCGCATATAAACAAAGTAACTGAAATCAAAAGTGCATATAAAAGGATAGTAGGAATTGAAAACGCATAGCAATGAAGACAACTAATAATACAGCGAGGATAATGTTGAATACAAGAACTAACATGTCAATTATCTAGTTAACTTCCTAGTCCATTTACATGCTTCCTATAATTATTGTCCGAGGCAATTATTCTACTTAGTTATCCTAAGTGATTTATTTGCTTAAGTTCAATTACCTTATTTAATTATGTTAGTTAATCTGCATGCTATTGCTGGACTAGTGGTCTAGTTGATTTTCCTAATCAATTCCATTACTGAGGTGAATTACATGCTTTTATCCTAAGTGATTTCAATATGTCTTTATACTAGTTAATTAAACATGGCATATCTAACTAATTAATTGACATGCGAATATTCTTCTAATTAATTACATGCTAGTTGTTTTCTCTAGTTAATTACATGTTCACGTCTAGTTAATTATTACATTTAACTCTACTTGGGTTAATGAGCATGCTGGAATCTAGTTAATTGTTCTAATTAATTAGCATGCTTGGTTATACTTGATTATCCTAGTGAAGTTACGTGCTGGGATAATTATTAATTGGACAACTACAAATTGCGTATTCAAGTCAAATCAATTTCCCTAATTGAATTAATTAACATGTTAAACATGCTTAAGGCAAATCAATTACAAATTAACATACTCATCTAGCAAATTATTTGACATGCTCAATGAGTAATTCCCATTTGGTATCTAATTAATTAAACTGGTTAATTAACCTGCTCATTGGTTATTAAATTAACATGTTCTAAGATTAATCCATTAAACATTTAACATGTTCACTAGTTAATATTTTGTTATCTTAATTAAACATGCTTAACTAAGTGATTAACAACCATTAATTTGTTAAGAAAATTCCTTAGTATGCTCATGAAATTGTGTTTATCCTAGTGAGTGGTTATCCTAGTTAATTGCACATATTCAGATTAAAGAATGGAAATAATATACATAATGACAATAGTATGGAAGGATAGAGATATAGACAATAAATAAGAGGGTCATCCTCACTTTAACTCGTTCATGCTTTTCAATTCTTCATGCTTTATTTCAAAGCCAACACTTATCAACTAATGATATCACTTAACAACAAAGGGAATCACACAATTAACAACCAAGGAATGGTATCAACAACCAAGGAAATACTGCAGTGCATAAATAAATCTGAGATCAACAAATGAAGCACAACACTAACAATAAGAAAATTTTCAGAACTAACAACAACAACTAACAGCAACTAAACACTAACTCACGCACTCTTACTTGTAGTGTAGGGCCTCCAAATGCCTAGACACACCAAAGTTTCCTTACCTAAGTTGAAGAGCTAAACCAGGGACAACTTTTCCTAAGCAGCCACTCCACAGCAAGCAGCATCTCACATTCATGGCAACAGGGAGCAGTTCCCAGCAGCTCACAACTCCCTCAACTTAGCTCACACATTCACTCACAGAGAAACTCACATGTAGGGGAGGGAGAGCTTCTCGTAGAAAGGGGAAGCTGAAGGCTGAAAAATGAGAGAGATGGCAGGGGAGAGGGAAGGCATTACCTAGAGAGGAGAGGGACACCATCATTGCTCCAGGCAAGAGGGCAAGGCCAGCTATGGCATAGGAGAGGGGGGGATTTTTCGTCGCCCATGGAGAGGGGAGGTCAATTCTGTTGGGAAAATCGGACTATTCTACGATTTTCCTATGATTTTCCATCATTTTTTTATTTTATACGTAGGTCTTGGCTATTTCGGACGAGTACGGACGCATAGGTCTCATCCGCATTCATCTGCAAAGCTATATTATCGTAGGCTAATTCGAGGCTTTGGATGGGAGAATACGTCCCTGTCTTGTCCGTACCGTCCGCAGTCGAGGTTCGGACACCGTATCGCGTCTACACATGGCGTCCTGTGTCATCCAAAAGTGTCCTAAAATCGGACAGAAGCAAATTGGATGAGGCCTCAACTCGTCTGCAACCGTCCTGACTCTTCTGAAACTGTCCAGGTTAGAACAGATTCGATGTGGACGCTACCCCTCTCGTCCACATCTTCCGGGCCCTCGTCCGCAACTCCTCAGCATAGTGAAATCAGGATGTGAAACTTTGTCCCGAGTCATCCCCAGGCTAAAGGAGACTTGCAATACATCTGCAGACGACTTGTCTTGTCCACATCGTTTGGGACCTCGTCCGCAACTTCACAGCATAGTGAAGTCAGGACGATACATCGTGTCCCCATACTAGTCCCAAACGTCGGGGATGTTATGCAATGCACTTGTGGATGATATAATGTGTCTGAAGTGTCGTTTGCAGGCATCCGAAAACACCCAGGACAGCCCTTCTCACACTCTTCCCACTTCATTCCTATCCCATAACACATTCCCTATAAATACACGTCATAAAAAGACGCGTATAAATACACGATGAGATACCCCAATGATCCCATTCTTTAATCATATCGCATTAACGGGGAAAAATGACGGAAATACCACTAGACTTAACACTCTAGCACGCCCTTGGTAATACCCCGATAACTGTCCAACTTAAAAAGTCGAGGTGTTACAATTTCACTACCAAGAGGACGATCGATCGATTAGCTAGAAGTGATGCTTTGTTGGAGGTGTGATTTTGCGGTGGGCGGGGTTTGGCGCCTGAGGTAAGTCCCTTAAATCTTTTATAGAGCTCGAGAGAGAAGAATATTTTGGTGTGGATTTTCTTCACGGTGAGATCTTCAATTTATAGGAGAGGTCTCACAATTCTTTCCTTTTCCGTAGGTTACAAATAATACACGAATTAAGGGTAGGTTTGATTTTAGTTTAGGAAAATTTCTTGATTGAGAGTGTAACGACCCGCATTTTAAAACTTTTATTTCTTTATATTTTTATTCATAAAAATTTTTCTTTTTAAAACATGTTAAATAAAAACATACTAGAGTAAATCAGCTGAATAATTTAAAAACATTATTTAACGTATATGAAGAAAACTAACTTGAAAGATATCAGAGTATTTATACGCAGAATAATCCAGTCAAAGTTTTGATACTTAAAGACACAATAGTCTAGTTTGCATCTGGGACAGTCGATGCAATCTCCTCAGGAGAGGGGAGGAGTTTTCATTGGAGGAGAGGAAGAATAATGGCTGACAGAAATAGATTTTTCGTTTAAAATAGACTTTTCGGTCGAGTAAGTCGACTGAATCCTCGACCGCACAATCGACCGATTTCCCAATTTTGCCTCTGTTTTGTGTTTTCAGTTGGATCTTGCGACCACGTCATGACCAATGAATCGACCCCAAAATCGTTGAATTTGACAGATTCAAAATCTGATGTTTTTCGGTCGAGCACCACGTCCGTTCTCTCGACCACGTTGCATCCAAAAACTAAAAATACAAGTTTGGAATGCATTTCGGTCAAACCCTATGACCTAAACTTCGACCGTGGCACTACCAAAAATGTAAGGAGCACTCTGTAATGCATTTCGGTCGAGACATTCGACCACAGCCTCAACCTCAACGAGACCGAAAATGAAAAATACACAATCCGAAATAAATTTCCACTTAAAAATTCTAAAAATATTTCTACCCTTATTTACAATGCATCCAACCCCAAATCGACAATTACAAAACGTATTTTATCTTGTAAGAATATTTATCCATTTAACGAATTCTTTTACATAGTACATGGAGAAATTATCCAAGCATTACAACCTTCCCCCCTTAACAAAATTTTATCCCCAAAATTTTACTAAAGAAATAATTATGGATACTTGGCTTCCATGTCTTCCTTCCTTTCCCACATTGCTTCTTCCGCCGTGTGATTTTGCCATAGTACCTTGACAAGTGGGATTTACTTACGTCGAAGTTCCCTTACTCTGGAGTCCAGAATCTAAATCGGTCTTTCCTCGTAGCTTAAGTTTTCTTGGACATCAACATGTTTTTGAATTTCCATTTGAGTTGTATTTTCTAGATATTTCCTTAGCATTGACACGTGGAACACATTGTGTACACCCTCCATGGCAGCTGGTAGTTGCAATTGGTACACCACCTTCTCGACCCTTTTTGTGATCGTATAGGGGCCAATATAGCGCGGACTCAGTTTTCTCTTCTTTTCAAAGCGCATAACTCCCTTGAAAGATGAAATCTTTATAAAAACCAAGTCTCTTTCATTGATTCTAGGTCCCAACATCGATGGCCGACGTAGCTCTTCTGTCGACTTTGAACATCCAGCATTCTTTGCCTGATGATTGCAACCGATTTGGCTGTCTGCTGTATCATGTCAGGGCCATAATATTCAGCTTCACCAGCTTCACTCCAATACAAAGGGGACTTGCATTTCCTGCCATACAGTGCTTCATAGGGTGCCATACCAATAGTCACTTGAAAGCTGTTGTTGTAGGCAAATTCAACCAACGACATCATTCTTCCCCAACCAATTTGGAATTCTAGTATACAGGCGCACAACATATCTTCTAATATCTAGATAGCACGCTCACTCTGGCCGTCAGTCTATGGATGAAAGGCAGTATTGAATTACAACTTTGTACCCATAGCCTTGTTCAAGATATTCCAAAATGCATATGTAAATTCTGGATCCCGATCGGACACAATAGAGATCAGAACACCATGTAGTCGCACAATTTCCTTAACGTACAGGTCTGCAAGTTGATTCATCTTGTAGGTCATGTTTATTGGTAGGAAGTGGGCAACCTTGATTAATCTGTCAACAATCACCCAGATCGCTTCATGTCCCCTTGCAGTATTTGGTAACCCAGTGACAAAATCCATTGTGATATGCTCCTACTTCCATTCAGGTATCGGCATTGGTTGAAGCATACCACCGGGTCTCTGATGTTCGACCTTTACCTGCTAGCATACCCACTACACAACAAAATCGACAATATCGTACTTCATCACAGGCTAATAGCTAAAGTCTTTCTACATCTTATTACACCCGAGATGGATAGAAAAATTTGAAGAATGAGATTCCTTCAATATCGCCAACAGCAACAATGAGTCAGTAGGTACATACCACCTGTTTTTAAATTTCACTATCCTGTCTGCAGATCTAGAGTAGTCATGAAACTCAGCCAAAGTCGGATTCAGTTTGAAATCTTTGCATTGGGCGTCAATCTGCTGGGCTTCCTTAATCCTTTCAAGTATAGAGGGCTTTAGTGTTAGAGATGCTAAAACATCAGCCAACTGTGTAATGACCATTTGAATGTCCAATTCTCGAATGTCCTTCTACAGTCTCGTTGGCATCTCCTTGCATACAATACTCATGATGGCAACATTCCGGCTCAGGGCATTAGCCACCACATTCACCTTTCTAGGATAATATTTGATCTCACAGTCATAAGCTTTTAGAAATTCCAGTCACCGTCGCTGTCTCATATTCAAATCTTTCTATGTGAAAATATACTTCAAGCTCTTGTGGTCTGTGTAGATTTCATACTGTTGCCCATAAAGATAATGCCTCCATATTTTCAGTGTAAAGACTACAGCCGAGAGTTCAAGGTCGTGGGTAGGATAGTTAGTTTCATGCGGTTTAAGTTGTCTGGAAGTATAGGCAATCATCCTTCCATTCTGCATCAGAACTCCACCAAGTCCACTCTTGGACCCATCACAGTAAATACAGAAATTACCCTCATCATCAGGCAGGGCCAAAACAGGTGTTGACGTCAATCGCCGTTTCAACTCTTGAGAACTCTCTTCGCACTCCTTAGACCCCCAGAATCTCACATTCTTCTTCATTAGATCGGTGAGAGGCATAGCAATTTTTCAAAACCTGCTTATGAATCGTCTGTAATATCCAGCTAATTCGAGAAAACTTTGCACATTGCCCACACTCTTTGGCTGTGCCCGGTCGACAACCCCTTGAATTTTCGCCGGATCCACAGCAATATCACTTTTTGAGATCGCATGACCAAGGAAGCTAACTTTACTTAACCAAAATTCCTACTTGGAGAATTTTCCATAAAGTCGGTGCTGCTCCAGAATAGACAATGCAATTCTCAAATGCTAACCATGTACTTCCTCCGACCGAGAATATACCAAAATGTCATCAATGAATTCAATAATGAACTTGTCAAGATAGTCCTTGAAGATCCAGTTCATCAGTTCCATAAAAGCTGCAGGGGCGTTGGTCAGCCTAAAAGACATCACCAAAAAATTTGTAGTTCCCATACCTTGATCGAAATGCCGTTTTTGGTATATTAGTGGGTTTGACTTTCAATTGATAGTATCCTGAGCGAAGATCAATTTTTGAGAATAGGCAAGCACCTTGCAATTGGTTAAATAGATCATCGATTCGAGGCAAGGAGATTGGATTTGCTTTTGGCTTTAGCGCTTCGCGATGAAAGAGGCAAATTCAAGTCTCCCTGCCTATATTTATTATCATTCTCTAAAATGTAGTCTTGCTTTTTTGAATTCCTTAGGTGACCAACAAATAAGGGAAAAAAGCGCCCAACTAACTTCAGTGAAAAAAAGAAACCAGAGAGTTTTTGTCTCGCAAAGAGTCCTATTGGCAATAAGAACTGTAGCCCATAGTCGTCTTGTCTTTCAAGCGTGGAACTCAGGGCTGCTCACTACAATGCGTGCAAAAACCCATCCTACTACAGGTGCTGCGACAACCTTTACCAAGTCCGAACGATTGTCGAGCTAAGGCTTAAACTGCCAGGCCATATGTCCATGTTACGACGATATACGAGAGGAATGGAGAAAAACTCATGGTTGGTGTGGAGGGGAAGATTATCGGTTTATATACTTATTATTGATTGTCACTTTATACAGCTCCCAGTAATCAATGCACATTCTCAACGCTCCATCCTTTTTCTTAACAAATAAAATCGGAGCTCCCCAGGGTGAGAAGCTTGGACGGATAAACCCTCAGAAAGTTGTGAACCACTGCAACATCCCCAACCTTCGCCTCAGATATAACTGTGGTGTTCATTATATTCACAAGGAATCCTTTGCATCCGCTTTTCATCAGTTGATCTGCCTTAAGTGTGGAAATAACTGTCAGTTTACCCCTTTCCTTAACTCCTCGAAAGATATGATGATCCCCACCGAGAGGGTGGAAACATACCTCTCTTCTTCTACAATTTATAATCACCTGGTTCTGGGATAACCAGTCTATTCCCAGAATGATATGAAACCCCTTTATGTCCATAGCAATTAGATTGACATGGAATATACAGTCGTTAATATTAACTGCATATGCTTCAAGGATGCCATTGGCGGTCAAGTAATCTTCTGAAGTTAGAAGTACCCTACACCCACTCGTCATAAGACCAGGGAGACAATTTGCTTTTGTATAAAATTCAGTCGAAATAAACGAATGAGTAGCTCCAGTGTCTAATAAGGCATGCGCAGCAGTATTATTAACATAAATAGTGCCTAGGATGATCAGGAAATTTACTTATTTTTTTTTTAAATGCAAGAATTCTTAATGTCATGGAAGAATACTTCAATACCACATAGAAAACACATATATGGTTACTTGTAATAAGTATGTGTACCTGATACAACTGCTGGCAGTTCCTCTTCTTCGTTGTTTCCATATAATGAGAAAACCCGCGAGGCCACACTGCCTGATCCCCCCACACAGTTGGAAAAATTCTTGCCGCGTGCCCCAACTTTCCATACTTGAAACACAGCCCTGTGCCAGCTACGTATTGCCCATAGTGGTTCTTCTTACATTTTGGGCACTGGATAGGTAGAGCAGCAGTTGCCTCAATCATGGGATGCTTGCCTCTATCCTGCTGAACTTCACCCCCAGATGGTCTCTTCACCCCACGGTTCACGGATGGGGCACCTTGTTGCTGCAGGTTTTGGTTGTTCACCTCTCTGTGTTTTGCCACTAATAATTCCACGTCTTCAGTGTCAAGCGCCTTGGCCACAACTTACGCATATGGAACTCCTCGAATGCCAGATAATCTAACCCCCTTTAAGAGCTCCACCTTATGCCCCTGTACGAAATGATGAACCTTATCCTCGTTGCTGGCTACCAGACGTGGAGCGAACCTTGCAAGTGCTTCAAATTTCCAGATGTACTCAGATACTATACCAGTTTGGCGTAGTCGTTTGAATTCCTCCCATTTTAGTTTGAGCCATACAGTTAAACGTAAAACAGCTCTTTGAAATTCTCCTAGGTAAGGATGCAGACGTCATGGGTTACTTTAACTGTATCCCACTAAAAACGGGCATCTTGAATCAGCAAATATGCCGCGTAAGTCACTTTCTTTGTTTCCCGTACTCTCGAATATTCAAACATGTCTTCTAAAGACCGAATCCACTCTTCAGCCCCAGTAACATCAGGAATATTGTCGTCAAAACTAGGAGGCTTGAGCCTTCTGAACTTCTCCCAATATGCTTCCTCCAGGACAATCACTGCACGATGATTGCCATTTCCATTTCTCTTTCCATTATCCCTTTCAATAAGCAGTTCAACAATAGAGGTCAAACGGTTAATAATGTCATCCCTTTTGTCCTGATTCCTAACATTCTCATGGCCCTCAATATTTTCCTGATCATCAGCTACTTCGATCCTCTCCTCATTAATTCGTACATTGACTCTCGCACTCCTTTCCATCCTATAGTCCTTCACATTTTCACATTAGGGAATTATGAGTTTAAGGGAAAAAAATTGAAATTTTTAAAGGAAACTAAACTTACAGTACGAGGAGTATTCCTTGTTGAGTCTTGTGTTACCAACAGTCTACAGAACCGCGTTGGACTCGGTTAGGCTCTGATACCAACTGTAACGACCCACGTTTTAAAACCTTTTATTTCTTTATATTTTCAGTTATAAAAATTTTTCTTTTTAAAACATGTTCAATAAAAACATATCAGAGTAAATTAGCTGAATAATTTGAAAACATTATTTAACGTATATGAAGAAAACTAACTTGAAAAGATATCAGAGTATTTATAAGCGGAATAATCCAGTCAAATTTTTGATACTTAAAACACAACAGTCCATAGATTCAAACAACAGTCAAGTTTGTATAACGTTTATTGAAATTAAAAACATAATTAATTATAAAAACCACCAGTGCTTTTCTCAAGCCATAACCCATCAAGTTGAGCTTGAATGGTAACCCAAGAGCTCCACAGGCAGTGCCTGCTCCTCAACATTGATGTCATCAACATTATCAAGATCACCTGCATCACGGGTAAGAAAATGAGCCTAATGCTCAGTAAGAAATAGGATGAAATACAATGCTTATGCAATCGTTATCCAGAAAAGAAACCATCTTTTTTGCCTTTTCATTTTGTTATTCCTTTACATTTCATTATCAGAGAATGGGCACATCTGCTGGTCGGTGTGGACTAACCGACTTCAACCTCTACCTGAGTGGAGTTTTCTATCTGGGGTGTTCCCACCAACGACCATCACCCTCACTCCCAAACCCTCACACGCCCATTTATGTTTATTCGTTCATTTCATTTATCATGTCATGCATATGTCACATTTTCATAAGTTCTAGCATGATGCATGAATGCCAATTCATATCTATTTCATAACAGTCCTTGAAGTATATAATCCACAAAATATATAAGTGAAATGAAAGCAATCCACTATAATTCATGTTCAGCAATAATTTCAGGAATAATTCTAACAATAATTTCAACAATAGGTAGAAATCAATCAAAGCATAATATAACAAAGTATCCCGTGATGCACAACCTCCACTAGCCACCACATCCTGTTTCTTACCTTAAACAGACTAGGTGATTCATAGCAATATCCCTCGCGAGGAGCAGCAGCACACCCGAATCTTCCCAGGCAAGAGCTTTCCTTTTACTACTCAACTCACAGAACACTTACTCACCTTTCTCTTTTTCACTTCGCTCTGTCGTAACTCTTAAGAGTCTAGCATGCCCATCCATCCACTACTAGCAACTTATAGACGGAGGGAGAGAGAGAGAGAGAGACAAACCCTCATGGGTGCCAGGATTGAAGGGACAATCGCCCAATTGAAAGGAGGTGGTCTAACGCCCCAACACCATGTGGACGATTTGGTCACTCTGGGACAGTCGATGCAATCTCCTCGGGAGAGGGGAGGAGTTTTCATAGGAGGAGAGGAAGAATAATGGCTGATAGAAACAAATTTTTTATTTAAAATAGACTTTTTGGTTTAGTAAATCGACCAAATGCTCGACCGCACTATCGGCCGATTTCCCAATTTTGCCTTTGTTTTGTGTTTTTGGTCGGATCTTGCGATCGTGTCACGACAAATGAATCGATCGCAAAATAGTCAAATTTGACAGATTTAAAATCTGATATTTTTTTGTCTAGCACCACGTCCGTTCCCTCTACCGCGTTGCATCCAAAAACTAAAAATACAAGTCTGGAATGCATTTCGGTCGAACCATTCGACCTAAACTTCGTCCACAACACAACTGAAAATGTAAGACCTCAACGCGACCTAAAATGCAAAATACACAATCCGAAACAAATTTCCACTTTAAAAATTCTAAAAATATTTCTAGCCTTATTTACAATGCATCCAACCCCAAATCAACGATTATGAAACACATTTTATCTTGTAAGAATATTTATCCATTTAACGAATTCTTTTATATAGTACATAGAGAAATTATTCGGGCATTACAGAGAGTGATTTGCTTTAGAAATTGGGAAAATCTCCCGATTAGGGTTGATTAAATTCCCCAAAATAAGAAATTGATTATGATTTGCTCTAATTAGGGTTTGACGAATTCTAATTTGAAAAGGTTTGATTGTAAAATTTGAGAATTTTAAATTTGGAACGTTACACAGACACACCCACACAATCGTGTTTTGTGTCGTCTTTTGACCTGCACACTTACTACCCTTACAGGCGTTGCTACCAGAAGCAGTTGCAATTGTCATAGCATCAATAAACAAAGAGATGTATATCTTTTCACTTGTGTAGATTCATATTGCTTTCCCCTTATGTGCTGATTTTTCTCTTTCCATTTCAACCCACATGACATCTTTCCATGTACCAATGGAGGTTTATGGCTGTTCCGAAGTTGTATGGAAACCGGATTTCACCCTCACCTAGTGCTACTGGATAAGTCTCCTATGTACACCAAAGGGTCCAACGTATACTTGAAATGGAAGTTGTCATTCACGATCACTAATTGACGGAGGAGATCTTGCAGCAAGGCGCCAACGTAGTTTAGTTGATGTGTAGAGATACTAGTTAATCGTACACTGATTGTGATATTAGTTAATTGTAAAATGGATATGTGATTAGATTGTATACTGATCGTTCCATTGGTTAATACTAATTGTGATTGGATATGTGATTAGAGTATACTGATTGTGATTGGATTATACTAGTTGTACTTGGCGTATATTGATTGTGGTTGGATTATAATGATAATGACAATTATAATTTGGATAACCAAACATTTTTTTTTTTATGATTCTTTGTCGTTTTTATTGAGTGTAATGCTAAGGTGATGTCTTTTTTAAGCTAAGTGTACAAACAAAATTATCCACTTTAATATTTGGAGTGATGGTTGCCAAACAAGTAAAACATTTAATTTATCATCAACAAATAGTTAACTTACATATACATTCATCCAATATTTACATTTACATTCATACATTAACATGTCCATTACAACGATCTAATCAACAAACATGTCCACATATGTTTTTCTGGCAAGGGTTGCAGCAGCCTCTCATATTTGTAGGTTTTGCATGTCATACTCCTACACAACAATATAAACCCATAGAAAATAAAATTAGGATATTTAAAATAATACTAGAAAATGTAAACGTATTAATATGCTCACCTACGTCTTGGGAACTGTAAAACCCATAAATCTATCATGTGAGCTTACTCTCCCGCCTTTGCCTCTAGACCTGCGGCTGATAATAGACTCGTCAGTATCTGGGCCTCCACCTTGACGCATGCAGGAATTGTTCCCCACACCTCGACACCGGCTACATGTCATTTTGATATTTCTCTTATGCAAGATTGTCATCAACATCCTTTACTCTTTGATTTCGTGGCATTCTTGGAGGTCTCTTAAATGGCAGTAGCATAATTGGATCAAGGTTCTTCACAAACCACATAGTTGTCCACTGACTCGGTGGACAAAGCGTGAGTACATTTTCATGTATATTTTTTGGTAGTAGCATTCATGCACAAATTCCTTGAAAGATCTCATCATACATGTACACACAAGATTCTAGTCAACTCCCATTGGTAACAGTTACAAGTACACTTTTTCAAATTGACTTAGTACTATTCGTTACCATTGCTCACCTCTATTGGATGCGCACCT